>CM057342.1:519616026-520216026 GCA_030015575.1 Agapanthus africanus
CACACAAGACTCTATGATGATCTCAGGTCAACAGACTAAGCTGTACCAGTGTCACCAGAGAAATGCCTTCTAATGTGAGCTATAATACCATCTGGGAGTTCTCGGCGAGTCCGTTCAGTGTACCCAGTCTCCACTGAGCACTTTCATACCATCTCTGATGTAAAACACCAATGGATATGGGATCATCCATCGCCCATCACATGGGTCGAGAAGATATACGCTAGTCTACTCTGGAATATCGATGCCGTGTCTCGATATTCCCACGACTAGGAACATTGAAGGATGTACTCATGGACTACCCAGGCCCCACTAGTATGATCTACATCATAGTCCTGGAAGTCGAGCACACATCCTAAGGGCTTTATCAACATGTAATAGAGAGACTGCAAGTATACATGTTAAGATAAAGAGCAACCAGATAGCGTACTATCATGTCGAGCAAGAAAGTCCTACCTATATATGTCCCAACATCCACTACAATATACATCCTATATACAGTAATGGCCTCTAGGGCATACATATAACTGACAGAGGGCACCCTCCAGAAAGGTGGGGAAACATCCACTTTGTTTGTAGGAGGATCTTCCTCTTCTAGGTCCAAAGCGAAAGCCAAGGGAAAGAAGAAGAAACCCCCCACCAAACCAAGGGGCTGTGTTAGTAAAGCGGATACGAAGGGAAAGGCAAAGGCAACAAAGGTAGCGGGAAAGCTTGTGGGGAAGGAAGAGTGCTTTTACTTTCACAAGAGTGGATACTAGAAAAAGGATTGCAGGGCTTGGAAGGCCAGAAACCTGGATCTGAAGCAAGTTGTGGCTTCAGCTTCAGGTGTTTATGTTATTGAAAACTGTCTATCAATAAACTCTACTTCCTGGGTATTGGATACCGGATCAGGATCTCATATCTGTAATTCTTTGCAGGCACTGAGAAAGCGTAGGGTTTTGAAGGCAGGTGATATGACCCTTAGAGTTGCAAACGGAGCTAGCATGGATGCTGAGGCCGTGGGGGACAATCACCTGGGAATGTCAGATGGACATGTTTTGGTTTTACGTAATTGTTATTTTGTACCCAATGCAACTTGTAATATCATTTCTGTATCATTAATATCTAAAGAAGGTTATGAATTTGCATTTGTAAGCAATGTTGTAAACATTCACCTTAATCAAGTTCTGATTGGGTCAGGTACATTAAGCAATGGTATATACGTATTAAACTAACCACAGATTTTCAATGTCCAGAATACACACAAAAGAAAGTCTCCGGAAACAAATCAGGCTTTCTTATGGCATTGTAGACTGTAGGGTTCCTAGGCACACTAGTGAGGTCCCACAAGGCATCAACCATGCCAATTTCAAAAAATCTAGGTGCCGAGAGACCCGACTACGGATCGTTTGCTAGAAAACTAGGCGAAAAAGCTAACTAGTTAACACTTAACTACAAGACAACGGAAATACAACCTTTGTAGATCCGGTCCTCCACCTCCATGGCTCCGAGATGAGGTCCTCTCCGCTGTCCAAATCAAATCCGGGCTCTAGCGTCGGCTTCATCGGAGAATGAACGGGCTAGGTCGTCGACGACGTGCCGAAGATGATCTACGTCGAAGCATCACTAGATCAAGCTCCAAACTTCACCAAGTCATGAAAACTTGTGAAGGAAACACACTCTACTACTTGGCAAGAGGTAGAGGATGAAGAAATAGGAAGTGGGTAGACTTTAGAATTGGATTTCTCACTTGTTTCATCAATCCACCATTGATGAAGAAAGCTTTTCTTCTTGAGTTCAAGGAAGAAGAAGAAGAATATTATGATAAGAATAATTAGAAAAGAAAAGAATAATCATTCTTATCATCAAAGTAACCATGGTAAAGTGTAGAGAATTAACTTAGGTTAAATAAATGGTTAGGGTCAAGGTTACATGAAGCTTCCACTAAACAACAAAAAAAGCCACCATTCTTTTTCTCTTTTCCATTCATTTTCCAAAATGAATAAATAGATAAAGGAAAAGAGAAAAGGAAATAAAACCCTAATCATAAGTTTAAACATGGTTTAATTCTTTACACTTAACCAAGTAAACATGTACCATCAAACATGATACAAACAAGTGCACAAAAATATATCGCATATACAATGCGCACAACCGAGTGAGAAAATCCATTTAAAGTGAACCGATACTAGTTAATGCAAAGTAATATATCAAATATATAATTATGCATCAAATCATTAAATCAACACTTGATTTAACGATCCGGTCATATCGCATATAATCGACTAGTATCTTTAGTAACAACTTATCGAATCAACACTTGATCCGATAACCCGGCTATATCGCATATAACCGATCAATGTCACATCGTGAGAATCAAATACAGTATCACATACTGGTATCATTCTCGGTCCCGCACATATCTCATACGCGCTCCTATTTCGTTTCGCTTGAGCCAGGAAACCTCTGTGTTGGACTCTAAAGACTCGTCAATACGCCGGCAGCAGGTGATGATCATATCAAGCACCCACAAGCCGCAAGCGGTCTGCTAAACGTAACGGCCACCCGGGTATTGAGCGATCTGAAGATCGATGAGCAAGCCCGCTCACACTCTAGTGAATCCGACCAGTAACACTACCGTACAGTCCGGTCTGATCGTCTTATATGTCGCATATCTCGCCTAGGGGTGGTAAACGTCAGACCCCAATAGCTCAATAAGTCGTGTCGATATGAGGTCTATAACAATTCGAGAAACTACTGGTAACACTTACCAGTAAATCTCAGCAACCCTGGCCAGGGATTTCCTGTTATAGCCAATCGAACACAGCGCAACATCTACCCCCTATACCGGGAGAGACGAATCCCCTCCTATCGCTCATTGCCTCCATGTGACTCGGGACTGTACCCAAAAACCACCGTTTTGCACGCCCTCTTGGACGTGGTAAGATGGAAATCAAAGCACAGTGGGAACCACACAAGACTCTATGACGATCTCGGGTCAACAGACTAACCTGTACCAGTGTCACCAGAGAACTGCCATCTGACGTGAGGTATAATACCATCTGGGAGTTCTCGGCGAGTCCGTCCAGTGTACCCAGTCTCTACTGAGCACCCGTATATCATCTCTGATGTCAAACACCAATGGATATGGGATCATCCATCGCCCATCTGTATGGGTCGAGAAGGTATACTCTAGTCTACTCTGGTATATCGTTGCCCCGTCTCGATACACCCACGACTAGGGACTTTGAAGGATGTACTTATGGACTACCATGTCCCCACTAGTATGATCCGCATCATAGTGCAGGTAGTCAAGTACATAACCTAAGGGCTTTACCAACATGTAACAGAGAGACAATCAGTGTACACGTTAAGGTAAAGAGCAACCAGATAGCATACTATCATGTCGAGCAAGAAAGTCCTCCCTATATATGTCCCAGCATCCACTACAATATACATCCTATGTACAGTAATGGCCTCTAGGGCATACATATAACTAACAATCTCCCACTTGCACTAGGGCCATCTGTAGTAGTGGTTGTAGTATCTCATACTCAACCATCCCATAAAAGTCTCTCTCTGGGAACAGGCCTTTGTGAGTGGATCCGCTGTGTTGTCCTCTGAGTCTACTCTCCAAACCTCGATCTCCTTGGAGATCAACCATCTCCATGATCAGGTAATACTGCCTTAGAATATGTCTGGATCACTGATGGGACGGGCGTTCCTTGGCATAAGCCACAACTCCATTGTCATACAATGGTAGGAACGTAGTTCATCTTATGAACCAATATACACCCAAACATCCTCTTTGGTAGCATCTTAAGTAGCGATGTATCCTGCCTTTATCGTCTAGTATGTCACGGTATTTAGCTTGGAACTCTTCCAACATACCGTCCCTTTACTGAGGGTAAAGACAATGCCTGCGACTGACACTCAGTCGTCTTTATCACCCTGGAACCTTTCCAGTGATTCTCCCCAGGATCGGTTGATACCATCTCACTACAGCTAGTGAGTAGCCTAACATCCATTTAGATCTATCTCATAGATCCAAAATCCAGGATTTAGTAGGTATCATTTTGATCCTATATGGAGAATCATAGTGATAAGCGGAGATTGATCGAGCGTAGCATAGGAAACTCCTTCCCTATCAAGAGTATGTCATCCACGTACTCTACGAGGATCGTCACCATACTCCCTACTACCTTTTTGTTTATACAAGGTTCATCTACCATTTTGATGATGTCAAACACTTTGACTAACTCATCAAAACTGATGTTCCAACTCCGCGATGCCTGCTTTATCCTATAAAGCATCTTGCACACGTTTCCGCTGCTCCCACTGTCTACGAAGCCCTCTGGCTGTGTACTTATAGACGCTCTCTTCTAAATCATTATTTAGAAAAGCAGTCAAGACACCCAACCACCAGATATCGCAGTCATGGTATGTAGCCGTGACAAGTAGGATCTGGATGGACTTAAGCATAGCTACATGAAAAGGTTTCATCATTATCCGTACCTGGTCAATGATGCAAACTTTTAACAAGTCTAGCTTTGAAAGTCTCAACTTTTCCATGTACACCAAGTAATCTTCTCAAGATATACTTGCTCCTGATGGGGATTTAACCCTTCAGATATAGCAACCAAAGTCCATACTTTGTTGGTGTATAAGGATTCCATCTCAGATCGCTAAACATCCAGCCATTCTTACAGAGTCTTACTCCTGATGGCCAGCTCGAAACTAGTTGGGTCATCATCTCATGATGCAATCCTCGCTCCCACTGTCATAGAGAAACCGAAGTATCTCTCAGGTGGGTGAGGAACCCTACTAGATCGGCGGAGAGGCTGAGGTTCATTGGAATCTACTGAATCCTTTGGCTCTATCAAATCATCTGCTGCAGTTTGTATAGCTGGAACATTTCTAGTTCTACATAACAGTCCTTGCCTCGAGCTTGTCCGGATTTTGCTTTTAAACATAGCCCGGACAACCCCAAATCTTAACCAACTTAAGATATGGGCTTTTCCCTTTCCATATCACATATGAAGCGGTAGGCAACTGATTTGATTTGAACCCTATTCAATAGGTATGCATCTTCTCAAGTGCACAACTCCCAAAAAGAAATAGGTAACTCAGTAGTACTCATCATAGAGCACACCATATCAAATAGGGTGTATCTGCTCCGCCCCGATATACCATCGTGCTATGGTGTATACAGAGGAGTAATGCTGAGAGAGAATCTCATTCTCCTTTTGAATAGTCCAGGAATTCCATGCACAAGTATTCTCCTCCCTGATCTCATCATAGGACATAATACTTATACCCGTATTTTGGTTCTCTACTTCTGAATTATATTCTGTGAATATCTCAAAAGGTTCGGACTTGTGTTTCAACAGGAACATATGTCTGAATCTTGAGAGATTATCAGAGAATGTAATGAAGTACAAAGAACCGGTCTTGGCATGTGTAGACAGGAGACCTTACATACATCATCATGTATCAGTCCCAAGAGTTCATTAACTCTTTCACTGTTTCCAGGTAACGGAGCTATGGTCATCTTATCTTTGTGACATGACTGGCGAGTTTCACAAGATGTAAATTCAAACTGATTTAAATATGCATCTATATGTAACTCTAGCTAGTCGGGTCACATTGATCTGACCTAGTCTACAATGCCACAAGAAGAATTCGTTCATTTCTGAACTCTTCCTCTTGTGTGTGATCCGTATACTAAGAACTGTAGTTTGATTTAGAACATCAATGCTTTTAGATAACGTGCCTGAACCGATCAACTTTTGATATAGGAAATGTTCAAAACATTATCCAACAATACAAAATTTTATCATTTCTTTACTGATAAAGAGACTGATATGATTTTGTATATCAGGTTCGGTATCTAATAACATTCGTTCAGAATCAATGTATTGGTAATACAGGGTGACAGTGACCAACAGACTTGGCTGCAACATTTGCCCCGTTTTCTGCCTCATGAAACTTATCACCCGTTCTCAGTTCTCTACCTATCTGTAGCCCTATGTAACAGATTACATATCTGGGATCCTGATCCGGTATCATATACCCAGGATGTAGAGGATACAGAGAAACAGTTCTTTGTAACGAACACACCCGAAGATGATGCATCAGCATGCACTCTCTTCGTTTGGGCGGCACGGGAAATCTGGTATTCCCCAATTTCCTGCTCTGTCTTATAACAATTATAAGTTAGAGCGGGACCATCGTTCCCCAGCTCAGTATAACAAGCGGGTTCGGTCAATAATCCGTATTATTATCTTGATTAAGGCGTGATATGGTCGCTACCTGGAGAGAGAGAGAAGAAAATACTCAGCGTGCGCTCTTGCAAGAATAGATTGGTTATTATTTTATCTAATCAGGATGGCTCCCACTGCTTTTTATCAAATCTTCCTTCAAACCCTAAAAGGAAAGACTAGCCGGGATTAATTACACACTACAAGTTCGCCGATCTTTCAGCCAGGCCAGTGTCGGTACTTTGAGGGAGGTCCCCCGTGCTTTCGCACGAACCTAATTAATGTAAACCTCATTTTCCCAGAGGCGTAACCTCGTTAACACCTTTCTAGACACCTACTTGATCGGCTAATTGTAATGTATAAAACACTCCCAGGAGTAACAATTACTCGCAGCGGGTATCGGGATCCAACTATCTCATAGAAGGTATGCAATCTCATTGCAAATTTCAACACTTGAAATTCCCGATAATTCTGCCCCTAGCGTCCTATGACCTTGACGCAGGCCAACAAACCATAGTCCGCTAGTCAAGTTCAACCCGTCATTTCCTGATTGAATTAAACCCACCCGCACGACCCTTGACGCAGGCCAACAAAGTCGCACGACTACCCTAATCCAATCACATCATATGCTTATGCAGATAAGCACCAGTTAGCTACCGCACACTACGCCTTGACGCAGGCCAACAAACGTAGCACGAATACTAACTACTACTTATCTGAAATGACGGAGGGCTACGACAGGTTTTTCTGAAAACCTATTGCGTAATGAACTTGATATCGTTGTAGAATCAAATGATTTTAAAAATGGAGTGCTTTTGAGGCTTTTCTTGTTTTGCTAAAGGAGTCACTCCCGGTGAAGGGATCGTCGGTCCTTTCCTCGTCGAATGAGGTGCGGGATATATCATATATATCACTGTGCAAAGCAGAACTCTTAAAAGTAATCAAAAGACAAACCAAGTGTGTAGCATCTGCCAGTTATTGCTAAAGGAGTCACTCCCGGTGAAGGGATCTCGGTCCTTTCCTTATCGAATAAGGTGCAGGATATATCATATATACCTCTATGCAAAGCAAGAACTGTAGCTACCTGTTTTATTTTGAAATTCGATTCTACAACATCTTAGGTTTCTTTTATTTCATTAATCATATTAATGAAGTCCCATCATTTAAATTATCTAAACATCACAGATAAATACGACGTACACTTATGCCATCCGCATTCGCCTCGATGTCCCCTCATGCACCGTTAGGTTAGGTAACTAACGGCAGAGCGGGGCAGGGCGAGCTGGGGTGTAAAACATAAGTAACGCCTATATAATATATCATATATACTATATACTGTATCTATCACAGAACATCACATGATCACATCACAGATATCGCAGCAGAAGAAACATATGAAATATTGGATATACTAGGATGTCCGTGTTTTCAATACGACCCAGTATAAAACACGGATTCTACGGTCGTGATGAATAACCAAACCCACACCCCTAGACCCCTACGAGAGCGGCAAGCAACCCTGCCAATTCTAGAGTTAGGAGACCCGGACTCGACTCCTCGAGTTGGTCTCCCACTGGACTCCAGAACCCGGTTACTTGTGCCCTCCTCCTTGGGTCTATCCTAGTGCGGAAAAGTAAATAATATACAAACGGTGACAACTTCCGCAACCTGGAAGTGCCCCAATAAAAGAATATTACATACAAGTTTTTACATGAATGAAAATGAAAAAACACTCATCTCACATAAAAAAACCCCGGCTATTCAAACACGACGATCCAATATAACATATCCAGCAACACATAACATCACATGTCATCAACGTAAGTAAATATGCGCATCCCAATTGTCGTTGACATATAGCAACGAAATCGGCGATATCACATATTACACTTACGGTCACAGAAAAGAAAGTGTAAAACTACAGCAGTTGGAACCCGCAACCTCCATAGACATCGCATGCCTAATAAAATGAATTACTTAGACATCGCATGCCTAACAATTATAAACCCCGCATTTTAGTCTCATTATCGAAAACATTTTTCAATATCAAGTCGGGCAATTCAACAGGATTCCCGACATCCTGATCGAATGCTCGTCGCAAACTTCAGTAGACGGCCGCACCCCCGATACCGTCGACGAAGTGCACCAAGGCGGAACACCGCTACCGCGAGCACCCGAACGGATGCTTTCGGCGACGGGGTTCCCCTACAGTCACTTGGTCGGGGCTATAGAGTGAGGCTGTCTATTAAGTTTACCGGCGAATATCCGCGTACGCTACGTGATTGCGACGGACTTTTGATCACATCAAAATTCCGTGGCAACCGATCAAGTGAGACTAAACTGCTATGTTTATAACATTCATTCAGTTATCATATAACTTTTGTGAATTCCAATTATTGTATCACATTCCAGATAAACAGAAAATATTAAACTTTCCGATCGAACAGTCGAATACCCAAGTTTTCCCGATACAGCTCAACACATGAAATAAGTCTAACAACATTCAGTTCGTGCCTCAGTACCGACGGTCCAGCCGTAGAAGGGTCAAGCCAACGCCTCACATGTGGCACGCCGTACTGCCCCAAACCCGAAGGTTCAAAGGGCAGTTCAAGACGATCACATAATCGAGTTAAGGTTTGTTGTCTTCTAGAGGGACCATCGCGTTACTTGCACTACTTAGAACGTCGTTAAACTACGGAAAAATCCAACACTTGGAAATTTCCCGACAGGGGAAAAATTGGGTATTTATATCCGGTCGAACTTTTTAACATATTCTAAAAATTATCCGGAAAGCCACACAGACAAAATTTGATACCCCGATCGAAACACCGAATCCCCAAAACAACTCCAGAAAATTCAACTCTTGAAAAAATATTAAAAATACCCAGGAAAACCAGCACTGTAAAATAGGAGTTACTGTGCAAACATCACCTCATAATACGACAAACAGGCCGCGTTTCCGCCGCACAAGCCATGCTCGTGTTTTCGGTTCGATCGGACTCCAAATTCCATCTGGACTTCGCCTAAGGGTCTAGCTAGGCTCTGATACCACTGTAGGGTTCCTAGGCACACTAGTGAGGTCTCACAAGGCATCAACCATACCAATTTCAAAAAATCTAGGTGCCGAGAGACCCGACTACGGATCGTTTGCTAGAAAACTAGGCGAAAAAGCTAACTAGTTAACACTTAACTACAAGACAACGGAAATACAACCTTTGTAGATCCGGTCCTCCACCTCCACGGCTCCGAGATGAGGTCCTCTCCGCTGTCCAAATCAAATCCGGGCTCTAGCGTCGGCTTCATCGGAGAATGAACGGGCTAGGTCGTCGACGACGTGCCGAAGATGATCTACGTCGAAGCATCACTAGATCAAGCTCCAAACTTCACCAAGTCATGAAAACTTGTGAAGGAAACACACTCTACTACTTGGCAAGAGGTAGAGGATGAAGAAATAGGAAGTGGGTAGACTTTAGAATTGGATTTCTCACTTGTTTCATCAATCCACCATTGATGAAGAAAGCTTTTCTTCTTGAGTTCAAGGAAGAAGAAGAAGAATATTATGATAAGAATAATTAGAAAAGAAAAGAATAATCATTCTTATCATCAAAGTAACCATGGTAAAGTGTAGAGAATTAACTTAGGTTAAATAAATGGTTAGGGTCAAGGTTACATGAAGCTTCCACTAAACAACAAAAAAAGCCACCATTCTTTTTCTCTTTTCCATTCATTTTCCAAAATGAATAAATAGATAAAGGAAAAGAGAAAAGGAAATAAAATCCTAATCATAAGTTTAAACATGGTTTAATTCTTTACACTTAACCAAGTAAACATGTACCATCAAACATGATACAAACAAGTGCACAAAAATATATCGCATATACAATGCGCACCACAGAGTGAGAAAATCCATTTAAAGTGAACCGATACTAGTTAATGCAAAGTAATATATCAAATAAATAATTATGCATCAAATCATTAAATCAACACTTGATTTAACGATCCGGTCATATCGCATATAATCGACTAGTATCTTTAGTAACAACTTATCGAATCAACACTTGATCCGATAACCCGGCTATATCGCATATAACCGATCAATGTCACATCGCGAGAATCAAATACAGTATCACATACTGGTATCATTCTCGGTCCCGCACATATCTCATACGCGCTCCTATTTCGTTTCGCTTGAGCCAGGAAACCTCTGTGTTGGACTCTAAAGACTCGTCAATACGCCGGCAGCAGGTGATGATCATATCAAGCACCCACAAGCCGCAAGCGGTCTGCTAAACGTAACGGCCACCCGGGTATTGAGCGATCTGAAGATCGACGAGCAAGCCCGCTCACACTCCAGTGAATCCGACCAGTAACACTACCGTACAGTCCGGTCTGATCGTCTGATATGTCGCATATCTCGCCTAGGGGTGGTAAACGTCAGACCCCAATAGCTCAATAAGTCGTGTCGATATGAGGTCTATAACAATTCGAGAAACTACTGGTAACACTTACCAGTAAATCTCAGCAACCCTGGCCAGGGATTTCCTGTTATAGCCAATCGAACACAGCGCAACATCTACCCCCTATACCGGGAGAGACGAATCCCCTCCTATCGCTCATTGCCTCCATGTGACTCGGGACTGTACCCAAAAACCACCGTTTTGCACGCCCTCTTGGACGTGGTAAGATGGAAATCAAAGCACAGTGGGAACCACACAAGACTCTATGACGATCTCGGGTCAACAGACTAACCTGTACCAGTGTCACCAGAGAACTGCCATCTGACGTGAGGTATAATACCATCTGGGAGTTCTCGGCGAGTCCGTCCATTGTACCCAGTCTCTACTGCGCACCCGTATATCATCTCTGATGTCAAACACCAATGGATATGGGATCATCCATCGCCCATCTGTATGGGTCGAGAAGGTATACGCTAGTCTACTCTGGTATATCGATGCCCCGTCTCGATACACCCACGACTAGGGACTTTGAAGGATGTACTTATGGCCTACCATGTCCCCACTAGTATGATCCGCATCATAGTCCAGGTAGTCAAGTACATAACCTAAGGGCTTTACCAACATGTAACAGAGAGACAATCAGTGTACACGTTAAGGTAAAGAGCAACCAGATAGCATACTATCATGTCGAGCAAGAAAGTCCTCCCTATATATGTCCCAGCATCCACTATAATATACATCCTATGTACAGTAATGGCCTCTAGGGCATACATATAACTAACATAGACTGGGTCACATCAATGAGAGAAGGTTGACGAAGTTACATACAGAAGGATATTTGGATCCGTTCGAATATCAATCATATGCAACTTGTCAATCCTGTCTCAAAGGAAAGATGACAAAGACTTCGTTCACTGGATACGGAGTAAGAGCGAGCGATCTCTAGGGACTCGTACACAGCGACGTGTGCGGCCCAATGTCTACGCATACGCGAAGCGGTTATTCTTACTTCATTACTTTTACGGATGACTTTTCAATATACGGATATGTCTTCTTAATAAAACATAAATCCGATGCCTTTGGAAAATTCCAGGAATTTAAGAATGAAGTAGAAAAACAAACAGGAAAAAGTATCAAGACACTGAGATCTGATCGAGGTGGTGAATACTTGAGTGTCGAGTTCCTGGATTACTTAAAAGAGAATGGAATTCTCTCTCAGCTTACTCCTCCATACACTCCGCAACATAACGGTGTATCGGAGAGATGGAACCGGACCCTATTGGATATGGTACGTTCCATGATGAGTAATGCGGAGTTACCGCGATCATTCTGGGGATATGCACTAGAATCAGCTGCATACCTTTTGAACCGAGTTCCGACTAAGACTGTGCCTACCACACCATATGAGATATGGAGTGGAAAGAAACCCTATTTTCAATATCTGAAGATCTGGGGATGTCTAGCTTTTGTCAAAAAGCAGCATGCGGACAAACTCGAGGCACGCTCATTACTGTGCAAGTTTGTGGGATACCCAAAGAACTCCAGGGGGTATCTTTTCTATTACGCAGAGGAACAAAAGGTCTTTGTTTCTCGTAATGCCCATTTTCTGGAACACCAGTTCTTAGAAAAGGAAATAAGTGGGAGCGCAATAAAACTGGAAGAAATTCCAGAACCACAGACTATTACTGAAAGCTTAGTAGAACCAGAGGGCTCAAAAGAACAGGACATTCCTGCGCCACTCCGCAGGAGTAGTAGGCAGTCTCATCCGCCCGAGAGATACTACGGTTTTCTCATAGACAGGGATAGAGAGGATTGCATCATTGATAGTGATGAGCCGACTAGCTTCCAGCAGGCCATTCAGAGCGTTGACTAGGTAAAATTTCTAGATGCAATGCGGACCGAAATGGAGTCCATGTACACCAACAAAGTATGGACGTTGGACGTTGCTCCAGATGGGGTAAAACCCGTAGGATGCAAGTGGATCTTCAAAAGGAAGATTGGTGTAGATGGACAGGTTGAGACCTATAAGGCTAGACTTGTTGCAAAGGGTTTTCGTAAAAGACATTCTCTTAATAGGAAATGACATTCCTATGCTACAATCTGTCAAAGGGTTCTTGTCACACAGGTTCTCAATGAAAGACCAGGGTGATGCCTCTTACATTCTGGGGATCCGGATCTATCGTGACAGATCCAAGAGGATATTAGGACTTTCATAGTCCTGGTACATCGACACAATACTGAAAAGATTCACTATGGAAGATTCCAAGCGCGGTAATCTACCGGCTTGTCACGGGATCACCCTCTCCAAAGAGATGTCTGCCAAGACTGATTTGGAAAGGGATCGTATGTCTATTATACCCTACGCTTCTGCGGTAGGTTCTATAATGTATGTGATGTTATGTACCAGACCAGATGTAGCTTATGCACTGAGTGTAGTAAGCCGGTATCAGTCAAACCCTGGGGAGAAACACTGGATAGCGGTAAGAACATTCTCAAGTACCTGAGAAGGACTAAGGAGATGTTCTTGGTGTATGGCGGAAAAGACCTCCAGATCGAGGCCTTTGCTGACTCCAGCTTCCAGTGTGACAAGGATGATTCCAAGTCCATGTCGGGTTATGTATTTACCCTCAATGGAGGGGCGGTGTGTTGGAAGAGTTCCAAACAGGAAACCGTTGCTGACTCGACAATGGAAGCGGAATATATCGCTGCTGCAGATGCCGCAAAAGAAGCCGTCTGGATGAGGAAGTTACTGACAGAACTTCAGGTGGTTTCGTCCATTGTTGATCCAGTACCTCTGTATTGCGACAATAATGGGGCTATAGCTTTAGCGAAGGAACCCAGGTCCCATCAGAAGTCCAGGCACATCTTGATGCGGTATCACCTGATCAGGGAGATCGTAGGTCGCCAGGAGATCGAGGTTCGGAGAGTTGCTACGGAAGATAACACTGCTGATCCATTCACGAAGGCATTACCCCAGACTCAGTTCGAGCGGCTGATCGAGATGATAGGTCTTCGATACGCCAGTACATGGCCTTAGTGCAAGTGGGAGATTGTTAGTGTATATACCCTAGAGGCCATTACTGTATCATACTAGTTTGTATATTACTTGATGGAAGCTTGGGATATTCACAATTGTATAGACAATCTTGCTCAAAATAGTAGTATGCTATTTGGTTTGTTTCTACTTTAATGTGTGCATGTGTTTCTTATAGCATATCGCCATTACACATTAGTGGAGCCCTTAGGATCTTTTCTTGATTACCAGCGTTGTGATGGCAGTCACACTTGTGGGGGCTGGATAATCCACAAGCACATCCTTATGCAGGTCCCTAGTCGTAGGACTATCGAGACAGGGCATCGATACTCCGGGGTAGACTAGCGTATGCGCTTCTCATCCCAGCTTTGGAGACGGTCTGTCCCACAGCCGTCAGTACGTCGTACTTGAGATAGTATGCGGGTGCTCATTAGTTAGGTTACGAGTACACTGGACAGGACTCGTCGGGAACTGTTGGTTGGTATTATACCTATCGTCAGTTATCAGTTCCCAGGTGACATGAGTACAGCTTAGTCCGTTGACTTGACACTGTCACTTCGCCTCGAGTGTGTTCCCACTGTTCTTAGATTGCTACCCTACCATGGCTCAAAGGAGTCATGCAAACAGGTAGCAGTTGGGTGCAGTCCCTAAGCATATGGAGGAAGTGACAATTAGCCAGGATTCGTCTCTCCCGGTATTGGTGATTGATATCGCGCTGTGTCTAGGAGAGCCATTACACAAAGTCCCTGGCCAGGGCAAGCGAGATATACTGGTAGGTTTCCAGTGTTATCTCATGGTGTTCTGGGCTACACTCCGACACGACTTGTACCGCTATTAGGAGACTGACGTTTACCGCCCCCTAGGCCCACTATGCGATATTCTCAGTCGAACAGACCGGACTGTACGGAGACTGTCACATTCAGGCTCAGTAGGAGTTCAGATGGGTTTACCTCGTCAGTCTTCTTATCGGCATCTACCTGGGGACCGTTACGTACAGCTAGTGCCGCTTGCGGTCTGTTGTTAAACCCACTGCCAGCGTAGTGTCGAGTCTTTATAGTCCCACACAGAGGGTTATTCGCCTTTAGGCAAAACAGAGTAGAGGTCGCATGGTTTTGCGACGGGGTTCGTTCACATCCGTGCACTTGTGCACGTTTGGTGTCCGGACAGCTTATACTAGCGGGCTTTGGTTTAATACAGATCCTAGTATATATTTTGTGATTGGTTTTATCTCATTGTATTCGTGTTCCTCAGAACATGGGTACGGGTGTGTATGCACAGTTGACTGAGGCAGAGGCAGAGGCAGAGGACTTTCATTAGGGTTGATGACCATTGTCTTTTTCCTTAATCCTAATGTTTATGTGAAATATGATTATTAATATTAATTAATTATAATTGTGTTATGGTTAGGGTTGTTGACCATTTGACTATAGTTGACTTGTTGACCTATGTTGACATATTGACCATCATCATTTCACATGAACGATGCTCTTTGATTCTTGCAAAATTCATTAATGTGAAATGATAATGGTCATATCAAGTTAACCATCACAATTATCTTTAATTAATTATTTAACTATCATAATTCACACATATGTGAGAAGGTTGATATTATCCTCTCATTCTCTCATCCTCATTCTCTCTCATCCTCTTCCTCTCTCTCAAAGCTCTCCCTCTCATGAGTTGAGAACAATTAAGCTTTTAAGATAAAACACCAAAATCATTCTCTACTCTTTCTAAGGTTCTAGGTTTAGCACACCAAGCACCTTAGTTACTTCTAGTTTGAGGTAGGAGCCAAAGGTAGAGGATCTCGGGTGGATCTTTCTTCGGCAAGAGAAGGCGACGAGGACGACCCGCTCATCCCACTCCAAGGAGCAAGAAGAGAAGGACTTCAAGACTTAGGTATAACCCTTTTACCGAGTAGCTAAATCTCTTAGCTTGGTTGTTAGTTTATGTTTAGCAAAGATCCTCCTTTATATAGTCCATGTTGCCTTGAGTTGTAAAAATCGATTTTTTATACCGTTTCCGTCTCCCCGTAAGCACCGGGGTGGGCAACGTGGACTTACATTAGATACCCGATTCGAGGAGCGAGGGGGAACCGTCTGCAGGTACATGGTGGACCCGGTGAGGTATCCCTGGGCAAGAAGACTCGTATTGTTAGGCGGTGAGCCGGCAGGGTAGCACTACCTACCGGTGATAGTATTTAGACTTGACAGTTATCCGGAGGATATCGACCGGAGTCATGAGATGGATATGAGCGCTGACCAGAGTAGGCGGCGCCTGAGGGCTGATCTGTGGATGCGACGCCTGAGATATGAGGATTTACGTGTCGATGCTGGACATGGGTTTCATGATGTTTCGAGTTTCGGTGTTGGACACTTAGGTTCCATAATTTGATGTGTTATTGATGGACACACGTTCTTTAATATCCTCATATAGTTATAGGCATTGATTATATTGTTGGACAAGACCCACCTGCATACATCCATTGATTATATTGTTGGACAAGATCCACCTGCATACATGCACTGATTATATTGTTGGACGAGATCCACCTGCATACATCCATTGATTATATTGTTGGACGAGATCTACCTGCATACATGCATTGATTATATTGTTGGGCGAGATGCAGATGTATACAGGCTTTGATTATTATTGTTGGCACATATGTAGATACGGTCACCCTTGATATCATAGTATTACCATTATGATATAGTTGACCTAGAAAATCGTTGTTTTATTCGATTTCTATCTGCTGATGTTTTCTACTCACGAGTTGGCAACTCACCCCCGTTGTGCAACAGTTTTTTCAGGTTGACCGCATGGATCAGCAGCGGCATCGCTGGCACACAGCTTGCATTCCGGTGATTTGTTTTGGTTGGTGGTACATGTTGGATCGTGCCTCTCTTGCATTATTATTATTCCTATTGTATCTACTCAACTCCATCAAATCAGAAACTAGTGTTTGTATATGTTGAGAGACTTAGCAAGACTTATAGTTGTGAGACTCGAGTGATGGGATATATGTTCGCTTGGTGGGTTTAGTGTCTTGCTTTACTTTTCCTTGTGTTGATCTTCGCCATTGGGCATCGTATACATTTTTACACTTGTGGTGGTTGTTTCTGTCGTTGGGCGTGTTTTGCTGCCGTTTGGGGATGCTTTATTAATATTCTATGTCTTACCCATTTCGGGGCTAGTTCTTACAAAGGAGGTGCTGCCGAAATTTTTAAGAAAGTAAATTTATGTTTAATGTTTTTTACTTAAGATTCCCGAAGGTTTTTAATAATGTTTTTTTACTTCTTTTGAAAGGTTTAGATTTCTGGGTTTCGGCTTACTTAAGTTACGTTACGCCTGTAGACATTGCGTGATCTAAGAGACGGTCATGAGCTAATATTTCGGGTCATCACACTGCGACTGCCGGAAAAGTAGACACCATCGCGGTCCCCGCTACAGGTGGAACAACCTCCTGTCTCTGCGCTCGAATGGCCTCAACAAACGACCCCATCATCTGGCGCAAATCCTGCATACCGGCCCCTAGCATAGCAATATGGTCCGTTGAAGGTGGATCAATCTGCTCCGGCACAATGGGCGTACCGCCCTGGTCATTCCTCGTCTCAGACGAGTCAACTCTGACCTCGGACCTCGCGGCCGCTCTCTGCGCCCTCGTTGTCTTCTGCGGCATAAGGGATGGAAATGGAAACAGGATTCAATAAGGATACATAAATCGAATCACAAAGATGTATATAATCACGGAAGGAATTTAAATCAATAAGTCCTAAGGTCACTTAGGCGGAGTACCCTGTCGTAAGTATGCCGCAGAACATACGTACGCTACGTCACTCGACTTAAGCTACCTACTCCATTATACGAAGGACATGCTACACTCCAAAAGGTAAAACCTAGCGCTCTGATACCAACTTTGTCACGACCCAAAATTAGGCACGTGACCGGCACTTAAACCACGCAACGTCAACAGGCGCACGCAATTTAAGTATGCCGAAACCCAGAAATCTAAACCACCCAAAAATGGATAAGTGGAGAAAACATAGTTAAAAACCTTTGAAAATCTCAAGTAAAAATCTTTAAACTTAAGTTTGCTATCTTAAAAATTTCGGCAGCACCTCTTTTGTAAAAACTAGCCCCGAAAATGGGTACAACATAGAATATAAATAAAGCATCCCAAACGGGAGCAAATCATGCCCAACGGCGGAAACAACCACCACAAGCATATATACGACGCCGTGGCGAAGAAATATAAATGAAAATAGCATAAAGAGGTAAAACATTATAACAAGGCCAGCTCCCACGAGTACAGCACACAGAGTCACAAAAAAAGATACAACACCGATCCTCACAACTCGTCTCTAAGTCAAATACAAGAAGGTGGTAGATGGAGAGTACTAGATACCAAAGTTAAAGAAAGAACAACATCGGATAACCGCAAACCCATCTATAGCAAAAGGCCTCACAGCCAGCCGTAGCGGTATCCGCAAAAGTAGAGATAGTAAGAAGCGCTGCCGCGACTACTCCGGGGGTAAATCCTGGAAAACACTGTGGCACATTAGGGGTGAGTTGCCAACTCGTGGATAGTAAATAACATCATACTGTAATCGCAAGTATGCACGAACAACGATAAATCTATCACATATAATCTGATAGCATAAGTATGGCAATATAGATATGCAACAGTCATGATCAAGGTACACCACCAGGGTACTACATCTATATGAATCAAATGTATATCAAATAAATCTTGAGTGTGGGAGAAATAATAAACCTCATGCACAAATCATCCGCATGGAAAAACCCTTGTGTCCATAAATGACACCCCAAATCCCAAAATCCTTAGGCGCCGTCACCAAAACCGGCCCTCATATCTGTAAATCTCATGGAACTTGAGTGTCTAACATCGACACTCGAAACATCATGAAATACTCGTGTCTAGTATCGACACGTAAATCCACGTACCATGGGCTCCGTCTACCCGGATCGGCCAGCGGGCTCCGGCAGTACCAATCGGTACATATCTATCTCACGACTCCGATCGATATCCTCCGGATAACCGCCGAGTCTAAAACTATCACCGGTAGGCAGTGCACCTCCCCTGCCAGTCTCATCGGCTAAATCCATCGACATACCTTTCTTGCCCCGGGGTACTATATTGGGTCCACCATGAACCCGCAACACGGCCTCATCCACTCCTGGCATCGGATTTCTAACACAAGTCTCAGAACTGAGAAAACTCATAGTGGACACACTGAAATATCAAATCAAGAGAAACGGTATTTTTCAAAACAATACACATTTCTTGAAATATCCTCGCGGTTCTCATATCCGTAAATCACATGAAATCCATATCTCAATGCATAAATCCATGAAATCTGATATATGCAACATAAAACAGCAATATGAACATATTAAGGGAAAGCCGCTCTTTTAAATGAATCCAGTTTTAAAATATATCATGCGGTTCCCAATTCCTCCGAAATCAAGTGCAGCATCATATGAGGTGTATATGTAACTATAGCAAGATATTTGTATCTACAGGTAAGCATGTATGTATGATGCATTTCATAAGCGTAATAATACAATAATCAATGTCTCAATGTCAAATGACAATACAATATCACTAGGGGTATATGTAGCTATAGCAAGGTATATGGGTGTACATGTAAGTATTTATGCGTGGAGTACATGTAGCTATTGAAAGATATGTGTATATACCTGTCAATCATGATACAATACCATATAGGTATATGTGTAAGCCTGTAGGCATAGCAAGGCATATGTGTAAGCATGTAGGTATACAGGTATGCTATATTTCATATGCACCAAGGAATAAGAATCAATATCTCAAAGAAAATAACCGATACAATATCACATATGTATATATGTAGCGCGTGTCATGGCAATTACCGACAGTGTGTGTGTAGCATTCAATTTGTGCTCGTGCAACATGAACCGTCAGTAATGGTGTTGTGTCCAATAGGTACCAAGTCAAGGCACAACAGGTAATAATATGCAATGATGCTCATGCGCAATCAACTCATATGCGTATGAACATGCAGCTATAATATCATATCCAGCCCTGACGCATAATTCCATACGGGCGATTTCCCCGTAGATGTTAAATCTACTCAAAGATGATCTCGAGCTAAGAAAATCCGACCACCTGCTTCCCTTTCTTCGCAGCGTCCGAAGTCCCCGCTTGCGATCCTAAAATTTCACAAACACAACACATAAGGCTAAATATCCTGCGCCGACACAAAGATAACGAAACGCAAGGATAACGTCCACAAGATATACACATTGTGCACCTAGTGCACAAAACGCGTACGACATCGGCACAACCCTAACTAGGAACGCTAAACTACATAACAACCATGCCTAGACCCTGATCATACCGATCGCGAATTTACAACACAATATATATCGTGGAAGATAATATATAAACCATCGCAACGTCTACTAGAACCTACGTCCAATTTAAACCGAAATCCTAGTAAGCACTTTTAATCATTTTAGCTCAAGTCTAGAAGTTTAAACAATTCTAGCGATCATAATCATCGCAATGTAGCTTAACTAAGTCACACAAACCTTTACTACAATTTTAATCTCACCCATATAAGATTTAGTAAAAGTTTGTTTGCTATTAAGCTTAAATAGACAATTAGGAAAATAACAAATAACATTCTCACAACTAGGTTAAGTTTTTTCCAAGTCTACACTATTCCATTAACCATTTCAACCAATCAAACCCTAACTTGATCTTCACAACTCTTTCATGAATTTCTAAACATGCTAATTAAAGCTATATTAAACATCTAATAAGCTGGCTTAATGTATTTAAACAACAACTAATGTTTAGTGTTAGGATTTTATATCTCTACTAGATTCATAAACTAGCAACTAAACTCCAAATTAGCCTCCAAAATGATAACTTTCATGAGGATTGAAACTTGCTTAGGCTTAAGGAATAATAGGTAGGGATTTATATTTGAATTTGTGGGATTATTTGATTATTTTTGATGATTTATTTGAGCTTTTAGAAGTGCAAATAGGATGAGAAGAGAGAGAGGGAAGCAAGGGGGGCGCGGCCAAGGGGTAAAAAGAGATGAGGTGTGAAAATTGTGTGGAAATTTCTAGCTAAGTTCACAATTAATGTTCAATTAAAGCCTCTCCCATCATGCCACCTTTTAATCTTTACTTAAAATTATTCTTTAGTTCAACAAATATCTAGATATTTTGGGAGAAGGTTAAATGCTTAATCTTGTGATTAAATTAGCATAGATTCACTTTAGCATAATTAACCCAATCAAATTTGTAATTACCACTAATTAAGTGCATAATTAAAAGGTTATAATAATATTTTAGTTAGGGAAAAATATTTAAGTAAACTAAATTTTCAAGTGACAACTAAAAACCGCAAACTAGCAATTTCCTAGTTAAAATAGGTGCAGTTAAGTCTAAAATGAAAAATGATCACTTCAGGGTTTTTACGGAAAAACACCGTCTATTTTACCTTTTAACGGAAAATTCGCATAACGATTTCTAAAACGTTACAATCTTCCGCCCTTAAAAAATTTGGTCCCCGAATTAAAAATTTAACTACGCGTACCTTCGAAGAGATGAGGGAATTTCTTCCGCATCCCGCTCTCGGCCTCCCAAGTGATCTCTTCACTAGTAGGGCCACGCCAAAGAACCTTTACAGATGGAAAGACCTTTGACCGAAGTTTCTTCACCTGCCGATCCAATATAACTACCGGCTGCTCGGTGAATGAAAGATCGCGCTCTAGCTGAACGGTCTGGTGCTGAATCATGTGAAAAGGATCATGAAGGTATCTGCGAAGTATCGACACATGGAATATGGGGTGAACATCTGGAAAACTGGGTGGAAGTGCCAAACGATAGGCAACGGCACCAACTCGCTCAAGGATCTCGAAAGGACCCACAAATCTCCAACTGAGCTTCCCCTTCTTCCCAAATCTCATCACTCCCTTCATCGGAGAAATCCGCAGGAATACATGATCCCCCACTACGAACTCAAGTCTGCGACGACGACGGTCGGCATAAAACTTCTTTCTGCACTGGGCTGCTCTCATCCTGTCCTGAATCAGCTGGATGTTCTCCGTAGTCTCCTGAACTAGATGGGGACCCAACTCCCTACTCTCGCTGAGTTCAGTCCAACAGACTGGCTATCGATACTTTCTACCATACAAAGCCTCAAAAGGAGCCATCTGAATCGTCTCCTGATAACTGTTATTGTAGGAGAATTCAATCAACGTCAAGTGACGATCCCAACTGCTACCAAAATCAAGCACACACGCCCGAAGCATATCCTCTAGAGTCTGTATAGTCCACTCCGATTGACCATCTGTCTGCGGATAAAAGCGGTGCTAAAACTCAAGCGGGTACCCAAAGCTTTCTGAAGCTTGTGCCAAAGACGGCTAGTAAACTGGGTGCCCCTGTCGGATACGATGCATATGGGAACGCCTTGCAAACGCACAATCTCATCTATATACAACTGAGCATACCGAGCATAACCGAAAGTAGTCTTCACCGGAAGGAAGTGAGCCACTTTCGTCAACCGGTCAACAATAACCCAAATGGAGTCATACTCCCGACTGGTCCTGGGTAGACCCACAATGAAGTCTTTGGAAATCTGCTCCCATTTCAACTACGGAACGGGTAAAGGCTGTAACTCTCCTGCCGGTCTCCGATGCTCAGCCTTGACTTGCTAACAAGTCAGGAACCTCGAAACGAAGTCCGAAACATCATGCTTCATCCCTTCCCACCAATAAATGTCTCTCAAGTCACGGTACATCTTGGTGGAACCTGGATGAACGCTAAAGGCTGACTGATGTGCCTGCTCTAGGATCTCGCATCTCAACCCATCAATTTATAGTACAAACAAGCGAATCCCGTAACGTAGCACACCTTGGTCATCAATCAAGAACTCCAAATCTGTACCCTACTGAACAAGCTCAAGAATCTCAGACAAACGGGCATCACTGGGCTGCACCTCATGGATACGATCAAGTAGAAGTGGATGGGCGCGAACGTGAGCAAGCTGTCCCCCAGTGGAAGTGAACTCAAAATGTACTCTACCATCGCACAAGATATTCCAATCTGCAGAAGTCTGTCGTTGAACTGCGCTCAACTGGGACAAGCTACCCCCAGGCCTACGACTCAAAGCATCAGCTACCACATTCGCCTTCCCCGGGTGCTAAAGGATCTCACAATCATAATCCTTCGAAAGCTCCATCCAACGGCGCTGTCTCAGATTCAGATCCCGCTGCTAGAAGATGTACTTCAAGCTCTTGTGATCCGTGAAAATCTGACACGACTCTCCGTACAAGTAGTGTCTCCAAATCTTCAATGGAAAGACCACCGCAGCCATCTCAAGATCGTGAGTGGGGTAATTCTGCTCGTGCTTCTTTAGCTGCCGAGAAGAGTAAGTGATAACTCTATCATGCTGCATCAATACACAACCGAGCCCCACTCGAGAAGCATCACAGTAAACAACATAACCGCCAGATCCAGAAGGCAAAGATAGAACTGGTGAAGTCGTCAACCGAGTCTTTAACTGCTGAAAACTCTGCTCGCACGCATCAGTCCAAAGAAAAGGAACCCCCTTCTAGGTCAGTCCGGTCAGCGGTGCAACGATACTCGAAAAATCCTGCACGAAATGGCGATAATAACCAGCTAAGCCCAAAAAGTTACCGACCTCAGTCACAGATACAGGTCTGGGCCAAGCTATACAGCCTCGATCTTCCTCGGGTCCACAAGAATACCGTCTCTCATCACCACATGACCCAGGAAGTCAACTCTATCAAAACAAAACGCGCACTTTGAGAATTTAGCTTACAGCTGGTGCTCACTCAATGTCTGCAAAGCAATGCTCAAGTGCTTCTCATGATCCTCTCGACTCTTAGAGTTGACCAGAATGTCATCAATAAACACAATAATAAACTGGTCAAGGAACGGCCTGAAAATCCTGTTCACCAGATCCATGAACGCTGCTGGCACATTGGTGAGTCCGAACGACATCACCAAAAACTCATAATGCCCGTAGCGCGTACGAAAACCAGTCTTCGGAATGTCATTATTCCGAACCCATAACTGATGATAACCCGATCGCAAATCAATCTTAGAAAAATGTTTCGCACCGTGGAGCTGATCAAACAAATCGTCAAGCGAGGTAAAGGATACCTATTCCGCACCGTAACTCGGTTCAATTGACGATAATCCATACACAACCTCAAACTGCCGTCCTTCTTCTTGACGAACAGAATTGGAGCTACCCAAGGCGATACACTCGGACGCACAAGTCCCTTATCAAGCAACTCTTGCAATTAATCTTTAAGCTCTCTAAGCTCCGCCGGGGCCATCCGGTAAGGCGGTATAGAAATAGGCCCCGTGCCGGGAATCAGATCAATGCAAAACTCAATATCGCGCTCTGGCGGCAAACCAGGTAACTCATCGGGAAAAACATCGGAAAACTCTTGCACGACAGAAACCCGGTCCAACGACTTTAATGTGGCTCCAGTATCATGAATGAAAGCCAAGAATCCCCGACATCCCCTCCTCAAAAGCCGACTAGCGCTGAGGGTTGAAATCGAACTATGAGGGGCGGCACCACGGTCCCCCTGCACAACAAGAAGTGACTCGCTGGGAAAAAAAAACCTAACTGTCTTCTCACGGCAGTCCACGGACGCATAGCAAGTAGCTAACCTGTCCTTGCCCAGGAGATCGTCGAAGTCCAACATCTCAAGAAGGATCAAGTCTACGGAAAAATCTCTATCTCCTATACGAACGTCACACGACCGAAACACGTGTCGCGCAACAAACGACTCGCCAACAGGACTAGTAATGACAAGCGGCTGACCTAGCAAACACGACTCTTGGCCTAACCTCGGTACGAAGTGCGTAGAAACATACGAATGCGTAGATCCTTAATCAAATAAAACGTGTGCAACAAATGAACATACAGAAAGAGTATCTAAAACCACTGTATTGGACGCCTGCGTGTCCTGATGAGTAAAGGAAAACACTCGAGCCCGCCCTCTACCGGCAACTGGCTGTCCTCTGCCTCTGACACCCTGTCCTCTCGGAAAAAAAACCACCGCGACCACTACCACTCTAAGCATGGGTCTGACGCGGAACAACAACATGCATAAGAGGCAACGCTCTCTTAGGTAGAGAAGGTGGTAAGGTAACCTGCGGTACAGCTGCCTTGCCCTCAAGTGTCTCAGTACAATCTCGAACCCGATGATACAAACTCCCGCACCGGAAACATCCAGATGAAAACTGCTGACCCTCCTGGGGATAAGAGCTAAATAACTGGCCTTGTCCCGAGCCTCTACCACCCCCAGTACCTGAACGGAATCTATCACGGCGTCTAAACGTCTGTCTCCGTGCTGGCACACCAGTACGAACCCTCTTCGGTTCCGGAACAACTGACGTATCGGAACGACGCTCCTCAACAAATAGGGCTGCGTCCACCACTGCTGCATACATGTCACAATGCTGAATGTTGATAGCGAGGAACAACTGGGTAAGCAGGCCTCGAACGAACCACTTTACCCGCATCTCCTCAATAGCTACCAAATACGGAGCATACACAGACAGCTCGGTAAACTGCACATCGTACTCAGCCACCGTCATCCCTGGAGTCTGGCGTAACAACTCAAAACTGTGCGCTCGAGTATCCCTGACGCTCTGCAGAAGAAAACGGGCGAGAAACACCGTCGCGAACTCAGCCCAGGTCATAGGAGCAAGACCTGCGGCTCTGCCCTTCTTTAACGACTCCCACCACTTCTGGGACAGACCCTCCAGACGAAAACTCGCGAACTTTACCCATCTCGCGTCGGAGCATCTCAGCGAACGACATATCCTGTCCATCCTGTCGATAAACGACTGCGGATCCTCAGCTGCATCAATACCAGTGAAAACCGGAGGTCTCGGCCTCTTGAATTCTGACAGTGATACGGTGTTAACCTCCGTAGCTGTAGCTGCGTGTAACATTTCAGAAAATATGAAATGTTATTTTGGAATTTAATATTAAAATAATATATTTAGCAAAAACTACCGATTTGCGAATTTGGGGTTTCGTAAAATGGTATAAATATATACCAATATTTATTAAATAATTGGGAGATTAAAAAGAATTATACATTTAAAAATATAATTTTGTGAATGTGTGAGTAATGGAAATTTTAGTTTGGTTGGAAAATTTTTGGGCTTGGCAATAAAATTTCGAAATTCCTTGTGCTTGGATTTTTGTGGGCAGTGGACAATTTTTGAAAGTCTTTGGGCATGGGCAACATGGGAGTTGATGTGGTGTCCCTTGGCCATTTAATGTCTTTTCTTTTGCAATGGATATTTTGGTGAAGATATTTGTTTAGTGGTGGCTGCTCATTGTTTTGGAGTGAAGGGGTTTGTTTATTGGAGGCAATTTCCTACACTCACCACTTGGTTCTTATTCTCACCACCTCCTTCACATTAATTCCACAGAGGGATTTTTTTTTGTGCATTGGCCGAGCCCAATTCTTTTCCTTCACTTGCAAAATCTTGTGCTCACATTCTCACACCATGGCAACTTCAATTTAGCTTCACCCAAATCATTGGGTGCCTTGAGACAAAATGTTCACACACTATCTCCATTTCACCTTGGGTATCTAGGCTAGCAAACTGGATGCCCGAGTTGCTTCGGTTTGAAGCGGGGGGGGAGGGCGAATAAAGAATCCTCGACGTGTGTCCTCTTCGACGGGCATGACCGGAGAGCGAACTTCGTCGAGGCAGCCGCAACATGCTAAGGGCAGAGATTGAAGGCCGAAGGAAATGGATCAATCGGTTGTCACGACCCGAAATTTGGCACGTGACGGCCCTTAAACCGCGCAACGACCACAGGCGTAACGCAATTTAAGTAAGCCAAAAATCCAGCAATCTAAACCATCAAAAGTAGTAAGTGATAATAATATTGTTAAAACTTTTGAAATCTCAATCAAAATTCTTTAAAGTCCAAATTTACTTCCTTTAAAAAAAATTGGCAGCACCTCCTTTGTAAAACAAGCCCCCAAAAAGGGTACAACAAAAGATATACGTAAAGTATCCCCAAACGGGAGCAAATCCACGCCAAAAGGAGGAAAACAACCACCACAACAGATATACAACGCCAAGCAAAGAAAAAGACGATATAATGTAAAACAGCATGAAAACCTCCAAGTAACAAAATAATATATAATATCGTCCTCAAAACTCGTCTCTAAGTCAATACATGAAGTAGTAGATGGAGAGTACTGGATACAGCGAATATACAATGAGCAACATCGGATAACCGTAAAACCCACCTATAACAAAACTGCACCCAGTCAGCCGTAGCGGTATCCACTGCAAAAGATGATACAATAGATGAAAGCCCTGCCTCTGACTGCTCTGAGGGACAACCTGTACAACCCTGTGGCACAACGGGGGTGAGTTGGCAACTCGTGAATAGTAAATAACATATGCAGGTAATCGCAGGTATGCTGGTAATGTACGAATCTATCACATGCATGCTGATAGCAATAAACAGCAACATATATATGCAACAGTCATGAAAGGTACACTATCAGGTACTACTAATACATGAAGCAATGCTTATCAAATAAATGCAGAGTATGGGATAAAACATGTCATCCTCACGGAATCCTCATCGTGGCAGGACCAGTATCCATCAAGATAATCTAAATCCTAAATTCCACAAATCGGCCCTCATATCGACCATAAAATCGGCCCTCATATCGACCATAATTTCGGTCCTCATAGCGACCATAATATCGGCCCTCATATTCTGTAAGTCTCACGGAACCGGAGTGTCAAACATCGACACCCGAAAACATCATGAAAACTAGTGCCCAGCATCAACACATAAAAACTTATCTATTAGGCGTCGTCACCACGATTGGCCCTGATAGGTACGTATCATACGCTACCGAAACCCGATTGCCCAGCTTCGACACTCGAAATTCCACATATCCATACGTACATGACACCGGTCGGTATCTCCGCGATCACCGCCGAGTCCAATACTGTCACCGGTAAGGTAGTACTCCCCTGCCTCGAGCTCATCGCCATCATCTGTGACAATTTTGCCCCGGGGTACCTCCGGGCCCCACCATGTACCCGCACACGGCCCGCTCCACTCCTCGCATCGGGTATATATCGCAAATCTCAGAACCGAGAAATCTCATGGTGGACGCACTGAAATATCATATCAAAAGAAACCGGGTCTTTCAAATAATGCATAATTTCATGAACTACCACGGTCCTCAAATCAAGAAAACATCATACGAAATCCATATCTCAATGCAAAAATCCATGAAATATAATATACGCAACATAAATAGTAATATGAGCATATAAAGGAAGAACCGCTATTTAACTGCAACAAATTATTAAATATATCATGCGGTTCCTAATATCCAAAATCCAACGCAACATCATATAAAGGTGAACATGTAATTATAACATGGTATATTGGTGTACATGTAAGTATGTATGCAAGATGTACATGTAGCTATATCTCATATGTGTCTATACATGTCACTAATGGTACCCTACCTTATAGGTATATGTGTAGCTAGCATGTAGGTATGGCAAGGCATATGTGTAAGCATGTAGGTATACAGGTATGCTATATGTCATATGCGTAAAGGACATGAATAAATATCTAAATGTCAAAACAATACAATATCACATAGGTATGTGTGTTGTGTGTGTCATGACAATTTTCGACGGTGTGTGTGGCATACAATCAGTGCTCGTGCGACATGAGCCGTCAATAATAGTGCAGTGTCCAATGGGTACAAGTCTAAGCACAACAAGTAATGATATGAAATGAGTTCATGCACAATATCTATATATGCAAATAAACATGCGGCTAATGTCATATCATATCTAGCCTAGATGCATAACGCCATGCGGGCGATTCCCCTATAGATGTTAAATCTACTCACAGATGATCTTGGGCTAAATAAAGTCAACCACTCGCCTTCCCTTCTTCGCAGTGCCCGAAGTCCCCGCCTGCATCCCTAAGATCATAAACAACAATAACAAGTGTATATTAGCAATCGACCAATAACATGTATAAACTACGTTTGACCGACGCATCAACTGCAAACATACTCTCAAGTGTTCGTCTAGTGGCTAACGCGCGTAGTGACACTACGAAACTAAACCAAGAGCAACAGATACACAAAGACACGAACCGTATCGGATAACGTAACGCGCGTAATCGAAACACTAGAAACTAGGAAAGTGATCCCAGATTTTGCTACACAACCAATTTGTAAAAGTTGCACATACCAAAAGACCGCACACAACCCAAGAGACCCCCAGACAAAAATACCGTTAGTTATATGTATGCCCTAAAGGCCATTACTGTACATACGATGTATATTGTAGTGGATGCTTGGACATATATAGGGAGGACTTTCTTGCTCGACATGATAGTACGCTATCTGGTTGCTCTTTATCTTAACTTGTACTATGATTTTCTCTATGTTACATGTTGATAAAGCCCTTTGGATATGTACTCGACAACTGGGACTATGATGAGATCATACTAGTGGGGCCACGGTAGTCAATGAGTACATCCTATAACTGTTCCTAGTCGAGGGTGTATCGAGACAGGGCATCGATACACCAGAGTAGACTAGCGTATACGCATCTTGACCCATATGATGGGCGATGGATGATCCAATATGCATCGGTGTTTGACATCAAGGATGGTGTACGGGTGCTCAGTGGAGACTGGGTACACTGGACGGACTCGCCGAGAACTCCCAGATGGTATTATACATCACGTCAGATGGCAGTTCTCTGGTGACACTGGTACAGGTTAGCCTGTAGACCCGAGATCGTCATAGATTCTTGTGTGATTCCCACTGTGCTTTGATTTCCATCATACAAGTCCAAGAGGGCATGCAAAAAGGTGGCTTTTGGGTACAGTCCCGAATCACATGGAAGGAATGAGCGATAGGAGGGGATTCGTCTCTCCCGGTATAGGGAGTTGATGTTGTGCTGTGTTCGATTGGATATAACTGGAAATCCCTGGCCAGGGCTGCTGAGATTTACTGGTAAGTGTTATCAGTAGTTTCTCGAACTGTTATAGACCTCATATCGATACGACTTATCAAGCTACTGAGGTCTGACGTTTACCACCCCTAGGCAAGATATGCGACATATCAGATGAAGAAACCGGACTGTATGGGAGTGTTACTGATTGGATTCGCAGGAGAATGTGCAGGCTTGCTTGTTGATCTTCTGATCGCTCAATACCTGGGTGGCTGTTACGTTTAGCTGACCGTTTGCAGCTTGTGGGTGTTTGATATGATCATCACCTACTGCCGGCGTATTGACGATTCTTTATAGTCCTACACAGAGATTTCTTAGCTCAGGCAAAACGGAGTAGGAGTACAAATGCGATATATGCATGACTGAGAACAATACATGTATGTGATACCGTATTAGATTCTCGCGATATGAGATATCGGCCGGGTATATGTGATATAGCCGGGTCATCGGATCAAGTGTTGTTTCGATGAACTGATACAGATTATATTAGTCGGTTATTTATGAAATAGCCGGATTATTGGATCAAGTGTTGATTTGATAATTTAATGTATAATTATATATTTGATATATTAAATTACATTAACTAATATAAGCTCACTAAAAGATTCTTTTTCTCACTCGGGTAATACATTGATATATATGTGATATATGTTAATTGTATTATTTTGTTACAAAATATATTATATATGTGATATATAATATTGTATCAAGTTAAGATTACAAATGCAACATGTTTTGTGGAGATTAAATATGGTTAGGGTTTGGATTAGGGTTAAGCCTTCTAGTAGCTTCTAGAAGTTTTGCTTTTGTTTACATGTAAAGATATTTTGTGAAGATATTTGCTTAACCAAACCCAAACCCCCTTTACCATGGTTGTTTCTCTACATGAGTTAAGGATTCATTCTTAACTATAGTTGCATTTTTAACCTCATATATGACTTTCATTATTCATCACAAAATGATTGATCACTCTTCTTCTTCTTCTTCCTTTGAGAAAAGCTTTCTAGCTTTTACTTTTGTGATGATTTTGAGTGAGAAATAGAAAATAAATGGGAGCTAAAATCCTACTTCATCATCCTAATCTATCCTAGCCATTTAGATTAGGGTGTTCACTTCATTTATAAGTGAGAGCTTGTGCTAATGAAACTTCAAGGTAGATCATCTTTGTTATCGAATATCGGAAGCAAGCTTGCATCTTTCTCTTCATGGAACCTCTCTAGAGTCCGGGAAATCAATGATCGCAGCGAAGGGACCTCAACACGGAGCTTTTGAAGTGAAGGACCGGACTACAAAGGTTGTAATCCCAAACTCTTAGATATTAAAGTGCTTAACATGCTTTGTTTCACCTAATCTCTAGTTTAAAGATCTTGGCTAGTGTCACGACCCGAAAGTACGGAACGTGACTGGCACTTAGATTACGAGACGTATAAAGGCGTAACGTAACCTAAGTCAGCCAAAGCCCAAAAAATCTAAACCAAAATAAAAAGAGTGAAGGAAACCTTTCATGAAAACGACTTTGAAATCAATTAAGTTGCATTTAACCCCTGTTTAAAAACATCAAAAAATTTCCGAAAATTTCGGCAAAGTCTCCTTTGTAAATACTATCCCCCAAAATGGGTACAACAAGATATAAAAATCTGTAATAATAAAATGGCATCCCCAAGCGGGAGCTAGCTCTTCGGCCAAGGCGGATAACAACCACACGAAATATATATGTAATATCAAGAAAAAGAGCATAAAGAAATGCAAAATATAAGAAAGCATCACGTCGGCTCAAGTGAGCTCGACCCAACAAAAACCACATATATGCAATTCTCTCAGTCTCATCACTAGGTCGCATATACAAATAAGAAGTGGTAGTTGGAGAATACTAGATACAAAAATAGTACAAAAAGAGATAAAAGTTCCCTCGCAACCCACTTACGAGCAATGTCTCGAGTCTGAGCAAAAGAAGTCTATAAGATAAGCCACCGCTACAAGGCTGATGAGTCCGACCTGCAAAACACTGTGGCACAACGGGAGTGAGTTGCCAGCTTGTGAGTAGAATATAACATCTAGTAAGGCTATCGTAAGAATGCACGCAAATGCGTCACAACATGTATGCAATATCAATACTAAATCTTTAAGTGTTTTAAATGCTATAAGTTCTGCATTCTTACATTAGAAAAAAATATCTATGCAATAGCTAAGTACCATCATGAAATCATCTGGAAACCATGTCAAGCATCGACACCAAATATGAAAATACATCTGTCTCAATGACTTACTGTATCAATGTCTCAATATATATCGGGCTCCGTCAGTCCGGATGGGCCCATATTATCAAATCTCACAACGGTCGGTATCCTCCGGATATCCGCCGCGCCAGACATCACCGGTAAGTAGTCTTCCCATGCCAGGCTCATCGTCTACAACTCGATCTTCTTACCCAGGGGTACCATACCGGGCCCACCATGTACCCGAGACGGTTCATCCACTCCTCGAATCGGGTCTCGAAATCCAACAGAAAACATGAAGACTCATGGTGGACGACTCATACATCACGAGAAAACCGCAAATTAGTTTTAAAAAAGATAATAATAAGCTTTTGTTAAATTCTTGCGGTTTTCCCCAAAATCCAAAAATCGCAGCAATACTGAAATCTTCAAGAAAAAATCATAATACCCAACATGTTGTATATGATAAATGTCTATGATATCAAGGTATGCGATGTGATTTGTGGCTAGAAATCTATGTAAGTATGATGATGATGCGAGGTATATACGTGCTATGCGATTTCATATATCGTGTATAATGCAAGTGGTGATACTGAACTAAACAGGTTCTACAGTGCTCGTGGAATGGCAATTACCAAAGGCGTGTCTGTTATATGAATAGTGCGCATGCAACAGGAGCCAATGGTAATGGTGTATGTGTCCTACGAGGTGATATCACACATGTGTATATGGATATCCATGCAAATCTAGCAGACGAATAGCTATAAAGGTATGCAATGTGAATGAGGGGGTTTAGCTAACTAACAATGCATATTGTTGCAAGTAATAAAGTAATCCTAACTATGGGGCGCCTCTCGCCATCGAGACGATTCCCCCATATATGAATACATTTACTCACCTGAATGCCTCGCTAATCTGATCCAACCACCGCTTTGCCTTTGCGCGCCGCGTCCGATATTTCCGCAACCGTTCCTAGAATTGCATAACACACAACATAAGATTACAGATTCTTAAAATGACGCAACTCACAATATGAAAAGATCGATGCTCTTGAATTAATCACAACGTGCACTCGGTGCGCGGAAAACACACGAAAATCGCTAAAACCTTAACTAAAATCGTCATTTCGGGGCAACCGCCAAATCTAAAACCCGACTAGACAAAACTCCGCATTCGCACACAGTAATAGTCGTATGAGATGCTAATTGTATCGCCAATATATCGTAATTAGATCACCTCCTATTTTTTTAGAAAATCTAGTAAGCATTGACATAGCAATTTCGATGCAAATATCGCGATTTAACGATATAGCGATCGCTATATCACACAAACAACCAATCTAACCAACTAGATGGCCATAATACTAACTTAAACCCACTTATCCTACATCAAACCCTAATTAGAACATCAACCCTTCTCTTGAAATTCATGAGCAAGCAAATTAAACCAAATTTCACACTTAAACAACTAAATCTAGCAAATTTAAACCACAATTTGAACATTAGATGAGAATTATACCTTACAAGTTGAACCCTAACTTGAACTTGACCTTGAAAGATGCCTCCTTTCACCTTGTTTTGAACAAATTAGGGTTTGGAAAGAGGTGGAATAAGGATTAGGTTTGAATTTGTGAAGAAATTTGTTGATTTCGGTGGATTTTTGATGATTTTTGAAGGAATTATGAAGCAAGAAGTGAGGGGGAAAATGAGAAATGAAGCAAGGGAGCTTGGCCTGAGGTGTAGGAGGTGAGTGGTGAGGGAATGGTGTAGAAATTTTTACACAAAAGCTATCTGCCAAAGTCAATTAATGAATGTTGCATAATTTTTTACAAAAAAAAACCCTTTTTAATGCATTTTTAAACCATAGAACCAAAATTCATGGAATGTTTTGGTAAAATTTTTGTTACTAATATATTTTAGTTTATAATGGTTCCTAATAATGTAATTTACCCAATTAAATTTGTATTTATCACTAATTTAATGTATTTTTAAAAGCTTAAAATAATATTGAAAATAATTAACTAACGAATTTTTTTTAAATAACTTGAAAATTTTAAGTGACAATTTAGTGACCAAATATTAGCAATACCTTATCTAAATTTTGTATAATTAGGCCTATATTGAAAAATACTTCTTTTGACTTTTTACGGAAAAGACTGCTTATTTTGCCGATTACCGAAAAAACTGCCTAAACGATTTTCGAAGCGTTACAATCTTCCCCCCTAAAGAAATTCGGTCCCCGAATTTAAAATCTAACTACGCGTACCTTCAAAAAGTTGGGGATATCCTTACCTCATCTCGACCTCGGTCTCCCAGGTGACCTCCTCGCTGTTCGGGCCACGCCAAAGGACCTTGACGGACGGTATAACTTTCGACCTCAATTTCTTCACCTGCCGATCCAAAATGACCACCGGCTGCTCGGTGAATGAAAGATCGCGCTCTAGCTGGATCGTCTGCTGCTGAATCGCATGGGAAGGGTCATGAAGGTACTTGCGGAGCATCGAAACATGGAACACGGGGTGAACATCGGGGGAGCTGGGCGGAAGAGGTAATCGATACGCGACTGAACCAACACGCTCTAGGATCTCGAAGGGACCAACATATCTAGGACAAAGCTTCCCTTTCCGCCCAAATCTTATCACACCCTTCATCGGAGAGACCTTCAGGAAAACATGATTGCCAACAGCGAACTCGAGTCGGCGACGGCGCTTGTCAGCATATGATTTCTGCCTACTCTGTGCCGCTCTTATCTTGTCCCTAATCAGCTGTATCTTTTCGGTCGTCTCCCGTATGATCTGCGGTCCCAAAATACTGCTCTCCTTGAGCTCTGTCCAACATACAGGCGATCGACATCTCCTCCCATATAAAGCCTCGAAAGGTGCCATCTGAATCGTCTCCTGGAAGCTATTATTGTAGGAGAACTCGATCAAAGGCAAATGACGATCCCAGCTACCATCGAAATATAAAACACAAGCTCTGAGCATGTCCTCAAGAGTCTGAATAGTACGCTCTGACTGACCGTCAGTCTGCGGATGAAAGGCTGTGCTAAAACTCAATCGGGTGCCCAAAACTTCCTGAAGTTTCTGCCACAATTGGCTGGTAAACTGGGTGCCCCGATCGGACACGATGCAAGTAGGAACGCCATATAGTCGCACGATCTCATTAATATAAACCTGGGCGTACTGAGCAAATCCAAAAGTTGTCTTCACTGGCAGGAAGTGAGCCGCTTTCGTCAGTCGATCCACAATCACCCAAATAGAGTCATACCCTCGACTGGTCCTGGGTAGACCCACAATGAAGTCCATGGAGACCTGTTCCCACTTCCACTCAGTGATGGGCAAAGGCTGTAACTCGCCGGCTGGCCTCTGGTGCTCGGCCTTGACTTGCTGACAAGTCAGGCATCTCGACACAAAGTCTGTAACATCCTTCTTCATCCCGTCCCGCCAGTAAACCTCTCTCAAATAACGGTACATCTTGGTGGAACCTGGATGCACACTGTATACTGATCTATGTGCCTCCTCAAGGATATCATGCCTCAATCTCTCAGAATCTGGTACACACAGTCGAGTCCCAAATCGAAGTATCCCGTGATCATCAATCACGAACTCAGAAACTCTGCCCTGCCGAATCTGCTCGATAATATCTAAAATACGGGCATCGCCGGACTGTGCCTCGCGGATACGGTCAAGTAACTGTGGGCGTGCTCTGAAATGGGCCAGCTGCCCCCTGTAGGAGTAAACTCGAACTGCATACTGCTGTCACATAACACCTGCCAATCCGCCGTCGACTGCATCTGTACTACGCTTAAACAAGATAAGCTACCTCCGGGCCTCCTACTCAAAGCATCTGCCACCACATTCGCCTTGCCCGGATGGTATAGAATCTCGCAGTCATAATCTTTTACCAACTCCATCCAACGGCGCTGTCTCGGATTCAGATCTCGCTGCTGAAAAATATACTTCAAACTCTTGTGGTCAGTGAATTCTGGCATGACTCGCCGTATAGGTAATGTCCCCAGATCTTAAGTGCAAATACCACTGCAGCCATCTCTAAATCATGAGTGGGGTAGTTCTGTTCGTGTTTTCTCAGCTGCCGAGAAGCATACGTGATAACTCTGTCGTGCTGCATCAATACACAGTCCAGCCCCACTCGAGAAGCATCACAATATACCACGAAACCGCCTGACCCTGAAGGCAATGATAACACTGGTGCAGTAGTCAGACGAGTCTTCAACTGCTGGAAACTATCCTCACATGCCTGGGTCTAATCGAAAGGAACCCCTTTCTGGGTCAACCCAGTCAATGGTGTAGCAATACGGGAGAAATCCTGGACAAAACGTCGATAATAGCTGGCCAGACCTAGAAAGCTGCGAACCTCTGTAACTGATACCGGTCTGGGCCAGCGCTGCACTACTTCGATCTTCTTCGGGTCCACACGAATACCATCCCTCATCACTATATGTCCAAAGAAGTCGACACTGTCTAGCCAGAATGCGCACTTGGAAAATTTGGCGAACAACTGATGCTCCCTCAAAGTCTGCAATGTGATACGCAAGTGCTGCTCATGCTCCTCCCGGCTCCGAGAATAAACCAAGATGTCGTCAATGAATACAATGATGAACTGATTGAGATACGGCCTGAATACATGGTTCATCTAGTCCATAAATGCTGCCAGGGCATTTGTGAGCCCGAACGACGTCACCAAGAACTCATAATGACCATATCGAGTACGAAAAGCGGTCTTCGGAATATCCTCCTTCCGAACCCGCAACTGGTGATAACCTGACCATAAATCAACCTTCGAGAAAAACCCTGCTACCTGGAGCTGATGGAATAAGTCGTCAATGCGGGGTAGGGGATATCTGTTCCGCACAGTAACCCGGTTCAGCTGACGATAATCAATGCATAAGCGCATGTTGCCGTCCTTCTTCTTAACAAATAGGACGGGAGGACCCCAAGGTGACACACTCGGTCGGATAAGCCCTTTATCCAGCAAGTCCTGTAACTGATCCTTCAGCTCCCTCAGCTCCGCCGGAGCCATCCGATAAGGTGGTACAGAGATAGGCCCCGTGCCGGGGATCAAGTCAATACAGAACTCAATCTCACGCTCTGGTGGCAGACCAGGCAGCTCGTCAGGGAATACATCAGGAAACTCTCTCACAACAGGGACCTGGTCCAACGGAACCTCTGTGGCGCTATTATCACAAATATAGGCTAAGAATCCTTGACACCCTTTCCTCAAGAGCTAACCAGCACGAAGGGAAGAAATCAAGCTGGGAAGGGTAGCACTACGATCTCCTTGAATAACAAGAACCGGCTCTCCAAGAAAGCTGAATCTGACTGCCTTCTCACGGCAGTCCACGGATGCATAACAGGTGGCTAGCCAATCCATACCAAGAAGAACGTCAAAGTCTAGCATATCGAGGAGAATCAAATCAACTGAAGAATCTCTCTCCTCGATACGAACGGGACACGATCGGCACACGAAACGGGCAACAAACGACTCGCCTACCGGAGTAATAAAGACAAGCGGCTGATCTAACGAAGAAGACTCTCGGCCCAACCTCGGTGCAAAGTACCTGGATACATAGGAATGTGTGGAGCCTGGATCAAATAATACCCGTGCATAAAAAGAACATACTGGCAGAGTACCTGTCACCACGGCATTGGATGCCTGCGCATCCTGTGGAGTCAGCGCGAACACTCGGGCCTGTCCACCACTAATAGCTGGCTGTCCTCTGCCTCTACCTCGGCCTCTGCCCCTGCCTCTGTCTCCTCATCCCATCTGAACAGGACCTCCACGCCCATGACCTCTAGGAGCATCTGCCTGGCGTGGAGCCTCATCAGGGGTAGGAAGTAGAGCACTCTGAAGAGGTGGTGAAGGTGGCAAAGTTACATGCGGGACTGTCGTTGTGCCATGGCTCCCCATGGTACAGTCTCTGATACGGTGGTACTAACTCCCGCACCGAAAACATCCTGCCGACGAATGCTGGGTTTGCGGACATGAACCGAATAACTGACCTCGTCTCAATCCTCTGCCGTCACCATATCCCGGAATTAATCTATCACGGTGTCTATCCATTGCCGCTGAGCTGGCGTATCAGTATGGATCCTCTTCGGCCCAGAAGCGACTGGAGTCTCAGAAATGCGCTCCTCCAAAAGTAAGGCTGCATCCTTCGCGGCTGCGTATGTGTCAAAGTGCTGGGTGCTGATGGCAAGGAATAACTATGTGTCAAGCCCTCGCACAAACCTCTTTATCCTCTTCTCTTCACTAGGTACGGAGCATACCGGGACAACTGGGTAAACTGTATATCATACTCTGACACTGTCATCCCAGGAGTCTTGCGCAAAGACTCAAAACTACGGGCTCGAGCATCTTGGACACTCTCCGAAAGAAAATGGGCAAGAAATGCAGCTGTAAACTCGTCCCAGGTCATAGAAGGTAGACCTGCAGCTTGGCCTCTCTCTATTGAATCGTACCACGTCTGGGCAAGGCCCTCCAGACGAAAACTCGTGAACTCCACCCATCTATCATCAGAACACCTCAACGAACGGCAAATCCTAGCCATCCTATCATGAAATGCCTGTGGGTCCTTTATCGCATCCGTATCGGTAAAAGCTGGAGGTCTCAATCTTATAAACTCCTGTAGTGAAACAGGGATAGTCGCAGTAGCAGCAGGAGTGACCATCTGTGCAGCAAGAAAATCGTGGTCTGTGCGGTGGAAGGGACGTCCTCGGATCTCTGTGCCCGACTGGACTCAACTAAAGATCCCATCATCTTTCGCAACTACTGCATGCCGGCCTCTAATCTGGCAATATGGTCTGGAGAGGGCGGATCAATCTGACCCTGACGGGTAGGCTATGATCCCGCTCGATCCTCGCCTAAGACGAGCCCGCTAGAATCTCATCCCTAGCGGCATCCCGCTGAGCTCTCGTAGTCTTTGGCGGCATCGAAGCTGGAATAAGAAACAGGAGCGATAAGAACATTGCAATTGAATCAAGGAATTCAAGGAATCAAGAAAGGAAATACAAGCAATTATGTCCTAAGGTCACTTTGGCGGAGTACCGTATCGTAAGTATGCCGCGGAACATACCCACGCTACGCCACTCTGCTTAAGTCACCTACTCTATCTACCAAGGGTCGTCCTACACTCAGAATGGTAAAAGCTACGCTCTGATACCAACTTTGTCATGACCCGAAAGTACGGAACGTGACTGGCACTTAGATTACGAGACGTCTAAAGGCGTAACGTAACCTAAGTCAGCCAAAGCCCAGAAAAATCTAAACCAAAATCAAAAGAGTGAAGGAAACCTTTCATGGAAACGACTTTGAAATCAATTAAGTTGCATTTAACCCCTTTTTAAAAACATCAAAAATTTTCCGAAAATTTCGGCAGAGTCCCCTTTGTAAATACTATCCCCCAAAATGGGTACAACAAGATATATAAACCTGAAATAATAAAATGGCATCCCCAATCGGGAGCTAGCTCTTCGCCAAAGGCGGATCACAACCACACGCAATATATATGTAATATCAAGAAAAAGAGCATAAAGAAATGCAAAATATAAGAAAACACCACGTCAGCTCAAGTGAGCTCGACCCAAAAGAAACCACATATACACAATTCTCTCAGTCTCATCACTAGGTCGCATATACAAATAAGAAGTGGTAGATGGAGAATACTAGATACAAAAATAGTAGAAAAAGTGATAAAAGTGCCCTCGCAACCCACCAACTAGCAATGTCGCGAGTCTGAGCAAAAGAAGTCAATAAGATAAGCCACCGCTACAAGGCTGATGAGTCCGATCTGCAAGACACTGTGGCACAACGGGGATGAGTTGCCAGCTCGAGAGTAGAATATAACATCTAGTAAGGCTATCGTAAGAATGCACGCAAATGCGTCACAACATATATGCAATATCAATACTAAATCGTTAAGTGTTTTAAATGCTATGAGTTCAGCATTCTTACTTTAGAAAAAAATATCTATGCAATAGCTATGTACCATGTGAAATCATCTGAAAACCGTGTCAAGCATCGACACCAAATATGAAAATACATCTGTCTCAATGTCTAACTGTATCAATGTCTCAATATATATCGGGCTCCGTCAGTCCGGATCGACCCATATCATCAAATCGCATGACAACGGTCGGTATCCTCCGGATATCCGCCGCGCCAGATATCACCGGTAGGTAGTCTTCCCCTGCCAGGCTCATCGTCTACAACTCGATCTTCTTGCCCCGGGGTACCATACCGGGCCCACCATGTACCCGAGACGGTTCATCCACTCCTCGAATCGGGTCTCGAAATCCAACAGAAAACATGAAGACTCATGGTGGACGACTCATACATCACGAGAAAACAGCAACTTTGTTTTAAAAATGATAATAATAAGCTTTTGTTAAATTCTTGCGGTTTTCCCCAAAATCCAGAAATCGCAGCATTACTGAAATCCTCAAGAAAATCATTATACCCAACATGTTGTATATGATAAATGTCTATGATATCAAGGTATGCAATGTGATTTGTGGCTAGAAATCTATGTAAGTATGATGATGATGCGAGGTATATACATGCTATGCGATTCCATATATCGTGTATAATGCAAGTGGTGATACTAAACTAAACAGGTTCTACAGTGCTCATGGCATGGCAATTACCAAAGGCGTGTGTGTCATATGAATAGTGCGCATGCAACAGGAGCCAATGGTAATGGTGTATGTGTCCTACGAGGTGATATCACACATGTGTATATGGATATCCATGCAAATCTAGCAGACGAATAGCTATAAAGGTATGCAATGTGAATGAGGGGGTTTAGCTAACTAACAATGCATATTGTTGCAAGTAATAAAGTAATCCTAACTATGGGGCGCCTCTCGCCATCCAGACGATTCCCCCATAGATGAATACATTTACTCACCTGAATGCCTCGCTAATCTGATCCAACCACCGCTTTCCCTTTGCGCGCCGCGTCCGATATTTCCGCAACCGTTCCTAGAATTGCATAACACACAACATAAGATTACAGATTCTTGAAATGACGCAACTCACAATATGAAAAGATCGATTCTCTTGAATTAATCACAACGTGCAATCGGTGCGCGGAAAACACACGAAAATCGCTAAAACCTTAACTAAAATCGTCATTTCGGGGCAACCGCCAAAACTAAAACCCGACTAGACAAAACTCCACATTCGCACACACTAATAGTCGTATGAGATGCTAATCGTATCGCCAATATATCTCAATTAGATCACCTCCTATTTCTTTAGAAAATTTATTAAGCATTGACATAGCAATTTCGATGCAAATATCGCGATTTAAAGATATTGCGATCGCTACATCGCACAAACAACCAATCTAACCAACTAGATGGCCATAATACTAACTTAAACCCACTTATCCTACATCAAACCCTAATTAGAACATCAACCCTTCTCTTGAAATTCATGAGCAAGCAAATTAAACCAAATTTCACACTTAAACTACTAAATCTAGCAAATTTAAACCACAATTTGAATATTAGATGAGAATTATACCTTACAAGTTGAACCCTAACTTGCACTCCTAACTTGCACTTGACCTTGAAAGATGCCTCCTTTCACCTTGTTTTGAACAAATTAGGGTTTGGAAATAGGTGGAATAAGGATTAGGTTAGAATTTATGAAGAAATTTGTTGATTTCGGTGGATTTTTGATGATTTTTGAAGGAATTATGAAGCAAGATGTGAGGGGAAAATGAGAACTGAAGCAAGGGAGCTCGGCCTGAGGTGTAGGAGATGAGTGGTGAAGGAATGGTGTAGAAATTTCTACACAAAAGTTAACTTCCAAAATCAATTAATGAATGTTACATCATTTTTTACAAAAAAAACCCTTTTTAATGCATTTTTAAACCATAGAACCAAAATTCTTGGAATGTTTTGGTAAAATATTTGTTACTAATATATATTAGTTTATAATGGTTCCCAATAATGTAATTTACCTAATTAAATTTGTATTTATCACTAATTTAATGTATTTTCAAAAGCTTAAAATAATATTGAAAATAATTAATTAAGGAAATTTTTTTAAATAACTAGAAAATTTTAAGTGACAATTTAGTGACCAAATATTAGCAATATCTTATCTAAATTTTATATAATTAGGCCTATATTGAAAAATACTTATTTTGACTTTTTACGGAAAAGACTGCTTATTTTGCCGATTACCGAAAGAAACTGCCGAAACGATTTTCGTAGCGTTACAGTTAGGGTTGTTCGGCACGTCTAAATTTTAAATTATGCATAGTTGATGCCTCGTAGAACTTTGTGAGAGTGCCTAGTAACCCTACAGTGGTATCATAGCCAAGCTAGAGCTTTAGGCGAAGTATAGACGAAATTTAAAGTCCGATTGAACTCCGAATACCCGTAAAACCCTAGTTTGTGGAAATTTTTCAAAAAGTTGATATTTTTCATATTAAAAATGCTCAGAAAATTCAGCAGGTAATTTAATGGTGAACTGTGAAGAACGACCCCCTAAATCAATTATTGCGTCGTGGAACCGCGGCCAAACTAGGGTATTGGCGGTGGTTCCGCGGCAAGTACTGTAGATTGAGGGATAGTTTTTGTACAGTAACATCTGTAGGTACTTTTGCCTATTTCTGGGAATTTTTTATTTTACTCAAGTGTTGAGTTTTCTGGATTGTTTTGGGAGCTCGTTGATTCGATCAGAATGTTTAACTTCGCTTAAGTTTTTCCGGGTAATTTTAGAACGTGTTAAAATGTTCGACCGGATATCAATAACTCACTTTTTCCCCTGCCGGAAAATTTCCAAGTGTTGGATTTTTCCGTAGTTTAAGAATGTTCTAAGTCGTGCAAGTAACGTGGTGGACCCTGTAGAAGAACACAAACCTTAACTCGATTATGTGACCGTCTTGAACTGCCTCTGAACCTTAGGGTTTGGGGCAGTACGGTGTTGCCACATGTGAGGCGTTGGCTTGACCCTTCTACGGCTGGACCATTGGTACTGTGGCATGTGATGGATATTTTTGAACTCCGCTCAAGTGTTGAGCTATTTGGGAAATCTTGGGTGTTTGTTTATTCGATCGGAAAGTTTAACATTGTCTATTTATCTGGAATGTGTGATACAATATTTGGAATCCACAAATAGTTATGAGATAACTAATTTGAATGTTATAAATCTAGTAGTTTAGTCTCAGATGATCGGTTGCCACGGGATTTTGATGCGATCAAAAGTCCGTCGCAATCACGTAGCGTACGCGGATACTCGCTGGGTAAACTTAACAGACAGCCATGCCCCATAGCCCCGACCAAGTGACTATAGGAGAACCCCATCCGTTCGGGTGCTTGCGGTAGCGGTGTTCCACCTTAGTGCACTTCGTCGACTGTATCAGGGGTGCAGCCATCTACTAGAGTTTGCGACGAGCATTCGATCAGAATGTCGGGAATCTTGTTGAATTGCCCGACTAGATATTGAAAAGTGTCTTTGAGATCGAGACTAAAATGTGGGGTTTATAATTGGTAGGCATGCGATGTCTAAGGAATTCATTTTGTTAGGCATGAGATGTCTAAGAAGGTTGCGGATTCCAACTGCTGTAGTTTTACACTTTATTTTCTGCGACCGTAAGCGTAGTATGTGGTGTATCGCCAGCTTCGTTGCTATACATCAACGACAATCGCGATACGCATACTTGCTTACGTTGATGATATGAGATATTATGTGTTGCTGTGATATATTATATTGGATCGTCGTGTTTTGAATAGCCGGGGGTTTTATGTGAGATGAGAGTTTTTCTTTTTCATTCATGTAAAATTCATTTGTATGTAATATTCTTTTATTGGGGCACTTCCGGGCTAAGGATGATGCCACAAATGTATATTATTTACTTTTCCGCATTAGGTAGACCCAAGGCGGGGAGCACAAGTAACCTGGTTCTAGGGTCCGGTGGGAGACCATCTCGAGGAGTCAAGACCGGATCTCCTAACCCTAGAATTGGCAGTGTTGCTTGCCGCTCTCGTAGGGGTCTAGGGATATGGGTTTGGCTATTCATCGCGACCGTGGAATCCGTGTTTTATGCAGGCTCGATATAAAACACGGACGTCCTAGTATATCAAATATTTCATATGTTATCTTCTACTGCAATGTTCTATGATGAGATCATATTATTGCCTGAGACGAATGTTTATATCATATATATGAGATATATGTTATATTGCTGATTTCGTTTCAAATGTGATGCTTCTGAAGCATAATAAAATGGGACTTCATTAATGAGATTAATGAAACTAAAAGAAACCAAGATGTTGTATAAACTTGTCTTAAAAACTTGTAGCACTAGTTCTTGGTTTGCATAGCGGTGTTCCTTGTAGAACATCTGGCACCTTATTCGATAAGGAAAGAGCCGAGATACCTTCACCGGGAGTGACCTCTTTAGTGAAAATAGCAGATGCTACAAACACGGTTTGTCTTTTGATTGCTTCTATAGTTTTTGCTTTGCGTAGTGGTATTTGTGAAATATCCTGCACCTTATTCGATGAAGAAAGAGCCGAGATCCCTTCACCGGGAGTGACCTCTTTAGCAAGACTAGAAAAGGCCTAAAAAACATTCCATTTAAAATCACTCGATTCTACAACGATATCACGTTCATTACGCAAAGGGTTTTCTTAAAAACTTATCGTAGCCCTCCGTCATTTCAGATAAGTCCTACTTAGTATTCGTGCTACGTTTGTTGACCTCCGTCAAGGCGTAGTGAGCGGTAGCTAACTAGTATTTATCTGTTTATGCATATGATGCAGATTGTTTTAGGGTAGTCGTGCGGCCTTGTTGACCTCCGTCAAGAGTCGTGCTGGTGGGTTTAATTCAATCAGGAAATGACAGGTAAAATTTGACTAGCAGCCTATGGTTTGTTGACCTCCGTCAAGGTCATAGGACGCTAGGGGTAAAACATTATTGGGAATTTCAAGTGTTGAAATTTGCAATGAGATTGCATACCTTCTATAAAATAGTTGGATCCCGATACCCGCTGTAAGTAAGAGTTACTCCTGGGAGAGTTTTACACATTACAATTAGCCGATCAAGTAGGTGTCTAGAAAGGTATCAACGGGGTTACGCCCCTGGGAAAATGAGGTTTATTTTAATTAGGTCCGTGCGAAAGTACGGGGAACCTCCCTCAAAGTACCGGCACTGGCCTGGCTGAAAGATTGGCGAATTTGTAGGGTGTAATTAATCCCGGCTAGTCTTTCCTTTTAGGGTTTGAAGGAAGATTTGACTAAAACAGTGGGAGACTGTCACGTCCCGAAAGTACGGAATATGACCGGCACTTAAACTACGAAACGTCTCGGGGCGTACGTAATCTAAGTAAACCGAAAACCCAGAAATCCAAACCAAGAAAAGTAGAAGAGTGAAGGAAAACCAATTTAAATCAATTAGTTTTAATAGCATAGCCGAATTATACGTTTTTTAAAAAAAACATCAAATATTTCCAGAAAATTTCGGCAGAGTCTCCTTTGTAAATACTGGCCCCCAAACGGGATACAACATGAATAGTATACGAAATCAATAAAAAGGCATCCCCAAGCGGGAGCTAGCTCTTCGTCAATCGACGGTCACAACCACATAAGCAATATAATATACAACGCCAAGGGCGAGGATCAAAATTCAAAAGGAAACTCAAACAACAAGAATTCCACAGAAATATAACGCGCGACTCTAAGGTTGAAAGAATAACATCTCTGGTCTTTATCTCAATAAATACTTGTTTGGTTGATGGAACTTTTAGCTACAACTGAATAATAATATACAATGTATAATGATGGATACGATACAGATAAACCCACCTACTGGCAAGTCACCCGAAAGAAGCAGTGCCAGCAAAGCCGTAAAGAAACCTGTACGACAAAACCTGCAAGAAACTGTGGCACAACGGGGGTAAGTTGCCAACTCGTGAGTAGAAAAACTTCTTCGAACAGAAATCACATGAACAACGCAATCCTAGGTCAACGATCATAATATATCTTCAAATATATAACCAGCAGCCTATAACAATGGCTAGGGTAAATATCTAACCGAAGTGCAATCCCATATGCCCGTGTCAGTGCCTCAGGTAGCAATGTATCACATGGATGATGTATGAATGCACGAAACAGAATGCATGTACTGAAGAAAACTACTTTCATAAATTAGTGAGATTTTCTGTATTTTTAAAACGAGGTATCATAATGAAATCAGCATAAACAGTGTCTAGTATCGACACAAAACGTAAATCCCAATGTCTCAAAATCTCAGGCTCCGGCTATCCGGACTGGCCTGTATCATCAAATCTCTGTACCTCAATATCTCAGAATCTCTGTATCAATCTCACTATCTAGGGCACCGTCAGTCCAGACCGGCCCCCACCATCAATCTCAAGGCCACGACAGTATCCTCCGGATATCCGACGCGTCGGGTAAAATCACCGGTAGGTAGTGCTCCCCTGCCAGGCTCAACGTCAGCAACACGACCTTCTTTCCCCGGGGTACCTTACCGGGTCCACCATGTACCCGAAACAGTTCATCCAACTCCTCGAATCAGGTCTCGAAATCCATCAGCAAACTCATGGTGGACGACTCATACATCATGGGAAAACCGCACTTTTTCTTTAAAAAAAGAGAAAGAAGTTTATAAGTGTTTTTGCGGTTTTCCCCCAAATCCAGGAAATCTCATGAAAATCGGAATCCAAATCCTCAATAGCATGTAAACAGTGAATATGGACATAAAAATCCATGAATGCGGCATATCAATGAATAATAACATGCATGAAGTAGCAAGTAATAACTACAATGTCTAAACTAGCATATAAGGCAAGTACACTAATATCATGTCTAAACTTTTAGCTAACAAGCTATGTCAAATGAAATTGTATTTTCTAAAGTGTTCGTGACATGGCAATTACCGATGAAGATGTGTGTGAGCCGGCAAGTAAGTGTACGTGGTACATACGCATCATCGGTAATGGTGAAGGTGTCCTAACAGCATGATATCAATAATGAAATATGAATTACAATAAGTATGCGATGCAGAGAAACAACAATAATATGCAGGAGCTGAATACTAGACACAACGATAACTAAACTGCATTACCCTAATATAAGTCCTACAATAGTTCCTTTGAAATAACACGAATCGCGGTGTTTTGAAAATAAGGGCTACGGTGTTTTTAAGAAAAGATACGTCTTTTGAAATATCCGTAGAATCCCTTGACCTATCTTTTAAAATACCTACGATTCATTAGTTTTGAAATAGGTAGGAGTCTAATCTAGTCTAACAACTACACTAAACTATACGGCTGAACTAACAAGCTGAACTACAGGTAAGGAAACCGCCTAACATCTTAGTCGATACGTATACATACCTGTATATATATTAGTCGGTGATCCCGCCTCAATAATATCATATCCGATACAATATCTATAATCAGACATACCAAGTCAAGAGTGCGGATCAATCATCAATATATAGCTCGTACGTAAATCCGTCGTACGGCATCCCCAAATCTGGGTACGGGTCAATATCATACTCATCACACTGTTCATCTGGTATCCTCTTTATCAAGATCATCATCTGGGGTACTGACCTACGTCTAGTACACTACTAATATCACTATTCACATGGCATTGTCATCCAAAGATCCGCTATAACATCAGGACGTATCTCAAGTACGAATCCTGCCATACACCGATCTCACGGGCTCAACTCAAATCTCATCGACTCATCTCAATCCCAAGTATCATCCGCAAATTAAGTATGTGAACACCTAGTCCCATACCCAGGTGAACACATAACCACATATCCACATATACGCACAGGTAATAATATAGATGTATGCATGTGTGCGCGTGCGTGTGTAGGTGTAACAACTACTCTAGGGTTTCGCAACTAACACTAAACTAATCCATGAACACCTAGAATCCACCTTTATCATCAAGTCTCATATCAACATAATATATATAATCAAAATATATGTGTGTATACGTATTCGTATACATCACCACGAACTGCGGGGGTGCTATACGCCATCCACCCGACTTCTCCCCGTAAATATAAATCTACTCACCTGGTCCTTGCCCGCCGGTGCCGACATCGCCACGCGCTTGTTTGTCGTCTCGAAGTCCACATGGGGTACCTACATATCATAACGCACCGTATCGCATTAAAACCAAATTCGAAATCGAAACGGCATATGAAAATCAAATCGGCACGCGTATCACGCATAGGTCAAAACCTATCGCCTACGCATGCAAGAATAGCCAAACCAACCCTCGATGTCGATGTACAAACTTCAAACCATCGAGAAAAACCCAAACACTCTCATTTGCGCATTCACGAATTATAATATAAAATAAGTTAAAATTGTCAAAAACCCCAAATTCACCTTAAAAGTCATTTTTCCGAAAATCTAGCAAGCAAAAATTACCCGTTTTAGTACAAAACTCGACGTTTAAACAAATCTAGTGGCCATAATACTTATTAAATATCTTAAATAAGTCATAAAAATAATTTCCATAATTTAATCCCAATAAATTTCATTAACCCCAAAATTCTAGTTTACAATATACCCAAATTTTAACAATTTATAGCAAAAATGCACAAACAACAATTTAGCTTGGATTTTTATGAACTAAAAGCATTAAACCACTCTATATAATATTTATAATGACATGCAACCTTAATTAGAATTTTATCTCACCAAAATATAATTAATTTAAAAACCTAGTTTACAATTTATATAATTATCACAATTTAAATCAATAAATATGCAAACGAGCAACTTAATTTGATTTAGCATAACCTAATATGTCAAATACATCACACAACCATAATCTCACAACCCAAAACCCCAATTTGAATTCAAACCCCTCTCTTGAATTTCAAATCATGCACTTAGAACTAATTAAAAACCTATTTAAACATATAATTAAGCTAACTTAAGGCAATTAACAACAATTTAAGAGAAAGGTTAGAATTATACCTCATGATCAAGAGATCAAACATGAATTTAGCACCAAAATCTTGGCCTCCAAAATGAAAACTTTTCACTAAGAATCATACTATAGTAGCCAAGAAATAATGGGTAAGGCTTGGATTTTGAATTATCTTTGAAATTGTATTGATTTTGAAGCATTTTTGTGGATTTTTGAAGCAAAATGGAGTGGGATTTGGGGGAAGGGCTGCTGCTGTTGGGGGCTTAAATTTTGGCCAGAAATTTGAGGGGAGTGAGGAGAGAGAGGGAGGGGTTGAAAATGATGGGAAAAGACAAAGCCCATACCTCTATGTTATAACATATTCAATTCCCTTTTTATTTCTTGTTTTCTTTTCCCTTCATTGACTTTTCAAGTGGGGAAAGTGAGGGGAAGGCTGCTGATTTCAGCAGAAAAGTGGAAGAGAAATGGGGGTGTGTGAGTGTGTGGGGTGAGGGAAAAAGATAAATACTATACCTTAAACAACCATTTACAGTAAATTCAATAAAAAGGCCTTTTTTCTTCAATAATTTCTAAACTATTTTGGCAAACGATTTCGTTTCAGAAACAATATTTTATATGTTAGTTTAGTGTGTCAAGAATTATAAAATTTGTATCAACCCAATCCAATATGTAATTTTCCCTAATTAAATGTATTAGTGACGGCTTAAAATAATATTGAAATAATTTTTTTCAGAAAATTTGAAATTTCACCAGTGGCTCAATAAACACCAAATACTAGCAATTACATAGCTAGAATATGTATATTTAATTTTATAATAATGATATTTGTATTTTGACTTTTTACAGAAAAACCACTTATTTTACCGATTTTCCGAAATTTCACCGAAACGATTATCAAAACGTTACAATCTTCCCCCCTTAAAGAAATTCGATCCCTGAATTTAAATTAAACCCCCCTCCCAAATACTAAAACATCTAAGCAAAACCATCAAGTCGTCGGGGCTCCGAAATCATAAATACGTAAAACAAATCGTAGCGCAGCGCAGGCGCATGAAAAATGAGCATATAACTCAAAATCAAAACTCCGTCAAGCATCCCGCAATCATCGGAGTCATGGTGAAACAAAATGTCTAAATCCAAAATGAAAATCAATACGATATACATCATTAAACCATCTGGAAGCAATGCATGCCAAATCTTCTTCGAATCGCTGTGCGATGCTCGCAGCACTGCACAGTGGCGGACGTCTATTATAAGAAAAAAACTACATATATATATATATCCTTTTTTTAATATGTACGTTCCGCCGTTTTCGAAACAATTTAGAAGGGTCTCCTTGTTTAAAACATTTCGTGTCATATCAGACACGTAGGTAAATACTGAGATTATATCTCGCTTTTTAGAAATCCCTTCAATAACTATCAATGCATGCAAAATATATTCAGGTACTGTCTTCTGACTAGTCCTGCTCAGTACAAAAACTCATAGCAATCATCATAAAAACATACTGCTCCATAAGAAATCAATTCCCAAAATATGCATATAAATTCTATGTGCGTCTCGTACGCACGGAAATCAAAATACATATATGTGCCATACATGCGCACAGAAACAACATCTAAGTGCATCGGGTGTGCACACAACATCTGTCATAGGCAACGTGTGTGCCTGACAGCAAGGACAGGTGCATCTGACACGCACGTAGAATCTCGATTTAGTGCATCTGGTGTGCACCAAAATCGCTTCTCAAAACATGCGTTCAACATGCGCGAAAATCCAAACCAGGTGCATCCATCATGCACGAGATCATGAAATCCAATATCAAGCGTCGAACATGCGCAAAATCAAATCAGGTGCACAAGGTGCACAAAACAAACATCGAGTATCACAATCGAAATCGAAGTCCAGTGCATCTAAGTGCACAAAATGCGTAACACTGCACTGCAAGCATATATGAACTATACCAAGTGCAAAAACCAAATCGTGTGCGTACATACGCACAAAATCAACTCAACTGTATGAAACCCATAAAATCATAAACATGCGAAACCAAGGCATGAAAATGATATCTGTTGGAGATAGTGCCCTCAGAGTCAATTTTTGTATCACGGGCACGTGATTGCAATGATTGAGGGAGGACCTATCCCGGTAGGACAGTCTTACTCAAGATGATAGTATGCTATCTGGTTTATCTTTATCATCGTGTACTGCTTTAGGTGGCCTTACAGATCACTATTGCACGTTGATAGAGCCCCTAGGATTCTTGCTTGACTACCAGCAGTATGAGGGCGATCATATACGTGGGAACTGGGGTCTATAAGCACATCCTTAAAAGGTCCCTAGTCGTGGGAGTTTCGAGACTGGGCATCGATACTCCATTAGTAGACTAGTGTATACAGTCGAGACCCCGACGAGGGGCGGTGGCCGGTCTCACAAGCCTCTGGTGTCAGTTGGTTCACCTAAGATGTATACAGGTGCTCATTGGGTTATGACTACACCGGACAGGACTCGCCGGGATCCTGCTAGTTGGTATTATACCTGACGTCAGATAGCAGTTCCCTGGTGACATGTGTACAGGTTAGTTCATCGACCTGAGATCGTCATTTGTCTCGTGTGAGTTCCCACTGTGCTTTGATTACTACCCTACCACGGCTCAAAGGAGTCGTGCAAACAGGTTTTAGTTGGGTACAGTCCCGAGCCACATGGAGGCAGTGAGCGGATCTGCAGGGGTTCGTCTCTCCCGGTATTGGGGGTGAGGTCGCGTTGTGTCTAGGAGAGCCATTACACAAAGCCCTCGGCCGAGGCAGGAGATTTACTGGTAGGTATTCCAGTAGTATCTCAGGGTGTTCTGGGCCACACTCCGACACGACTTGTACCGCTTTTGGGGTCTGACTATTACCAACCCCCTAGGCCCGCCATGCGATGCTTATAGACGAACGAACCGGACTGTGCGGATATTGTCACTGACAGGCTCAGTAGGGTGTCAGGATGAGTTCGCTCATCGACGTCCCTTTTGGTCAATAGCTGGTAGCCCGTCACGTATGGCTAATACCTCTGACGTGCTAGTGGTTAAATCCACAGCCATAGTATTGACGAGTCTTTAGAGTCCACCACACACAGTTACTCAAGTTTCGGGCGAAACGCTGTAGAGGCCGTATGGAGATATGGCAGGGTTCGATCAGATACGTACGGTATTGCACGGATCGTGATCGAACGGTTTTTACTAGCGGGCTTTGGTTTAAGCCGGATCCTAGTATTAGACAGTGTAGATTTTGTCTCTTTGCATTTGTACTCAGTGGGAATACAAATGCGGGCTTGTATATGCAGTAGCGGGGTTTTCCTATAATTTATTACGGGATCAGTTTTCTGAAGTTGCCAGTTTTCATTCCGTTCCGGCCGGTTTTCCTTTGTTCCTTCACGACCGGACTTTTGCGGTGGAGGGGGTTATTTGCAATTGTGCAAATTACTTATGTGGAGGGGTTATTTGTGAAATGGTTTATCATGATGATTCAAAGCATCTTTGCTTTTCTTGCATTAATGAGATTAGAAAGGATTTGAACTTGATATGATATTGTTATCATAACCTTTTGATGTGGTCAGCTCTTTTCATTTCCTACACTCACCTCTCTTCATGTTTTAGTCTTATTCTCTCCACCATTTCCACCATGAGGGGCCGGCCACTTTTGAGGGGAGAAATGAGAGAAGTTCATTTTTGATGGGTGGCATTCTTTCTTCATCTCATTTTTCTTGCTAGGAAAAATGAAAGCACCATTTTTCCTTATCTTCATTCCTCCACATCCATAGCAACTTCACCCCAAAGAGACAACCATTCTACACTACACCTACAGTACCCTTATACGCGTCGGCTAGCCAACTTCGCGCCCGATTTGCCTCGGTCCAGAGGTGGGAGCCCGTATAAGAAATCGGCTACGTAGTGCCCTTTCTGACGAGGAGGTGACGACCGGAGATTCCGCGAGGAGATCGGAGTGGAGACGAAGACCGAAGGACACGGATCGCTTGGTATATCTCTCCCCCCATTCTCTTGATAGCTAGGATTAGGTTAATGGTTACGATCCGGGTTTTATTGTCCGCGGTAGCGCCGGTTTAAAGTTAAGAAAATTTTTGATTCCGCATTTTGGCCTCGAGTAGACGGTCGGGGCGCTGCCATGGCACAACATGGTATCAGAGCCACGCCATTAACCTAGTCTAGCTTGCTCTAGTATGTTTAGAACTCGATCGAACAAATTTTCCGAAAACCCGATTTCAAGTGCATCAGGTTTCTGTCGTTTTTGTTTTGGCTCGAAATTTTTTTCAGTGCATTGCAGAAATACATGCAGGGAATTATAAGCAATCTGTGAAAATTTGGTCGAGTGAAGTCATCATACCACCGCGGAACCGCGGCCAAACCCACGCATTGGCCGCGGTTCCGCCGTGCATTTAACTGTTCATTTGACCAAATTTGTACAGTGGGCTTCTGAGTTGAAAATGGGGTTTTTGGAATATTCTTTTTGGGCCCAGATTTTCTCTGAGTTCTACAGTAGTGCTCGGGGCCCACTTCGATAAATTTGATCGATCGAAAAGTTTAAACATGTTAGTTCACAGTATTTACATTAAATCTGCGACCGTGAATTTCATTCGATCGGTAAATCCAGTCTATCTGATGTAGCCCTTTTAGACGGATTTGCGAACGTGACATTCACGTTGATGTTCTGTGTTGTGCTGTGATGTTGCGGATTGGTCATGGGGGATAGCCTGGTTGCAGTGGTACTACAGTTTTGTTTTATATATACATTTGATATTGCGGGGCGAGCGTCCGACATGTGGACTGCCGTCACTGCCTGTTTGTATTATTCTTTTGGGGCACGACCGGGTCGAGGTAGATGTACCCGTTGTATGTATATTTTACTTTCTGTACTAGGATTACCCCGTGGAGGGGTGCGGATAGCCGTGTTCCAGTAGGGGGTACAGGTTGACCCAGGAGGGGTGCCCAAGTTGCCGGATTCCGTGAAGTGCTGGGTGGTCCATTCACATTGCTGAAGGGGGCTGCCTCGCTTCAGGTTTTGGCGGGTGACTTGCCGCGCCCGTAGGGGTCTAGGATTTTCATTGCACAGGCTATCCACACGACCAGGGGAACGTCGGGTTTCAGTAGCGGCTCTATGAAACTCGGGGATCCCAGATATCTGTATTGTTCTGTGATGCTGGTTACATTTCGGTGATGTTGCATTTTATCACGCCTTGAGCGAAATATTATATATTGATATATATATACTAGTAGATATTGTATATGTTTTGCATCCGCGTAAGTCCAGTCCCCGCTCTGTCGTTAGTTAAGTAACCTAACGGGTGATAACGGGACCCAGTGGCGAATGCGGATGACATATACGTACATCATTATTTTCGTTATTTATTGGTGTGATCAATTGATGGGACTGCGTTGATTCGGATCAATGCAATCTAAACAAACTTATTCTGATGTTGTTGGAACACTTTTTCAAAAAGGTGTTATTGCAAGGGCGTTCTCTTTTGTTTTGCACAGTGGTATTCAGTTGGAATATCCTGCTCCTCAGTCGACGAGGCAAGGGCCGAGATCCCTTCACCGGGAGTGACCCCTTGGACAGATGTTTGCGTCAGGGCAATAACTTCACTATAGTCGTTTACTTTTACTTTGCATCGTGGTATTCAGTTGGAAAATCCTGCACCTCATTCTACGGGGAAAGAGCCGAGATCCCTTCACCGGGAGTGACCTCTTTAGCAAAGGTTTCGTCACTATATTTTTATAAAAAGTTATGCAGTTCCTTCAACAATATCAAGTTCATTACGTTAAAGGTTTTTCGCCAAAAACTAGCCGTAGCCCTTCGTCATTTCTTACGGGTATTGTTTAGAATTCGTGCTGCGTTTGTTGACTCCGTCAAGGCGTAGTGTACGGTAGCTAAGTGGTGCTTGTTTGTTGCATAAATGGGATTGGTTAGGACAGTCGTGCGGCCTTGTTGACTCCGTCAAGGGCACGTACGGGTGGGTTTAATGCAATTCAGATAATGACGGGTTGAACGGGACTAGGAATCTTTGATTTGTTGACTCCGTCAAGGTCAGTTGGGTCCTAGGGGTAAAAACACACATCAGGAGTTTCTAAAGAAACTGAAACTTGCCAGTTATGCGCATACCTTCTGGAGTGTGATAACGTGAGTGGATTCCGTCACATTATCATGCGATGATAGTTGGATCCCGATTCCCACTGATGAGTTGGTTTACTCCTCGGGTGATCCCGACTAATTCTTCTTTCAGGTTTGGAGGAGAATTTGAGATTACAGTGGGAGGTTTTCAGATTAGATAAAGTGATAACCATTCTGATCTAGTTTAGAGTGCACACTGAGTGTTTCTTTTCTCTCTCTCTCTTTGGCAGCGACCATGACCCGACTTTTGACTATGACTCAGTGACCAAAATTAACCGAACCTTCTTAAACACTGGATTTTGGATTGTTAGAGTTGCAAACCTGTTTGCCACTCCTACTTTTACCCTTTTCTCCAGGACACCCCGTATTACAACGAACGTCCACTTCCATTGGACAAAACCATCGTATGGTTATATACGAACTCGAAGGAATTTATTCGAGGATGGTTTCCGGTTCTGGAGAAAACGAATAGGACTATTCAGTTGTCTTTTACTTTTACCTTCTCTCAGGTTGCGAGTACTCCTTGGCTTAGGAGATAGTACACCTATTACGCAAATTGGATAGTCTTCTTCTAAAACTTAGGCTGGTGCCGAACGGTGGGGAATGAAGAAAACCAATTAGCATAACAATGTTGTGCAGAAGGTATTAAGTAAAGACATATCAAGAGATTAGTAAGAGGGTAAAGTAAACTGCGACTTCTATTCACGACCAAACCAAGTATTTCATTACCACTCCCACTTCACCTTTGTATTTCTCCAGGACACTCCGTATTACTACGAAGATCCACAGTTTATTAGATACTCCATCGTATGGTTATATACGAACTCGAAAGGAACTTGTTCCAGTTCGGGGATGGATTCTGGTTCAGGAGAAATAGGAATAAGGTTTATTCGGTTGTCTTTTATCTTTACCTTCTCTCGCATTGAGAGTGTTCCTAGGATTAGGACAGTACACCCATTATGCTTATTGGATAGTCTTCTTCCAAACCATAGGCTGGTGCCGAACGGTAGGGAAGGAAGAAAACCATTTGGCCAAAAGGGGTATACAGAAGGTAACGACTAAAGACATATAAAGGGATTTGGAGAGGTGGCAAAGAAATATACGGTTACAGTTGTGAATCTGGATAATGGACGAGGCATTACTAGGAATACCGGGATACCCCATCGAAACATTTCAATGTTTCAGTTTCACTGTGTACTGTTAAAAGAAAACTGATTTCCCAATAAGACACTTGCTCTAGGGTATGTATTTACCAGGTATGATTCTCACATCTGTATGGTTTTACAGATGGTGAGTGGGAGTAAGTTATTGGGAATTAGTTGATCATCCTCATTATATCGGGATTCGTTGTAATTGGTTATATTTGAGGAAGTCACCTGGGTTGTTTTGCCGGACGGCAAATATTTGGTTTTGAATATCCGTTATTGTGCACCAATTACAAATTGATATATGTTTACGTCTATTCTTATAGAGTGAGATATACCTTTTTGAAATTATGTCTATGACATTTACCTATATCAGTGGATGGTTAGGTAAGGAGCATTAAACAGCGGTGTAATTCTTCATAACTATAGTACAGTTTTCAAACTACAACACACAGGGATTGAGTTATCAGACTCAGGGGACTTATACAGAGTATTGTATGTTGTCCAGTGTCCATTAGGACAGAGGGGTAGGTCCTCGTACTATATTCGATTTACTTATGACTTCTCTGGTTCTTAGACAAGTGTTTCGTAGAAACACAAGGTCCAAGTTTTGAGAAGTTATAGGTATAGGAGTAAAGTAGAGAATCAGGTGTTACAAGTATCGGGATTCTTCAAGGTGATCGAAGATGTAGATACTTGTGAATGGTATTCATATGATAGTAATGATAAAGAGAACTTACGTCTCTATCAGGTTACTCATAATTGGAAGTATTCCTAAGTTGAGTAATGCTGATCGGCCTCCTTCCATTTAGTTGACATGCATTGGTGACAACTGCATGATTTGAATCTGGTTCAATTAAATCAGTGCCTCTATTTCTGTATTAGATATAGAACAGTTCCTATCTTGACATTGTTAAGGTACGGGGAGTTGTCCGGCTTATGCATAAAACCAGACTCTGGACAACTCAAGGCACATTTCTGTAATGGCTGTTTGTGGGTTGACCCGGGCTATGACGAGGGTTGATTTTCTACCATCTGGAAGATCAATAGTGATCTTGTTCTTGACTCGCCACAATTTTAAAAGAAATGGATTTTTTCAGAAAACAGTAGTGGGAGTATGGTAGAACTGGAAGTGATTCCAGAACCGCAAACGATTACCGAAGATTTGATAATGTAACGCCTTGAAATTCGTTTAGGATGTTTTCGCGTTAATTAGCAAGTGTGCGTGTTTTTCAAAAAAAAAACCGGATATCTTAATTTCCTTCTTGGCTAGTGGTTTTTGTGTTGTGAAGTGATTATATGGGTACTTATATATATTTATATGGATGTTAATTATTTTTAGTCATGTTAGCCCTTCTTCATTTGATGCATGGTTGATAATCTACTTCCCCCTATTTCAACAAGTCAAACCCTTTTAAAATTCAAAGATTTCAATTAAACAAATGAGGTATGGTGTTAGGTAGGAAGTTTGACCTTTTGACCCATTTTTATTCTCTTTTCTCTCTCTCTACTCTTCATTCAGAATTCCTGGAGAATTTCCAGTAAAAATAACAGCTTCTTCTTCTTCTCTTCTTCTCTTTTCACTTCCTTTTGATCCCTACATAAAACCCTACTCAAATCAACACTTTTCCTTCACAAACCATGGGAAAAAGATGAGCTTTTGAGGTGCTTGGTGGTGGATATGCACACTTGAGGATAAAGCAGGGATTTTTGGTTGTTTCATAAGGTGCTTTGAAGGTATTAACTCACCCTTAGCACCCCTTTTACATAACTTGTTGTATTTTGGCTAAATATCACATTTTTATGCAAGTTTTGTGCTATATAAAGGGATTTAGTGAGGTTGTGATAAAAATTAACTTTTTATGGCTTGATTAGCTTGGTAATGTGATATTAAGGTGATTTTAGACTTAGGGTTGTTTCAGATTTCAGAAAAATACCCTAAAGTTTGATTTTAGTGCAAAGTGTGATTTTTTTTAACTTGAAATTGGGTTCTGTTGGAACTGCTACTACCCAGGGTGTTTCAGAATAAAATTGTAATTACTGGGATATACACAGTATGTATGGAGTGCACACACCAAACCTGGGGGCCCACCTCCCAACCAAAGCCGCCGGAAAAAGACTTCTGGCCGCAAATTGCGGCCAGATGAGGGATTTGTTGGTTGGGGTTTGGGTGATGGGTGTCTGCTGCTGTGTGGAGTATGATTGTATATTTATTTTTATAAAATTCTTTCTGTATCAAAATCTGGGACCTATTACCTTATTTTCCGTATTTTAAATCTCCGCGACACACGTGATACGTGTGTGGGTTTGGGTTGTGCTGCTTATCGCGACGCGTCAGGTTAGCTTCAGGAGCGTAATCACACGTTTTAGCGTATCGCGCACATGCGCGCTTGGTTTACGACGCGGGTTTCTAGTTTGATCTTAATATTGCGTTTTTGGTAGATTTGAGCTTATGTGTGATATATTGTGTGATTCTAGGTTCGCAGGCGAGTGAGACGGACGCTGCGAAGAAGGGGAAGCAAGTCGTCGGCTACACTTAGCGTGAGACTTCGGTGAGTAGATTTAACATCTACGGGGATATCGCCCGCATCGCGTTCTACGTCAGGGCTGATAGGACTTTATAGCTACACATTGCATTTACCTACAATGACTGTTCATGGATACTGTTGTTGCATACTGCATTCCCTGCTATATATATGAAAACTTAGAATTGATAGAACACCGCAATTACTAACGGCTTATGTTGCACTAGCACTAATCTGCATGTTACACACACACCGTTAGTAATTGCCATGACACACTCACTGTAGAATTGCCATGATCATTATACTGTAGTTCATTTCACATATGATTCGATATGATTTTCATAGAAATTGGAAGCCGCATGCTGTCTTTGAAAAATGAACTATCTTAAGCAACGCGGTTTTTCCCTTGTACCTATATTATGATGACTTGATGTACATAGCACATCGTATTGGATTTACTCATTGGTGTTGGATTTTTATGTGATTTCTGGTTTTGAGGACCGTGGAATTATTTAAGAAAAGATGCACTATTTGAAAACCCGGATCCTCGTGATATGATATTTCGATGCGTCCACCACGCATTTTCTCGGTACTGAGACGTGTGCTTGAAACCCGATTCGAGGAGTGGATGATCCGTTTGCGGGCTCGTGGTGGACCCGGTATGGTTCCCCTCGGCAAGATGATCGATGGACTTTGCCGATTGAGCCTGGAGGCGGGCGAGAACCTACCGGTGATTGGTTGGACCTGGCGATTATCCGGAGGATACTGACCAGAGTCGAGAGATGGATGCGGGATGATCCATACTGCCGCCGAGGGCCGATACCGCAGATGGAGCCCGTGGGCTGATCCGGACTTACGGAGCCCGATGTATGAGGATTTGCGTGTCGATGCTGGACACGAGTATTTATGATATTTTGGGTGCCGATGTTGGGCACTCGTGATTCTCAGAGATGTACAGGATTTGAGGGCCGAGGAGTGTGCCGGCGCCTGAGTTTACTTGGGATTTGGGGTGCAGCTTGGGCACCGACTATTTTTTCCACGATTGATATTTCGTGTAGATGTTGTATTATCCCATGCTCAGCAGTGATTATCATGTATCTCATCCTGTAGTTATTTTACCTGACAGAGCATTTGCATGATTATTGCACTTACTGCTTGTCGCATATGGATTTACCTGCTGGCATATGATAGCGTAGCGCAGTACGTGCATGCTAGTGATTACCTTTATATGTTATCTCTATTCACGAGTTGGCAACTCACCCCCGTTGTGCCACAGTATTTGCAGGTTGCCCCTCAGAGTAGTCGCGGCAGGCTGCCATTTTGCATCTTTTGGTTTCAGATACCACTACAGTTGGTGCGAGAGATATTTTGCTTTATAGGTGGGTTGTGGTACCTGGTTACTTTATTGTACACACTTTTTTATCTAGTATTCTCCATCTACCATATATGTACTGGACTTAGTGACAGTGTGTGGACGATGATGTATATTTTTGGATTCTGGTGTCGAGCTCGTGGGAGCCGACTGTTATATATGATGTTTATTATTTTGTGATGTTTACTTATTGCTCATTCTTCGCTACGGCGTCGTATATTGCTTTTGTGGTGATGGTTTCCGCCGTTGGGCGTGATTGTTCCCGTCGGGGATGCTTTATTTCATTATATATATCATATCACTTATATCCTGTTTTATACCCGATTTTCGGGGTTACTTTTACAAAGGAAATGCTGCCAAAATTATATTAAGGATAATTAAATTTAAAAAGAACTTCATTGAACTATTAAGGTTTTCTAAATGTTTTAATTGAATGTTTTCAACACTCACTACTTTTGAATGGTTTTGATTTCTGGGTTCGGCTTACTTAGTCGCGTTACGTCTGTAGACGTAGCGTGGTTAAGTGCCGGTCATGAGTTGAAATATTTGGGTCGTGACAAAGTTGGTATCAGAGCGTAGGTTTTACCTTTCGGAGTGTTCCTAGGATGACCCTGGTATGATGGAGTAGGTAGCTGAAGCAGAGTGGCGTAGCGTGCGTATGTTCCGCGGCATACTCACGACACGGTACTCCGCCAAAGCGACCTTAGGACTTATTGATTTAAAATTCCTTTTGAGTATATAAATTTTTGCGATTCGATTTCTGCATCCTTATCGAATCCTATTTTCCTTTCAGCCATTATGCCGCCAAAGACTACGAGGGCGCAGAGAGCGGCCGCGAGCGCCGAGATTCGAGTTGATTCGTCTGAGACGAGGACTGATTCGGGCAGTACACCGGTTGTACCCGATCAGGGTGTTCCTCCCGTGACAGATCAGATCGCCACGCTAGGGGCTGGTATGAAGGAGATACGCCATACGGTGGGATCCAGCATGCAGGAGATGCGCCAGATGATAGGATCGCTAGTTGAGACGCTTCGAGCGCAGCGACCAGAGGTAGCTCCACCCGTTACAGAGACCGCGATGGTACCTACCGCACAGCCAGTTGCCCCTGCAGCTACGGAGGTGATTACAGTATCGCTATCAGAGTTCATGAGGCTGAAGCCTCCGGTCTTCACAGGCACCGATGCAGCCGAGGACCCACAGTCCTTCATTGATAGGATGGCTCGGATATGTCGTTCCCTCAGATGCGCAGATGCGAGATGGGTTGAGTTCGCGAGCTTTCGTCTGGATGGTCTTGCGCAGAAATGGTGCGAATCAGTCGAGAAGGGCAGAGCAGCAGGTCTTCCTCCTATGACCTGGACAGAGTTCGTGGCGCTATTCCTTGCCCGCTTTCTTCCGCTGAGTGTCAGAGATGCTAGAGCACGCAGGATCGAGTCCTTACGCCAGACTCCGGAGATGTCAGTGGCAGAGTATGATGTGCTGTTCATAGAGCTATCTATCTATGCGCCGTATCTAGTGGCTACCGAGGAGTTGCGAGTCAAGAGATTTGTTCGCGGCTTACATACACCACTGTTCCTTGCGATCGGTGCGCATCACTACGAGACATATGCAGCAGCGGTAGATGCAGCTCTATTAGTCGAGGAGCGCCTTGCTGAGACTTCGGTAGTTCCAGAGCCAAAGAGAGTTCGTACTGGTATATCAGCACGGAGACAGACATTCAGACGCCGCGACAGGTATCGTTAAGGCACGAGGAGTGGCAGAGATTCGGGATGAGGCCAGATGTTTAGTTCGTATCCATGGGAGAGTCAGCAGTCGTCATGAGGTTGCTATAGATGTGGCAGTTTACTTCACCTCGTCAGAGATTGTCCTGAGATACACCGGAGGGAGACAACAGCACCGCATGTCACCTTACCACCTTCACCACCCCAGAGGGCGTTGCCTGTTGTTCCTAATGTTACTCCACGTCAGACTCATACACAGAGAGGTCGTGGGCGTGGAGGAGTTGCTCAGAGAGGAGGGGATGACCGAGGCAGAGGACAGTCGGTCACAGGTGGAGGGCAGGCACGAGTTTTTGCTTTGACGCATCAGAACGCGCAGGCGTCCAATGCGGTGGTCTCAGGTATCCTTCCAGTATGTTCTGTTGATGCACACGTATTGTTCGATCCCGGATCCACGCACTCGTACGTATCTACACACTTCGTGCCGAGTTTGGGTAGAGAGTCCGGTTTTCTTGATCAGCCGCTTGTTGTGACTACTCCTGTGGGAGAGTCGTTTGTTGCTAGGCACGTGTTCCGATCCTGTACCGTCTGTATTGGCGAGAGAGAGTTGCTTGTCGATTTGATCCTTCTGGAGATGTTGGACTTCGACGTTCTTTTGGGCATGGATTGGTTTGCCACGTGCTATGCTTCTATGGACTACCGTGAGAAGACAGTTAGAATTTGTTTTCCCGGCGAGTCGGTTTTTGTTTTGTTGGGGGACCGTGGTGCCGCCCCACACTGTGCGATTTCTTCTCATCGCGCTGGATAGCTTTTGAGGAAGGGATGTCAGGGATTTCTCACCTATGTTTGTGATACTAGAGCTACAGAGGTTCCTCTGGATCAGGTTCCGGTTGTTAGCGAGTTCCCTGATGTGTTGCCTGACGAGCTTCTTGGGCTACCGCCCGAGCGCGACATTTCAATCTATATTGATTTGGTTCCTGGCGCGGGGCCTATTTCTATACCTCCTTATCAGATGGCCCCGGCGGAACTTAGAGAATTAAAGGGTCAGTTGCAAGATTTGCTGGACAAGGGACTTATTCGACCCAGTGTTTCTCCGTGGGGTGCTCCTGTCCTGTTCGTCAAAAAGAAGGACAGCAGTTTGCGTTTGTGTATTGACTACCGCCAGTTGAACAGGGTGACAGTGCGGAACAGGTATCCTTTGCCACGCATCGACGATTTGTTCGAACAGCTTCAGGGGGTAGGATACTTTTCGAGGATCGATTTGCGATCAGGCTATCATCAGCTGCGGGTTCGACAGGAGGACATTCCTAGGACAGCTTTCCGCACGCGCTACGACCATTACGAGTTTTTGGTGATGTCGTTCGGACTCACCAATGAGCCAGCAGCATTTATGGATTTGATGAACCGTATTTTCCGGCCGTATCTTGATCTGTTCATCATTGTATTCATTGAAGATATTCTGGTGTATTCTCGGAGTAGAGAGGAGCACGAGCAGCACCTGTGGATTACACTGCAGACCTTGAGAGAGCATCAGCTTTTCGCCAAATTCTCCAAGTGTGCTTTCTGGCTGGACAGCGTAGACTTCTTGGGGAACGTGATTTCACGAGACGGTATATGTGTAGACCCGAGGAAGATCGAGGTCGTTCGTAGTTGGCCCAGACCCACATCAGTTATGGAGATTCGCAGCTTTCTAGGGCTGGCCGGCTACTACAGGCGATTTGTGCAGGATTTCTCTCGCATTGCTACACCTTTGACCGGGTTGACCGGGAAGGGAGTTCCTTTCATTTGGACAGAGGAGTGTGAGCACAGTTTTCAGCAGTTACGGGCTCTACTGACTACGGCGCCAGTATTATCTTTGCCCTCAGGGTCAGGTGGATTTGTGGTATATTGTGATGCTTCTCTAGTGGGGCTAGGGTGTGTTCTGATGCAGCATGATAGGGTGATCGCGTACGCTTCGCGGCAATTGAAGAAACATGAACAGAACTACCCCACTCACGATTTGGAGATGGCTGCAGTGGTCTTTGCACTTAAGATTTGGCGACGTTACCTATATGGCGAGTCGTGCCAGATATTCACTGATCACAAGAGCTTAAAGTATATATTCCGGCAGTGAGACCTGAACCTTAGACAGCGCCGATGGATGGAGTTAGTGAAGGACTACGACTGCGAGATCTTGTACCACCCGGGAAAGGCTAATGTAGTGGTGGATGCTTTGAGCAGGAGGCCCGGGGGTAGTCTATCTTGCTTGAGCGCAGTACAGGGGCAGTCGTCGGCAGAATGGCTGATCTTATGCGACAGCCGGGTACAGTTCGAGTTTACGCCGATCGGAGGGCAGATTGCGCATGTTCTTACACACCCACAGTTGCTTGACCGTATATATGAGGCACAATACAGTGATGACCGTTGTTCAGAGATCAGGACGCCGATGGGACAGGGCAGATTTTCCGAGTTCGTGATCGATGATCAGGGGATACTACGATTTGGGACCAGATTGTGCATACCAGATGCTGAGGGACTGCAGCGTGAGATTCTTGAGGAGGCACATCGATCGGTATATAGTGTTCATCCAGGGTCCACCAAGATGTACCACGATTTGACAGATGTTTACTGGTAGGACGGGATGAAGAGGGACATCGCAGATTTTGTGTCGAGGTGCCTGACTTGTCAACAAGTCAAGGCTGAGCATCAGAGGCCCGTAGGAGAGCTACAGCCATTGCCCATTCTGTAGTGGAAATGGGAACAGATTTCTATAGACTTTATTGTGGGTCTACCAAGGACTAGTCGGGGGATTGACTCCATCTGGGTAATCGTGGATCGTTTGAAGAAAGCGGCTCAATTCCTACCGGTGAAGACGACTTTCGGATTTGCTCAGTATGCCCAGATTTATACTGATGAGATTGTACGAATACACGGAGTTCCGACATGTATTGTGTCCGACAGAGGCACCCAGTTTACCAACCGACTATGGCAAAGGCTTCAGGAGGCTTTGGGCACCCGCTTGAGTTTCAGCAAAGCATTTCATCCGCAGACCGACGGACAGTCAGAGCGGACTATTCAGACTCTCGAGGACATGCTCAGAGCGTGCGTATTAGACTTCGGAGGTAGTTGGGATCATTATTTGCCCCTAGTAGAGTTCTCCTATAACAACTGCTACCAGAAGACCATTCAGATGGCACCGTTTGAGGCTCTTTATGGGAGGAGATGTAGATCGCCCACCTGTTGGACATAGCTCAGCGAGAGCAGTATCTTAGGGCCGCAGATTGTGGAGGAGACGACCGCGAAGATCCAGTTGATTCGCGATAGGATGAGAGCAGCCCAGAGTAGGCAGAGATCTTATGCGTATCGTCGTCGGCGCAGACTTGAGTTTTCTATTGGTGATCATGTTTTCTTGAGGGTCTCCCTAATGAAAGGTGTGATGAGATTTGGGAAGAAGGGGAAGCTTAGTCCCAGATATGTGGGCCCCTTCGAGATCCTTAAGCGAGTTGGTGCGGTTGCGTATCGTTTAGCCCTTCCGCCCAGTTTTCCAGACGTGCACCCGGTATTTCACGTTTCGATGCTCCGCAAATACCTTCATGATCCTTCGCATGCGATTCAGCACCCGACGATCCAGCTTGAGCGCGACCTTTCCTATGCAGAGCAGCCGGTGATGATCTTGGATCGACAAGTGAAGAAATTGCGATCGAAGGATATACCGTCAGTCAAGGTACTTTGGCGTGGCCAGAGCGGCGAGGAGGTCACTTGGGAGACCGAGAGCGAGATGAGGAAGAGGATTCCCCATCTTTTTGAAGGTACGTCTAGTTAGATTTTTAAATTCGGGGACCGAATTTCTTTAAGGGGGGTAGATTGTAACGCCTTGAAATTCGTTTAGGATGTTTTTGCGATAATTAGCAAGTGTGCATGTTTTTAAAAAAAAAACCGGATATCTTAATTTCCTTCTGGGCTAGTGGTTTTTGTGTTGTGAAGTGTTTATATGGGTACTTACATATATTTATAGGGTTATTAATTATTTTTAGTCATGTTAGCCCTTCTTCATTTGATGCATGGTTGATAATCTATTTCCCCGACCGCCCCCCATTTCAACAAGTCAAACCCTTTTAAAATTCAAAGATTTCAATTAAACAAATGAGGTATGGTGTTAGGTAGGAAGTTTGACCTTTTGACCGATTTTTCTTCTCTTTTCTCTCTCTCTACTCTTCATTCAGAATTCCTGCAGAATTTCCAGTAAAAATAACAGCTTCTTCTTCTTCTCTTCTTCTCTTTTCACTTCCTTTTGATCCTTACATAAAACCCTACTCAAATCAACACTTTTCCTTCACAAACCATGGGAAAAAGATGAGCTTTTGAGGTGTTTGGTGGTGGATCTGCACACTTGAGGATAAAGCAGGGATTTTTGGTTGTTTTATAAGGTGTTTTGAAGGTATTAACTCACCCTTAGCACCACTTTTACATAACTTGTATTTTGGCTAAATATCACATTTTTATGCAAGTTTTGTGCTATATAAAGGGATTTAGTGAGGTTGTGATAAAAATTAACTTTTTATGGCTTGATTAGCTTGGTAATGTGATATTAAGGTGATTTTAGACTTAGGTTTGTTTCAGATTTCAGAAAAATACCCTAAAGTTTGATTTTAGTGCAAAGTGTGATTTTTTTAAACTTGAAATTGGGTTCTGTTGGAACTGCTACTACCCAGGGTGTTTCAGAATAAAATTGTAATTACTGGGATATACACAGTATGTATGGAGTGCACACACAAAACCCGGGGGCCCACCTCCCAACCAAGGCCGCCGGAAAAAGACTTCTGGCCGCAAATTGCTGCCAGATGAGGGATTTGTGGGTTGGGGTTTGGGTGATGGGTGTCTGCTTCTGTGTGGAGTATGATTGTATATTTATTTTTATAAAATTCTTTCTGTATCAAAATCTGGTACCTATTACCTTATTTTCCGTATTTTAAATCTCCGCGACACACGTGATACAAGTGTGGGTTTGGGTTGTGCTGCGTATCGCGACGCGTCAGGTTAGCTTCAGGAGCGTAATCACACGTTTTAGCGTATCGCGCACATGCGTGCTTGGTTTGCGACGCGGGTTTCTAGTTTGACCTTAATATTGCGTTTTTGGTAGATTTGAGCTTATGTGTGATATATTGTGTAATTCTAGGTTCGCAGGCGAGTGAGACAGACGCTGCGAAGAAGGGGAAGCAAGTCGTCGGCTACACATTGCGCGAGACTTCAGTGAGTAGATTTAACATCTACGGGGATATCGCCCGCATGGCGTTCTACGTCAGGGCTGATAGGACTTTATAGCTACACATTGTATTTACCTACATTGACTGTTCATGGATACAGTTGTTGCATACTGCATTCCCTGCTATATATATGAAAACTTAGAATTGATAGAACACCGCACTATTACTAACAGCTTATGTTGCACGAGCACTAATCTGCATGTTACACACACACCGTTAGTAATTGCTATGACACACTCACTGTAAAATTGCCATGATCATTATACTGTAGTTCATTTCACATATGATTCGATATGATTTTCATAGAAATTGGAAGCCGCATGCTGTCTTTGAAAACTGAACTATCTTAAGAAACGCGGTTTTCCCCTTGTACCTATATTATGATGACTTGATGTATATAGCACATCGTATTTGATTTACTCATTAGTGTTGGATTTTTATGTGATTTCTGGTTTTGAAGATCGTGGAATTATTTAAGAAAAGATGCACTATTTGAAAGCCCGGATCCTCGTGATATGATATTTCAGTGCGTCCACCACGCGTTTTTTCTTTGCTGAGACATGTGCTTGAAACCCGATTCGAGGATTGGATGATCCGTTTACGGGTTCGTGGTGGACCTGGTATGGTTCCCATCGGCAAGATGATCGATGGACTTTGCCGATTGAGCCTGGAGGTGGGCGAGTACCTACCGGTGATTGGTTGGACTTGGCGGTTATCCGGAGGATACTGACCAGAGTCGAGAGATGGATGCGAGATGATCCGTACTGCCGGGGCCGAGGGCCGATACCGCAGACGGAGCCCGTGGGCTGATCCGGACTTACGGAGCCCGATGTTTGAGGATTTGTGTGTCGAGGCTGGACACGAGTATTTATGATATTTTGGGTGCCGATGTTGGGCACTCGTGATTCTCTGAGATGTACAGGATTTGAGGGCCGAGGAGAGTGCCGGCGCCTGAGTTTATATGGGATTTGGGGTGCAGCTTGGGCACCGACTATTTTTTCCACGATTGATATTTCGTGTAGATGTTGTATTATCCCATGCTCAGCAATGATTATCATGTCTCTCATCCTGTAGTTATTTTACCCGACAGAGCATTTGCATGATTATTTCACTTACTGCTTGTCGCATATAGATTTACCTGCCGGCATATGATAGCGTAGCGCAGGACGTGCATGCTCGTGATTACCTTTATATGTTATCTCTATTCACGAGTTGGCAACTCACCCCCGTTGTACCACAGTATTTGCAGGTTGCCCCTTAGAGTAGTCGCGGCAGGCTGCCATTTTGCATCTTTTGGTTTCAGATACCACTACAGTTGGTTCGAGAGCTATTTTGCTTTTTAGGTGGGTTGTGGTATCTGGTTGCTTTATTGTACACACTTTTGTATCTAGTATTCTCCATCTACCATATATGTACTGGACTTAGTGACAGTGTGAGGATGATGATGTATATTTTTGGATTCTGGTGTCGAGCTCGTGGGAGCCGACTGTTATATATGATGTTTATTATTTTGTGATGTTTACTTATTGCTCATTCTTCGCTACGGCGTCGTATATTGCTTTTGTGGTGATGGTTTCCGCCGTTGGGCGTGATTGTTCCCGTTGGGGATGCTTTATTTCATTATATATATCATATCACTTATATCCTGTTTTATACCCGATTTTCGGGGTTACTCTTACAAAGGAAATGCTGCCAAAATTATATTAAGGATAATTAAATTTAAAAAGAAGTTCATTGAACTATTAAGGTTTTCTAAATGTTTTAATTGAATGTTTTCAACACTCACTACTTTTAAATGGTTTTGATTTCTGGGTTCGGCTTACTTAGTCGTGTTACACCTGTAGACGTAGCGTGGTTAAGTGCCGGTCATGAGTCAAAATATTCGGGTCGTGACAGATAAAGAACCTAAAGATTCAATCTGGTATGACACTCCATTGGCCACTCCGCAGATAAAGTGGGTAACCTCTAGCACCCGAGTGGCACTTCGGTATGCTCAAGGACGGTGGCAGGGAGGTTCTTGTTTACCCAGACTTGCCATTGCTGTTGTTTCAGACTGTGAGACCCGGCAGGAGGATGAGTATAGCGTCGTTCTAAACTATCTTTAGAAGCATACGTGTATATGACTCTGCCAGAGGGTTGTCGTAGTCAGTGGAAGCAGCGGAAGCATTGGTGGACAGGTGGCTTATGTCTATGGACTAAAGCAGATATATCGGAGATAGATCATCTGTTTCTGATGTGACAGTCATAGGTTTGACTTCATCAGAATAGGGGATGGATCTGTTAAGGAGGCAGTAGGGTATGATGTCCTGGTATTTAGATGACATACACAGAGTAGGAAGTGATGTTCCTATACTACGATCGGTTAAACTTTGGTTGTCACACAGTGGTTTCTCCACATAGGAATTGGATATTATATCAGACATTCTGGTTACTAGATCTATAGATTTAGATCTAGATTTGGGTAGTTTTTCAATCTGGGTACTTAGACAGCATTCTATGAGTATTTAGAATGGACGACTCCTGGCACGGTAGTGTACCTGCAGGTGATGGAGTCACCCCTCTAAAGGTGTCTTACAGACTAAAGGGGAGAGGGATGTGCATGATTGGCAGATCGCTTGCTTAGGCAATTGAGTCAATCATGAGATGTCAAGTACCATACCAGATGTTGTTTTTGCAGGAGATGCAATAAGTTGATATTGATCCAATCCTGGAGAAACATTCGGAAGCAGTTTTAGAACATAAGTGAATGTTCTAGGGATATTATATCGACGGCCTCCTTTAGGAGACAGTTATCATTCCAGGCTTCCAAGGTGACCTGGATGGCAGAGTGACTGTCAGAGTTATAGTTTTCCCTCTGACGAGGGGCAGTATTTTGGACAGGTGGTCCAAGGGGATGCTGAGGGAGGCATGGCGCAGGAGACTGATTAAGTTCAGTTGTTGATACAGTCTAAGAAGTTTGGATTTGGAGTTCACTTATGAGCTAGGTCCCATCAGATATCCAGACACATTCTAAGACAGGTATTACTCATTTCGGGAGATGGCTTTCTCCGCGAACTTGAGAAAAAGAGAGACATGAAAGAAACATCAAAGCGGATCCACTCACTGAGGCTATTCCTCGAACGCAATAGTTTCGCAAACGAGCTTTATGAGACTAACTAGTAGAGGAGTTGGGTGTTCGGTATCACACGGGCTGTGAATATGCGACATCGCAATAATTAGCCTTGAGTGCAAGTGGGAGATTGTTAGAGATAGTGCCCTCAGAGTCAATTATTGGCTCACAGGCACGTGATTGCAATGATTGAGGGAGGACCTATCCCGGTAGGACAGTCTTACTCAAGATGATAGTATGCTATCTGGTTTATCTTTATCATCGTGTACTGCTTTAGGTGACCTTACAGATCACTATTGCACGTTGATAGAGCCCCTAGGATTCTTGCTTGACAACCAGCAGTATGAGGGCGATCATATACGTGGGAGCTGGGGTCTATAAGCACATCCTTAAAAGGTCCCTAGTCGTGGGAGTTTCGAGACTGGGCATCGATACTCTATTAGTAGACTAGTGTATACAGTCGAGACCCTGACGAGGGGCTGTGGCCGGTCTCACAAGTCACTGGTGTCAGTTGGTTCACCTAAGATGTATACAGGTGCTCATTGAGTTATGAGTACACCGGACAGGACTCGCCGGGAACCTGCTAGTTTGTATTATACCTGACGTCAGATAGCAGTTCCTTGGTGACATGTGTACAGGTTTGTTCATCGACCTGAGATCGTCATTTGTCTCGTGTGAGTTCCCATTGTGCTTTGATTACTACCCTACCACGGCTCAAAGGAGTCGTGCAAACAGGTTTTAGTTGGGTACAGTCCCGAGCCATATGGAGGCAGTGAGCGGATCTGCAGGAGTTCGTCTCTCCCGGTATTGCGGGTGATGTCGCGCTGTGTCTAGGAGAGCCATTACACAAAGCCCTCGGCCGAGGCAGGAGATTTACTGGTAGGTATTCCAGTAGTATCTCAAGGTGTTCTGGGCGACACTCCGACACGACTTGTACCGCTTTTAGGTGTCTGACTTTTACCAATCCCCTAGGCCCGCCATGCGATGCTCATAGACGAACGGACCGGACTGTGCGGATATTGTCACTGACAGGCTCAGTAGGGTGTCAGGATGAGTTCGCTCATCGACGTCCCTTTTAGTCAATAGGTGGTAGCCCGTCACGTATGGCTAATACCTCTGACGTGCTAGTGGTTAAATCCACAGCCATAGTATTGACGAGTCTTTAGAGTCCACCACACACAGTTACTCAAGTTTCGGGCGAAACGCTGTAGAGGCCGTATGGAGATATGGCAGGGTTCGATCAGATACGTACGGTATTGCATGGATTGTGATCGGACGGTTTTTACTAGCGGGCTTTGGTTTAAGCCGGATCCTAGTATTAGACAGTGTAGATTTTGTCTCTTTGCATTTGTACTCAGTGGGAATACAAATGCAGGCATGTATATGCAGTAGCGGGGTTTTCCTGTAATTTATTACGGGATCAGTTTTCTGAAGTTGCCAGTTTGCATTCCGTTCCGTCCGGTTTTCCTTTGTTCCTTCACGACCAGACTTTTGCCGTGGAGGGGGTTATTTGCAGTTGTGCAAATTACTTATGTGGAGGGGTTATTTGTGAAATGGTTTATCATGATGATTCAAAGCATCTTTGCTTTTCTTGCATTAATGAGATTAGAAAGGATTTGAACTTGATAAGATATTGTTATCATAACCTTTTGATGTGGTCACCTCTTTTCATTTCCTACACTCATCTCCCTTCATGTTTTAGTCTTATTCTCTCCACCATTTCCACCAAGAGGGGCCGGCCACTTTTGAGGGGAGAAATGAGAGAAGTTCATTTTTGATGGGTGGCATTCTTTCTTCATCTCATTTTTCTTGCTAGGAAAAATGAAAGCACCATTTTTCCTTATCTTCATTCCTCCACATCCATGGCAACTTCACCCCAAAGCGACAACCATTCTACACTACACCTACAGTACACTTGGGCGCGTCGGCTAGTCAACTTCGCGCCCGAGTTACCTCGGTCCAGAGGTGGGAGCCCGTAAAAGAAATCGGCTACGTGGTGCCCTTTCCGACGAGGAGGTGACGACCGTAGATTCCGCGAGGAGATCGGAGTGGAGACGAAGACCGAAGGACACGGATCGCTTGGTATATCTCTCCTCCCATTCTCTTGATAGCTAAGATTGGGTTAATGGTTACGATCCGGATTTTATTGTCCGCGATAGCGCCGGTTTAAAGTTAAGAAAATTTTTGATTCCGCATTTTGGTCTCGAGTAGACGGCCGGGGCGCTACCGTGGCACAACAATATCAAGTGCAACAACTGTGCAAAAATCGTAAATGCTCAGTAGGTGCAACCATGGTACATGAAAACAAATACCTTGAAACTCAATCATCAAAATCAGTCATACGAATAGATCGTCCAAAATACCGAAATCCAATATGGCGGAATAGTCCCGCTCAAGCACATCCTCCAAGAATCTCTGGCCAACTGTCGTGGTCACTCATAGCATGTCTCGTCGACGATCCTGAACTCTGGCCTGCCGGTGTGCATAACATGACCACTCCTGGGTCCAAGTCTTCTCGTAATTTATTCCAGAAAGGTCCTATCGAGATCTCTCCCAAATTTCGTCTCTGCCGAACTGTCCGGAAGCCATCGTCCCTTACTAGATCTGTTCTCGTTCCGGAACAGATGCAAACTCATCGTGACTCCTTCTGGAAGGTATATACAAGTACAATGTGTAAGTGCACGGCGGCGCCCCGGCCGTCAATCTGACGCCGGAATTCGGAAGCGATGATTTACTTTAACTTTTCAAACCGGCACCACCGCGCACTATCAACCCGGATCGGGCCATTAAACTAGTCCTAGCTAACTACAAGATGGGGAAGAGAGATATACCGAGCGATCCATATCCTCCGGTCTTCTCACCGTCATCCCGATCTCCCGCGGAATGTCCGGTCTCCACCAAGTCGCCGGAAGGGCACCACGTCGCCTGCTTCTTTGACGGGCTCCGACCTCTATACCGAGGAAACTCGGGCACGAAGTTGGTGAGCCGACGTGCCCAAGGTTTGCTGTAGAATGTGTGTAGAACCATGTCTCATTTTGGGGTTCATGGAGGTTGCCATTTTGGTGGAGGGATGATACATGAACTTTGTAGAGGAACTTGGAGATTTTTTCTAACATGAAAAGAACCAAAATCCCACACTACAAATTTTGGACAGCCCACAAGAGCTTGGCTGGCCATGCTCATGGGAGTGAATGAGAGGAGTGTGTATGAAAAAGATAGCCACAAGGATAATCAAGTGAGAGGAATGGTATGCGATCATGCAAGAAAGAGAAAAGCTCATCATGATGAATAATCATCACACAAAACCAACACTCTAAATCAACCATCATCAACAACCATGATCACACAAAAGTCAAGCCATGATGGATAAATCAAGTCAATGGATGGTGCATCATCATGATGCAACAAAATGCAAAGACCCCCTTCCAAATTGCTTATTTGCACAAATGCAAATAAGCCCTCCTCCACCAATTTTCGGCCAATGAAAGATACAAAGAAAAATGGCCGAAACGGAAAGCAAACTGGCAACTCCAGAAAACCGGTCCCGTAATAAATTACAGGAAAACCCGGATACTGTGCATAGACACCCGCATCTATATTCCGACCGAAATACAATTGCAATGAGACAAAATCTACACTGTACTATACTAGGATCCGGCTTAAACCAAGGCCGGCTAGTATTATCCGTCCGATCATGATCCGTGCAATACCGCACGTATCTGATCGAACCCTGCCATATCTCCATACGGCCTCTACAGCGTTTCGCCCGAAAACTTGAGCAACTGAATGAGGGGGACTCTAAACACTCGTCAATACTATGGCTGTGGATTTGACCACTAGCACGTCAGAGGTATTAGCCATAGGTGACGGGCCACCAGCTATTGACCGAAAGGGACGTCGATGAGCGAACTCATCCTGACACCCTACTGAGCCTGTCAGTGACAATATCCGTACAGTCCGGTCCGTTCGTCTATGAGCATCGCATGGCGGGCCTAGGGGGTTGGTAAAAGTCAGACCCCCAAAAGCGTTACAAGTCGTGTCAGAGATCGGCCCAGAACACCCTGAGATACTACTGGAATACCTACCAGTAAATCTCCTGCCTTGGCCAAGGACTTTTCATGTTCTGGCTCTCCTAGACACATCACGACCTCACCCCCAATACCGGGAGAGACGAACCCCCGAAGATCCGCTCACTGCCTCCATGTGGCTCGAGACTGTACCCAACTAAAACCTGTTAGCACGTCTCCTTTGAGTGTGGTAGGGTAGTAATCAAAGTACAGTGGGAACTCACACGAGACAAATGACGATCCTCAGGTCGATGAACTAACCTATACACATGTCACCAGGAAACTGCTACCTGACGTCATGTATAAGACCAACTAGCATGTTCCCGGCGAGTCGTGTCCGGTTTACTCATAACCCAATGAGCACCTATATACATCTTAGGTGAACCAACTGACACCAGTGGCTTGTGAGACCGGCCACCGCCCCTCGTCGGGGTCTCGACTGTATACACTAGTCTACTCTGGAGTATCGATCCCCTGTCTCGAAACTCCTACGACTAGGGATCTTTTAAGGATGTGCTTATAGACTGCCAACTCTCACATATATGATCGCCCTCATACTGCTTGCAGTCAAGCAAGAATCCTAGGGGCTCTATCAACGTGCAATAGTGACCTGTCAGGTCACCTAAAGCAGTACACGTTGATAAAGATAAACCAGATAGCATACTATCATCTCGAGTAAGACTGTCCTACTGGAATAGGTCCTCCCTCAATCATTGCAATCACGTGCCTGTGATCCAATAATTACTCTGAGGGCACTATCCCCAACAATCTCCCACTTGCACTCAAGGCTAATTATTGCGATGTTGCATACTCACAGCCCGTGTGATACCGAACACCCAACTCCTCTACTAGTCAGTCTCACAAAGCTCGTTTGCGAAACTATTGCGTTCGAGGAATAGCCTCAGTGAGTGGATCCGCCTTGATGTTTCTTTTTATGTCTCTCTATATCTCATGTTCGCGGAGAAAACCATCTCCCGAAATGAGCAATACCTGTCTTAGAATGTGTCTGGATTTCTGATGGGACCTAGCTCATAAATGAACTCCAAATCCAAACTTCTTAGACTGTATCGTCAACTGAACTTAATCAGTATCCTTCACCATGCCTCCCTCAGTATTGCCTTGGACCACCTGTCCAAAATACTGTCCCTCATCAGAAGGAAAACTATAACTTTGACAACCACCTTGTCATCCAGGTCACCTTGGAAGCCTGGAATGATAACTGTCTCCCGAAAGAGGCTGTCGTTATCATATCCCTAGAACATCCACTTATGTTCTAAAACTGCTTCCGACTGTTTCTCCAGGATTGGATCAATGTCAACTTATTCATCTAGTGCAAGAGCAACATCTGGTGTGGTACTTGACATCTCATGATTGACTCAATTGCCTGAGCAAGTGATATGCCAATCATGCACATCCCTCTCCCCTTTAGTCTGTAAGACACCTTTAGAGAGGGTGACTCCATCACCTGCAGGTACACTACCGTGCCAGGAGTCATCCATTCTAAATACTCTTAGAATGCTGTCTAAGAACCCAGATTGGGAAACTACCCAAATCTAGATCTAAAACCATAGATCTAGTAACCAGTATGTCTAATATAATGTCCAAGTCCCATGTGGAGAAACCACTGTGTGACGACCAAAGTATAACCGATCGTAGTATAGGAGTTTCTTTTCCTACTTTGTGTATGTCATCCAAATACCATGACATCACACCCTACTACCTTCTCAACAGATCCATCCCCTATTCTGATGAAGTCAAACCTATGACTTTCACATCAGAAATTGATGATCTATCTCCGTTGTATCTGCTTTAGTCTATAAATAGACATAAGCCTCTTGTCCACCATGCTTCCGCTGGTCCCACTGACTACGACAACCCTCTGGCAGAGTCATATAAACATACACTTCTAAAGCAATTTTAGAACGACGCTATACTCATATAAACGTACACTTCTAAAGCAAGTTTAGAACGATGCTATACTCATCCTCCTGCCGGGTTTCACAGTCTAGAACAACAGTAATGGAAAGTCTGGGTAAACAAGAACCTCCCTGCCACCGTCCTTGAGCATACCGAAGTACCTCTTTGGTGCCTGAGGTTACCCATCATGTCTGCGTAGTGGCCAATGGAATGTCAAACTAGATTGAATCTTTAGGTTCCTATCAAATCTTCAGTAATCGTTTGTGGTTCTGGAATCACTTCCAGTTCTACCATACTCCTACTACGGTTTTCAGAAAAAATCCATTCTTATTAAAACTGTGGCGAGTTTAGAACAATATCACTATTGATCTTCCAGATGGTAGAAAGTCAACCCTCGTCATAGCCTGGGTCAACCCACAAACAGCCATTACAGAAACGTGCCTTGAGTTTTCCAGTGTCTGGTTTTAATCATAAGCCGGACAACTCCTCATACCTTAACATCGTTAAGATACGAACTGTTCTATATCCAAAATAGAACCAGAGGCACTGATTTAATTGAACCAGATTTAAATCATGCAGCTGTCTCCAGTGCATGTCAACTAAATGGAAGGAGGCCGATCAGCGTTACTCAACTTAGGAATGCTTCCAATTATGAGTAACCTGAAAGAGAAGCAAGATCTCTTAATCATTACTGTCAACTGAATACCATACACAAGTATCTACATCTTCGATCACTTTGAAGAATCCCGATACTTGCAATACCTGGTTCTTTACTTTATTCAAATACCTATAACTTCTCGAAATTCATACCCTATGTTTCCACGAAACACCTGTCTAAAAACTAGAGAAATCATAAGTAAACCGAATATAGTACGAGGAACAACCCCTCTGTCCTAATGGACCCTGGACAAAATACAATACTCTGTATAAGTCCCTTGAGTCTGATAACTCATTCACTGTGTGTCGTAGATTGAAAACTGTACTTATGGTTAAGAAGAATTACACCGCTGTTTAATGCTCCTTACCAACCATCCACTGATATAGGTAAATGTCATAGACATAATTTCAAAAAGGTATATCTCACTCTATGAAAATAGACGTACAGATATATCGATTTGAAATTGGTGCATAACAGCGGATATTCAAAACCAAATATTTGCCGACCGGCAAACAGCCCAGGTGATTTCCTCAAATATCACCGATTACAACGAATCCCGATATAATGAGGATGATCACCTAATTCCCAATAACTCACTCCCACTCATCATCTGTAAAACCATACAGATGTGAGAATCATACCTGGTAAATACATACCCTGGAGCAAGTGTCTAACTTGGAAATCAGTTTTCTTTTAACATTACACAGTGAAACAGAAACATTGAAATGTTTCGATGGGGTATCCCGGTATTCCTAGTAATGCCTCTTCCAGATTCCCGACTGTAACCGTATAATTCATTGCCACCTCTCCAAATCTCTTTATATGTCTTTAGTCATTACATTCTGCACACCCCTTAGGCCAAATGGTTATCTTCCTTCCCTACCGTTCGGCACCAGCCTATGGTTTGGAAGAAGACTATCCAATAAACATAATGGGTGTACTGTCCTAATCCTAGGAGCACTCGCAATGCGAGAGAAGATGAAGATAAAAGACAACCGAATAAACCTTATTCCTATTTCTTCTGAACCAGAATCCATCCCCGAACTGGAACAAGTTCCTTTCGAGTTCGTATATAACCATACGATGGAGTATCTAATAAACTGTGGATCTTCGTAGTGATACGGAGTGTCCTGGAGAAATACAAAGGTGAAGTGGGAGGGGTAATGAAATACCTGGTTTGGTCGTGAATATCAGTCGCAATTTACTTTGCCCTCCTTCTAATCCCTTTCTTTGTCTTTACATAATACCTTCTGTACACCATCGTTAGGCTAATTGGTTTTCTTCATTCCCTACCGGTCGGCACCTGCCTATGGTTTGGAAGAAGACAATCCAATTTGCGTAATAGGTGTACTATCTCCTAAACCAAGGAGTACTCGCAACCTGAGAGAAGGTAAAAGGAAAAAACAACTGAATAGTCCTATTCGTTTTCTCCAGAACCGGAAACCATCCTCGAATAAATTCCTTCGAGTTCGTATCTAACCATACGATGGTTTTGTCCAATGGAAGTGGACGTTTGTAGTAATACGGGGTGTCCTGGAGAAAAGGGTAAAAGTAGGAGTGGCAATGAGGTTTGCAACTCTGACAATCCAAAAGCCAGTGTTTAAGAAGGTTCGGTTAATATTGGTCTCTGAGTCATAGTCTTAGGGTCGGGTCAATGGTCGCTGCCAAAGAGAGAGAGAAAAGAAACACTCAGCGTGCACTCTAACCTAGATCAGAATGGTTACCAATTTATCTAATCGGGAAACCTCCCACTGTACCGTCAAATTCTCCTCCAAACCTAAAAGAAGAATTAGTCGGGAACACCTGAGGAGTAAACCAACTCATCAGTGGGAATCGGGATCCAACTATCATCGCATGATAACGTGACAGAATCCGCTCACGTCATCATACTCCAGAAGGTATGCGCATATCTGGCAAGTTTCAGTTTCTTTAGAAACTCCCGATGTGATTTCTGCCCCATGCTCTTATGACCTTAACTTTGGCCAACATATCATAAGTCACATGTCAAGTTCTACCCGTCATTCTCCAGGTTAATTTGAGCCCACCCGTACATATCCTTGACTTTGGCCAAAATAGTAGTACGACTTCCCCAAACCAATGCGTCTATCTATGCTGCATATGAATACCCAATAGCTACCAATCACTGTGCCTTGACTTTGACCAACATACACAGCTTGAATACTATTGACCACCCATATGAAACGATGGAGGGCTACGAATGGTTTCTGGCGAAAACCTTTAACGTAAAGAACTTGATATCGTTGAAGGAACGGATAGCTTTTAAAAATATAGTGACGAAAACCGTTGCTAAAGAGGTCACTCCCGGTGAAGGGATCTCGGCTCTTTCCCCATAGAATGAGGTGCAGGATATTCCAACTGAATACCACGGTGCAAAGCAAAAGTAATCGGCTAAAGAGAAGTTAATGCCCTGACGCAAACTTTTGTCCAAGGGGTCACTCCCGGTGAAGGGATCTCGGCCCTTGCCTCGTCGACTGAGGAGCAGGATATTCCAACTGAATACCATGGTGCAAAACAAAAGTGAACGTCCTTGCAATAACAGCTTTTTGAAAAAGTTCCAACAACATCAGATTAGGTTTGTTTTTAACTTGCATTGATCCGAATCAACCCAGTCCCATCAATTGATCACACCTCAATGAACGAAAATATACTGATGTACGTATATGCCATCCGCATTCGCTAGTGGGTCCCGTCATTACCCGTTAGGTTAGCTAACTAACGACAGAGAGGGGACTGGACTAGCGCGGATGCAAAACATATACAACATCTACTAGTATATATATCAATATATAATATTTCACTCAAGGCGTGATAAAAATGCAACATCACAGAAATGTACAGCATCACAGAACAATACAGATATCTGGGATCCCCGGGTTTCACAGAGCCGCTGAAACCCGACGTTCCCCTGGTCGTGTGGATAGCCTGTGCAATGGAAAATCCTATACCCCTACGGGCGCGGCAAGTTACCCGCCAAAACCTGAAGCGAGGCAGCCCCCTTCAGCAACGTGAATGGACCACCCAGCACTTCACGGAATCCGGTAACTTGGGCACCCCTCCTGGGTCAACCTGTACCCTCTACGAGTGCGGCGAATAGCCCGCCAATTCTAGAGTGAAGCCCCCTCCGTCTCAATGCCATGAGATGCGGTCTCGTTGCCCTCTAGAACCCGGCTATCCGTGCACCCCTCCGCGGGGTGATCCTAGTACAGAAAGTAAAATATACATACAACGGGTACATCGACCGCAACCTGGTCGTGCCCCAAAATAATAATACAATCAGGCAGTGACGGCAGTCCACATGTCGGACGCTCGCCCCGCAATATCAAATCTACATAATAAAACAAAAACTGTACTAGCATTGCATCCAGGCTATCCCCCACGACCAATCCGTAACATCACAGCAATACACAGAACATCAACGTGAAGGTCACGTTCGCAAATCCGTCTAACCGGGCTATAACAGTTAGACAGGATTTACCGATCAAGTGACATTCACGGTCGCAGATATAATGTAAATACTGTGAACTAATGTGTTTAAAATATCCGATCGAACAAATTTTACCAAGTGGGCCCCTAAACATTACTGTAGCGCATGAAGAAATCTGGGCCCAAAAAATAACATTCCAGAAAACCTATTTTCCAGTCCAAGCCCCTCTGTAAAAAAATTTGTCCAGTGAGGAGGCTAAACGGCGGTGGAACCGCGGCCCAAGCATGGCTTTGGCCGCGGTTCTGCGGTGATATGGTGTGATCACCCGACCAAATTTTCACAGAGTTCTTAGAATTCCTTGCACAGTATTCTGAGACTACCTGAAAAAATTTTCGAGACAAAAAAATTTCGACAGAAAACTGTTGTTTTGAAAAACACGGTTTTGGAACATTTGTTCGATCGGAAGTGTAAACACGTTAGACAAAGCTAGACTATGTTAATGGCGAGGCTCTGATACCACTGTGTTGGATATAGTGCCCTCTAAGTCAATTATTGGATCGCAGGTACGTGATTGCAATGATTGAGGGAGGACCTATACCGATAAAACAGTCTTACTCGAGATGATAGTATGCTATCTGGTTTGTCTTTATCATCATGATAAAGCCCATAGGATTCTTGTTTGACTACCAGCAGTATGATGGCGATCATATATGTGGGAGCTGGGGTCTATAAGCATATCCTTAAAGTGTCCCTAGTCATGGGAGTTTCGAGACAGGGCATCGATACTCCAGAGTAGACTAGTGTATACAGTCGAGACCCCGACGAGGGGCGGTGGCCGGTCTCACAAGCCACTGGTGTCAGTTGGATCACCTAAGATGTATACAGGTGCTCATTAGGTTATGAGTACACCGGACAGGACTCGCCGGGAACATGCTAGTTGGTATTATACATATCGTCAGATAGCAGTTCCCTGGTGACATGTGTACAGGTTAGTTCATTGACCTGAGGTCGTCATTTGTCTCGTATGAGTTCCCACTGTGCTTAGATTACTACCCTACCACGCTCAAAGGAGTTGTGCAAACAGGTTTTAGTTGGGTACAGTCCCGAGCCACATTGGGGGCAAGTGAGCGGATCTTCGGGGATTCGTCTCTCCCGGTATTGGGGGTGAGATCGCGCTGTGTTTAGGAGAGCCATTACACGAAATCCCTGGCCAGGGTAATTGAGATATACTGGTAGGTATACCAGTAGAATCTCAGGGTGTTCTGGGCTGCTCTCTGACACGACTTATACAGCTATTGGGGGTCTGACGTTTACCGGCCCCTAAGCCTAATATACGATAATCATAGACGAATGTTTCGGACTGTACGGTTATTGTCACTGTCAGGCTCAGTAGGGTTTATAGATGAGTTCGCTCGTCAGCTTCCCTTCCAATCAACATATAGGCAAAACGTTACGTACAGCTTGTACCTCTGACGTGCTAGGGTTATACCCAGTGCCAGTGTGTTGATGAGTCATTAGAGTCCCCCACCGACACTTTCCCAAGTCCGGGCGAAACGTTGTAGAGGCCGTATGGGTTTATGGCAAGGTTCGGAAAATGCACGTGCGTTTTCGCACGTGTCAGTTTTCGGGCAGATAATACTGGTAGGCTTTGGTTTAAACCGGAACCCAGTATTATACTGTGTAGATATAATATCTTTGTCTCAGTTGCATTTGTATTCGGTCGTAATACAAATGCGGGTATGTTTATACCAATACGGGGTTATCCTGAAATTCGTTTCGGGATGATTTTTGGAAGTTGCCAGTTTCCAGTTTTCTATCAGCCGTATTTTGACATTCGGTTAAATACGGATTTGTCTTTTCGTCTTCAGGGTGAGTCATGCTTCTAGAAGGTTCTAGAAGTGATGATTAGGCTTGTGACTCATTAGTGTCATTAATGGTTCATTAATGATGGAGGATGACTAGGTTTAATGTGATTGGTTTGCATTTATTGATTTCTAGTGATTCATTCTTTGTGATAAGCATGAAGGGATATGGTCACCCTCCTCCTTGCTCCTACACTCACCCTCCTCTTCATAAAATGTGGCCGGCCCCCTCTTGTGGGAAAGAGATTGATTTTTGATTAAAAACATTATGGTTTTGGCTTCATGAAAATTAGATTGCTCATTTCTCAATTCAATTGATCCAAATGGCAACTTCTTTTAACCGTTCGTCCATAGTCTTGGACGTAACGAGACAACGTATTCTACTCATTTTCTACTTCATCTTGGTCGTCTCTTTTTGCAAACTTGACGATCGAGTTGCCTCGGTTCAGAGGCGGGAGCCCGTTTAATGATCCGTCGACGTGGTGCCACCTGGAAGACGAGACCGGAGATCGAGCAAGTTCGGATCAGTTGCAACATAGCGTGGGATGATGGTTGAAGACCGAAGGACTCGGATCATTCGGTATAACAATTCTACCCTCTTTACAATTTGTTAGTTTAGCTTTAATGGACGATCCGGGATAAAGTACGCGATAGCGCCAGTCGTAAAAGTTTTGTTCCGCATATCGGCGTCTGTTAGACGGCCGGGGCGCTGCCGCAGACTTACAGTGGTATCAGAGCCTTACCATTAAGCTATACTAACTTGTCCTAACGCGTTTAAAATATCGATCGAACCGGAAATCAAAAATCGCAATTTTTCAGCTTGACAGTTTCTGTTGATTTTAAATGGTGTCTTAAAAATATTTCACACATCTCAGAAAACTGTGCAGGGTTTTTTAAGAACGCCGTACAAATTTGAGCACGTGAATCGACAAGATAGCCGCGGAAACGCGGCCAAACCCATGGTTTGGCCGCGCATCCGCGGCCGTTCTGGGCGATCATGCCCCCAAATTTGTATAGTGTGTTCTCCTCTGGAAATTGGGGTTTTTGGTATATATCTTTTGGGCCCAGGTTTTGTTACTGTTCTCCAGATTTGCATGGGGCCCACTTTCTGATATTTAGTCGATCGAAATTTTAAACTTGTTAGTTTTTCAGTACTTTCATTATATCTCCGACCGGGAATGTCATTTGATCGGTAAATCACGTCTGATTGCTATAGTTCTTTTAGACGGGTTTGCGAACGTGACATTCGCGTTGATGTTCTGTGTTGTGCTGTAATGTTGCGGATTTGTGGTGGTGGATAGCATGGTGCAATGATAGTGTTGTTTTGAATTCATTTGTACTTTTGATATTGCGGGGCGAGCGTCCGACTTGTGGACTGCCGTCACTGCCTGTTTGTATAATATTCTTTTGGGGCACGACCAGGTTGCGGTCGATGTACCTATTGTACTATTTTTATTTCTGTACGAGGTTTACCCCATGGTGGGGTGCACGAATAGCCGGTTCTGGAGGGTAACGGGTTCATATCTCATGGCATTGAGAGGCAAAGGGACCTCACTCTAGAATTGGCAGACTATTCGCCGCACTCGTAGGGGGTACAGGTTGACCCAAGATGGGGTGCTCAATTTACCGGATTCTGTGAAGTGCCGGGTATTCCATTCACTATTTGTGGGGACTACTTCGCTTCAGGTTTTGGCGGGTAACTTGCCGCACCCGTAGGGGTCTAGGTTTCATTGCACAGGCTATCCACACGACCAGGGGAACATCGGGTTTCAGTAGCGGCTCTGTGAAACCCGGGGATCCCAGTTTATCTGTATTGTTCTGTGATGCTTATTACTTTTCTGTAATGTTGCATTTATCATGCCTGGAGCGATTATTGTATATTAGTATATATACTATTAGATGTTGTATATGTTTTACACCCGCGCTAGTCCAGTCCCCGCTCTGTCGTTAGTTAAGTAACCTAACGGGTGATGACGGGACCCAGTGACGAATGCGGATGGCATATACGTACATTTTATTTTCGTTCTTTTCTGGTGTGATTGATTGATGGGACTGCATTGATTATTATCAATGCGAGATAAAACAAACCTATATTTGATGTTGTTGGAACAAATTGAAATTATTACAAAGACGTTTCCTTTTGTTTTGCATAGCGGTATTCATTTGGAATATCCTGCACCTCATTCCACGAGGAAAGAGTCGAGATCCCTTCACCGGGAGTGACTTCTTTAGCAAAAGGTTTTCGCTACTATATATTTTTATAAAGCTATCAGGTTCCTTCAACGAGATCAAGTTCATTACGTTAATGGTTTTTCGCCAAAAACCAGCCGTAATCCTCCGACGTTTCTTATGGATGCTCAGTAGTATTCAAGCTATGTTTGTTGGCCTACGTCAAGACATAGTGTTTGGTAGCTGCTGGGTATTCATTTGTTGCATAGATAGATGCATTAGTTTAATTCAGACGTACACCTTGTTGGCCTACGTCAAGGGCTTGTACGATGACTTAAGTTGATCAGGACAACGACGGGTCGAACTTGACATGTTGCTTATGATTTGTTGGCCTACGTCAAGGTCATAAGAGCATGGGATAAAAATTACATCGGGAGTTTCAAACATACAAGAAACTTGCCAGACTAGCGCATACCTTCTGGAGTGTGATGACTTGAGTGGCTTCCATCAAGTTATCATGCGATGATAGTTGGATCCTGATTCTCACTGATGAGTTGGTTTACTCTTCGGGTGACCCCGACTAATTCTTCTTTCAGGTTTGGAGGAGAATTTGAGAAAACAGTGGGAGGTTTCCTAATTAGATAAAATGATAACCATTCTGATTTAGGCTAGAGTGCACGCAGAGTGTTTCTTTTCTCTCTCTCTTTGGCAGCGACCTTTGACCGACCCTAGACTATAACTCAGTGAACAAAGTTGACCGAATCTTCTTAATATACTAGCTTTTTGGATTGTCTATAGTTGCATAAGTTATTACCGCTCTTTCTTTTACCCTTTGGATTTCTCAGAACATCCCGTATTACTACGGACATCCACTTCCATTGGATAGATCCATCGTATGGTTTTATACAAACTCGAAGGAACTTCTTCGAGGATGGATCCAGGTTCAGGAGAAATAGAACTGGTTTATTCAATTGTCTTTTATTATCACCTTCTCTCAGATTGCGAGGGCTCCTTGGTTTAGGAAAGTACACCTATTACGCTTATTGGATGGTCTTCTTCCAGACCATAGGCTGATGCCGAACGGTAGGGAATGAAGAAAACCAATTAGCCTAAGTAGGGTGTACAAAAGGTAATATGTAAAGACAAGATAAAGGAATTAGAAAGAGGGCAAAGTAAATTGCGACTATTTACATTCATGACCAAATCACGTATTTCATCGCCACTCCTACTTCACCTTTGATTTCTGCAGAACAACCCGTATCACTACGAACATCCAATTCCATTGGATAAATCCATCGTATGGTTATATACGAACTCGAAGGACATTTTTTCGAGGATGGATTCTGGTTCAGGAGAAATAAGAATAAGGTATTATTCAGTTGTTTTTATCATCACCTTCTCTCAAGTTGCGAGTACTCCTAGGATTAGGAGGGTACACCTATTATGCTTACTGGATATTCTTCTTCCAAACCATAGGCTGGGGCCGAACGGTAGGGAAGGAAGAAAACAACTTAGCCTAATGATGGTGTACAGAAGGTAACGACTAAAGACAAATAAAGGGAAATGGAAAGATGGCAGGGAAATATACGGTTAAAGTCATGATTTGGATTATGGAAGAGGCATTACTAGGAATACCAGGAAACCCCTACAAAACATATTTATGTTTCATATTCACTGTGCATTGTTAATAGAAAACTGATTTCCAGATTGGATACTTACTCCAGGGTATGTATTTACCAGGAACGATTCTCACATCTGCATAGTTTTACAGATGTTGAGTAGGAGCGAGTTATTGGGAATTAGGTGATCATCCTCATTATATCGGAATTCGTTGTAATTGGTGATATTTGAGGAAATCGCCTGGGAACAGTTTTCAACCTACGACGTACAGGTTATGAGTTATTCAACTAAGTGGACTTATACAGAGTAATGTATGTTGTCCAGTGTCCGTCAGGACAAAGGGGGTTGGTCCTCGTACTGTATTCTGTTTACTTGTAACTTCTCTAGTTTTTAGACAAGTGTTTCGTAGAAATACAATGTCTATGTTTTGAGAAGTTGTAGGTATAGGAATAAAGTAGAGAACCAAGTATCACAAGTATCGGGATTCTTCAAAGAAATCGAAGATGTAGATTCTTGTGAATGGTATTCAATTGATAGTAATGGTTTTTGAGAAACTTGTTTCTCTTTCAGGTTACTCATAATTGGATAGATTCCTTAGTTGAATAATACTGATTAGCCTCTCTCCATTAAGTTGATATGCACTGGAGACAGCTGCATGATTAGAATTTAGTTCCAAATTAAAATAAGTGCCTATGTTTCTATATTGGATATAGATTGCTTCATATCTTAACGATGTTAAGGTAAAGGGGAGTTGTCCAGCATATGCTTTAAAACAGACACTGGAAAACTCAAGGCACGTTTCTGTAATGACAGTTTGCGGGTTGACCCTAGCTTCGACGAGGGTTGATTTTCTACCATCTGGAAGATCAATAGTGATATTGTTCTTGACTCGCCATAGTTTTATTAAAATGGATTTTTTCAGAAAACAGCAGTGGGAGCATGGTAGAACTGGAAGTGATTCCAGAACCGCAAACAATTACGGAAAGTTTAATAGGACCTATATATTCAATCAGGTTTGACATTCCAATAGCCACTCCGCAGATATGGTGGGTAACCTCAGACACCCGAGAGGTACTCCGGTAGTCTCAAGGACGGTGATAGGGAGGTTCTAGTTTACCTAGACTTGACACTACTGTTGTTCCAGACTATGAGACCCGGCAGAAGGAAATGTATAGCGTCATTCTGAACTAGTTTTAGAAGTACACTTATATATTATTCTGCCAGAGGGTTGTTGTATTCAGTGGGAGCAGCGGAAGCATGGTGGGCAAGTAGCTAGTGTCTATTTATAGACTTGAGAAGAAATAGCGGAGATAAATCATCTATTTTTGATGTAACAGTCATGGGTTTGGCTTCATCAGAATAGGGGATGAATCTGTTAAGAAAGTAGTAAGGTGTGATGTCCTGGTATTTGGATGACATGCACAGAATAGGAAGTAAAATTCCTATACTACGATCAGGTTGTACTTTGGTCGTCACACAGTTGTTTCTTCACAAAGGATATGGATATAATATAAAACATTCTGGTAACTAGATCTATGGTTTTAGATCTAGATTTGGGTATTTTCCCAAGTTGGGTACTTTTACAATATTCTAATAGTATTTTAGAATAGATAACTCCAAGCATGGTGGTGTAACTGCAGGTGATGGAGTCACCCTCTCTAAAGGTATCTTACAGACTAAAGGGGAGAGGGATGTGCATGATTGACAGATCACTTGCTTAGGCAATTGAGTCAATCGTGAGATGTCAAGTACCACACCAGATGTTGTTATTGCACTAGATGCAATAAGTTTATATTAATCCAATCCTGGAGAAACATTAGGAAGCAGTTTTAGAACATAAGTGAATGTTCTACGGATTAGATGACGGCGGCCTCCTTCGGGAGACGGTTATCATTCCAGGCTTCAAAGGTGACATAGATGACAGAATGATTGTCAAGGTTATTTTTTTTCCTCAGACGAGGGACAGTATTATGGACAGACGGTCCAAGAGGATACTGAGGGAGGCTTGGTGCTGGACATTGATTAGTTTCAGTGATCGATACAGTCTAAGAAGTTTGGATTTGGAGTTCATTTATGAACTAGGTCCCATCAGATATCCAGACATATTCTAAGACAGGTATTACTCGATTCGGGAGATGGTTTTCACCGCGAACTTGAGATTAAGAGAGACATAGAAAGAAACTTCAAGGCGGATCCACTCACTGAGGCTATTTCTCGATTACAACAGTTTTACAAACGAGCTTTGTGAAACTGATTAGTAGAGGAGTTGGATGTTCGGTATCACACGAGCTGTGAGTACGAGACATCGCAATAATTAGCCTTAAGTGCAAGTGGGAGATTGTTGGATATAGTGCCCTCTAAGTCAATTATTGGATCGCAGGTACGTGATTGCAATGATTAAGGGAGGACCTATACCGATAAAACAGTCTTACTCGAGATGATAGTATGCTATCTGGTTTGTCTTTATCATCATGATAAAGCCCATAGGATTCTTGTTTGACTACCAGCAGTATGATGGCGATCATATATGTGGGAGCTGGGGTCTATAAGCATATCCTTAAAGTGTCCCTAGTCATGGGAGTTTCGAGACAGGGCATCGATACTCCAGAGTAGACTAGTGTATACAGTCGAGACCCCGACGAGGGGCGGTGGCCGGTCTCACAAGCCACTGGTGTCAGTTGGATCACCTAAGATGTATACAGGTGCTCATTAGGTTATGAGTACACCGGACAGGACTCGCCGGGAACATGCTAGTTGGTATTATACATATCGTCAGATAGCAGTTCCCTGGTGACATGTGTACAGGTTAGTTCATTGACCTGAGGTCGTCATTTGTCTCGTGTGAGTTCCCACTGTGCTTAGATTACTACCCTACCACGCTCAAAGGAGTTGAGCAAACAGGTTTTAGTTGGGTACAGTCCCGAGCCACATTGGAGGCAAGTGAGCGGATCTTCGGGGATTCGTCTCTCCCGGTATTGTGGGTGAGATCGCGCTGTGTTTAGGAGAGCCATTACACGAAATCCCTGGCCAGGGTAATCGAGATATACTGGTAGGTATACCAGTAGAATCTCAGGGTGTTCTGGGCTGCTCTCTGACACGACTTATACAGCTATTGGGGGTCTGACGTTTACCGGCCCCCTAGGCCTAATATACGATACTCATAGACGAATGTTCCGGACTTTACGGTTATTGTCACTGTCAGGCTCAGTAGGGTTTATAGATGAGTTCGCTCGTCAGCTTCCCTTCCAATCAACATATAGGCAAAACGTTACGTACAGCTTGTACCTCTGACGTGCTGGGGTTATACCCAGTGCCAGTGTGTTGATGAGTCATTAGAGTCCCCCACCGACACTTTCCCAAGTCCGGGCGAAACGTTGTAGAGGCCGTATGGGTTTATGGCAAGGTTCGGAAAATGCACGTGCGTTTTCGCACGTGTCAGTTTTCGGGCAGATAATACTGGTAGGCTTTGGTTTAAGCCGGAACCCAGTATTATACTGTGTAGATATAATATCTTTGTCTCAGTTGCATTTGTATTCGGTCGTAATACAAATGCGGGTATGTTTATACCAATACGGGGTTATCCTGAAATTCGTTTCGGGATGATTTTTGGAAGTTGCTAGTTTCCAGTTTTCTATCAGCCGTATTTTGACATTCGGTTAAATACGGATTTGTCTTTTCGTCTTCAGGGTGAGTCATGCTTCTAGAAGGTTCTAGAAGTGATGATTAGGCTTGTGACTCATTAGTTTCATTAATGGTTCATTAATGATGGAGGATGACTAGGTTTAATGTGATTGGTTTGCATTTATTGATTTCTAGTGATTCATTCTTTGTGATAAGCATGAAGGGATATGGTCACCCTCCTCCTTGCTCCTACACTCACCCTCCTCTTCTTAAAATGTGGCCGGCCCCCTCTTGTGGGAAAGAGATTGATTTTTGATTAAAAACATTATGGTTTTGGCTTCTTGAAAATTAGATTGCTCATTTCTCAATTCGATTGATCCAAATGGCAACTTCTTTTAACCGTTCGTCCATAGTCTTGGACGTAACGAGACAACGTATTCTACTCATTTTCTACTTCATCTTGGTCGTCTCTTTTGGCAAACTTGACGATCGAGTTGCGTCGGTTCAGAGGCGGGAGCCCGTTTAAAGATCCGTCAACGTGGTGCCACCTGGACGACGAGACCGGAGATCGAGCAAGTTCGGATCAGTTGCAACATAGCGTGGGATGATGGTTGAAGACCGAAGGACTCGGATCATTCGGTATAACAATTCTACCCTCTTTACAATTTGTTAGTTTAGCTTTAATGGACGATCCGGGATAAAGTATGCGATAGCGCCAGTCGTAAAAGTTTTGTTCCGCATATCGGCGTCTGTTAGACGGCCGGGGCGCTGCCGCGGACTTACACACTGTATGTGCTCGGCGGTGCCCCGGCCGTCAATCCGACGCCGGAATGCGGAAGCGATGATTTACTTTAACGTTTCAAACCGGCACCACCGTGCACTATCAACCCGGATCGGGCCATTAAACTAGTCCTAGCTAACTACAAGATGGGGAAGAGAGATATACCGAGCGATCCATGTCCTCCGGTCTTCTCGCCGTCGTCCCGATCTCCCGCGGAATGTCCGGTCTCCACCAAGTCGCCGGAAGGGCACCATGTCGCCTGCTTCTTTTACGGGCTCCGACCTCTATACCGAGACAACTCGGGCACGAAGTTGGCGAGCCGACGTGCCCAAGGTTTGCTGTAGAATGTGTGTAGAACCATGTCTCATTTTGGGGTTCATGGAGGTTGCCATTTTCGTGGAGGGATGATACATGAACTTTGTAGAGGAACTTGGGGATTTTTTCTAACATGAAATGAACCAAAATCCCACACTATAAATTTTGGACAGCCCACAAAAGCTTGGCCGGCCATGCTCATAGGAGTGAATGAGAGGAGTGTTTATGAAAAAGATAGCCACAAGAATAATCAAGTGAGAGGAATGGTATGTGATTATGCAAGAAAAAGAAAAGCTCATCATGATGAATAATCATCACACAAAACCAACACTCCAAATCAACCATCATCAACAACCATGATCACACAAAAGTCAAGCCATGATGGATAAATCAAGTCAATGGATGGTGCATCATCATGACGCAACAAAATGCAAAGACCCCCTTCCAAATTGCTTATTTACACAAATGCAAATAAGCCCTCCTCCACCAATTTTCGGCCAATGAAAGATATAAAGAAATAAGGCCGAAACGGAAAGCAAACTGGCAACTCAAGAAAACAGGTCCCGTAATAAATTACAGGAAAACCCCGATACTGTGCATACACACCCATATCTGTATTCTGACAGAAATACAAATGCAATGAGACAAAATCTACACTGTACTATACTAGGATTCGGCTTAAACCAAAGCCGGCTAGTATTATCCGTCCGATCATGATCCGTGCAATACCGCACGTTTCTGATCGAACCCTGCCATATTTCCATACGGCCTCTACAGCGTTTCGCCCGAAAACTTGAGCAACTGAATGTGAGGGACTATAAAGACTCGTCAATACTATGGCTGTGGATTTAACCACTAGCATGTCAGAGGTATTAGCCATACGTGACGGGCCACCAGCTATTGACCGAAAGGGACATCGATGAGCGAACTCATCCTGACACCCTACTGAGCCTGTCAGTGACAATATCCGTACAGTCCGGTCCGTTCGTCTATGAGCATCGCATGGCGGGCCTAGGGGGTTGGTAAAAGTCAGACCTCCAAAAGCAGTGCAATTCGTGTCAGAGATCAGCCCAGAACACCCTGAGATACTGCTGGAATACCTACCAGTAAATCTCCTGCCTTGGCCAAGGACTTTTCATGTTCTGGCTCTCCTAGACACAGCGCGACCTCACCCCTAATACCGGGAGAGACGAACCCCCGAAGATCCGCTCATTGCCTCCATGTGGCTCGGGACTGCACCAAACTAAAACCTGTTTGCATGTCTCCTTTGAGCGTGGTAGGGTAGTAATCAAAGTACAGTGGGAACTCACACGAGACAAATGACGATCCTCAGGTCGATGAACTAACCTGTACACATGTCACCAGGGAACTGCTATCTGACGTCAGGTATAAGACCAACTAGCATATTCCCGGCGAGTCCTGTCCGGTGTACTCATAACCCAATGAGCACCTGTATACATCTTAGGTGAACCAACTGACACCAGTGGCTTGTGAGACCGGCCACCACCCCTCGTCGGGGTCTCGACTGTATACACTAGTCTACTCTGGAGTATCGATGCCCTGTCTCGAAACTCCTACGACTAGGGACCTTTTAAGGATGTGCTTATAGACTGCCAGCTCTCATGTATATGATCACCCTCATACTGCTGGCAGTCAAGCAAGAATCCTAGGGGCTCTATTAACGTGCAATAGTGACCTGTCAGGTCACCTAAAGCAGTACACGATGATAAAGATAAACCAGATAGCATACTATCATCTCGAGTAAGACTGTCCTACTGGAATAGGTCCTCCCTCAATCATTGCAATTACGTGCCTGTGATCTAATAATTGACTCTGAGGGCACTATCTCCAACACAATGCCTCGGTGTGCGTATCGCATCTCAGATGTCGGCGGAGTGGAACGTCGTCTCATCAAGACCTCGTACGAACCTCTTACTCCACTTTTCTCTGATGTCGACTACTTCGGACTCGTCTCGTCGTGGCTGCATGGACCGAGCTCCTACGGCTATCCTCGTATCTGGAGTCTCCCAAGAAATGCATCTCACCACCTAGCATCCGAATGAAGTCGAACCATCCGATCGATTCGTCAAAACCTCATAATCCCCCAAGAGCTCAACATCTCGGTACAGTTTAATAGTATCGAGTACGTACCACAGCATCGATGGTCCAGCCGTAGAAGGGCAAACCCAAGCCTCACTAATGGCGCCGCGGATCTACCCTAAGGTTCAAAGGCTTTCACACAGTCATTAAGTCGAGTTAGGGTTTCATTCTTCTAGAGGGTCCATAGAATTGCCTGCATGCCTTTCCGAATACTTTAAACTTGGAATAATAGGTTGCTGACATTCGATCGTCTCTGTCGACTCTCAACGTCTCCGTGTGAAGTCGTCTCTAGCTGGAATCAATCTATCTGATGACCTCGCATCGGGATAGGCGAACGAACCACATGTCCTAGTCATTCACCCTCGGGTGACTAGCGACCTTCTATCATCTCTTAGTACAACCCGTACTGCAATAGCTCCAACATCTGGAACGATATCTCGTCGTTCGCAGCAACAACTGGCTCATTCGTCTGCACGCTGAACAGTGCCTCAATCACCATGAATAAGCAATACGCCAACGGTCATCAAAATCTGGCTGGCCTCTTATCATTGGCTCAATCCTCTAGCGCTGATCTGCACGTCCGAGTAATCTCATACATCGATCCATCCAAACGCTCGTGGCGCAAAAACACAATCAGACGACGCCTCTCAATGCAATCGTATGTCGCCGGAATCACGCCCTGGTCAGTCTTCATTCGTAACGAGCTCGTGTTGACCGCAACTCTGGCCGTAGCTCTCCCTGCCCGTAATCGTGGCAGCAAAACCATAACTGATACCGATGAGGCTAAATCAGGAATGAATATAATACTAAACAAAGAAATGTAGATCTTAAGGCTTCTTAAGTGGAGTAGCATATCGTAAGTATGCCGCGGAACATACCCACGGTACGTCACTCTACTTTAGTCACCTATTCCATCAACCAAGGGTCATCCTACGCTTCGAAGGTAAAACCTAACGCTCTGATACCAACTTTGCCACGTCCCGAAAGTACGGAACATGACCGGCACTTAAACTACGAAACGTCTCGAGGCGTACGTAATCTAAGTAAACCGAAAACCTAGAAATCCAAACCAAGAAAAGTAGTTGAGTGAAGAAAAACCAATTTAAATCAAGTAGTTTTAATAGCATAGCCGAATTATGCGTTTTTTTAAAAAAATATCAAATATTTCCTGAAAATTTCGGCAGAGTCTTCTTTGTGCCCCCAAACGGGATACAACATGAATAGTATACGAAATCAATAAAAAGGCATCCCCAAGCGGGAGCTAGCTCTTCGTCAATCGACGGTCACAACCACATAAGCAATATAATATACAACGCCAAGGGCGAGGATCAAAACCCAAAAGGAAACTCAAACAACAAGAATTCCACAGAAATATAACGCGCGACTGTAAGGTCGAAAGAATTGTTAGTTATATGTATGTCCTAGAGGCCATTACTGTACATACGATGTATATTGTAGTGGATGCTAGGACATATATAGGGAGGACTTTCTTGCTCGACATGATAATATGCTATCTGGTTGCTCTTTATCTTAACGTGCACACTGATTGTCTCTCTGTTACATGTTGGTAAAGCCTTTAGGATGTGTACTTGACTACCTGGATTATGATGCGGATCACACTAGTGGTGACATGGTAGTCCATAAGTACATCCTTCAAGGTCCCTAGTCGAGGGTGTATCGAGACAGGGCATCGATATACCAGAGTAGACTAGCGTATACCATCTCGACCCATACAGATGGGCGATGGATGATCCCATATCCATTGGTGTTTGACATCAGAGATTATATACGAGTGGTCAGTGGAGACTGGGTACACTGGACGGACTCGCCAAGAACTCCCAGATGGTATTATACCTTACATCAGATGGCAGTTCTCTGGTGACACTGGTACAGGTTAGTCTGTAGACCCGAGATCGTCATAGAGTCTTGTGTGATTCCCACTGTGCTTTGATCTCCACCTTACCACGTCCAAGAGGGCGTGCAAAACGGTGGCTTTTGGGTACAGTCCCGAATCACTTGGAGGCAATGAGCGATAGGAGGGGATTCGTCTCTCCCGGTATAGGGAGTTGATATTGCGCTGTGTTCGATTGGCTATAACCGGAAATCCCTGGCAAGGGTTGCGGAGATTTACTGGTAAGTGTTATCAGTAGTATCTCGAACTGTTATAGACCCCATATCGACACGACTTATCGAGCTACTGGGGTCTGACGTTTACCACCCCTCGGCGAGATATGCGACATATCAGATGAACAGACCGGACTGTACGGTAAGTGTTACTGGTTGGATTCACAGGAGTGTGAGCGGGCTTGCTCGTCGATCTTCTGATCGCTCAATACCCGGGTGGCCGTTACGTTTAGCAGACCGCTTGCGGCTTGTCGGTGTTTGATATGATCATCACCTACTGCCGGCGTATTGACGAGTCTTTAGAGTCCTACACAGAGGTTTCCTGGCTCAAGCGAAACGAAATAGGAGCGCATATGAGATATGTGTGGGACCGAGAATAATGCGTGTATGTGATACCGTATTCTATTCTCGCGATGAATGTATCGATTGGTTGTATGCGATATAACCTAGTTATCGAATCGAGGATTGATTCGATAAGTCGATACATTGGATATTAGTTGGTCATATGAGATATGACCGGATCGTTAAATCAAGTGTTGATTTAATGATTTAATGTATAATTATATATTTGATATATTACTTTGCATTAACTAGTATTGGTTCACTTAAGATAGATTTTCTCACTTGATGTGCACATTGTATATATGATATAGTTTTGTGCACTAGTTTGTATCATGTTTGATGATACATGTAAACTTGGGTGAATGTATGCTTTGAACTATGTTTAGGTAAATGGTTAGGGTTTTGCTTAATTATTTATTTTATTTCATTTATTTTTGCAAGAAATAAAATGGTGGCTTTTTGTTTCTTATGAAGCTTCTAGCATCTTTGAAAAAGTCTAGCCATTTTGGATTTTCCCTTGACCTAACCATTCACCTAACCCTAGTTTATTCTCTACATTAGTTTACTTCACCCATGGTTACATATATGATAAGAATCACTTGATTTATTTTAAGAATTAATTCATTTTCTTTCTTCTTCATCTTCTTGTTCAAGTGAAGAAACCATTCTTGAAAAATATCAAGTGATGATTTCAAGTGAGAAATCCAAATCCAAAGTGAACCCACTTCCTATTTCTTCATCCTCTAACACTTGCCATGTAGTATAGGGTGTTTTCTTCACAAGTTTCATGACTTGGTGAAGTTGGAGCTTGATCTGGAGTTGCCTCGACGTAGATCATCTTCGGCATCGAAGTCGACGGCCTAGCCCGATCATTTCTTCGACGAAACCATCGCTAGAGTCCGGGATCCGATGATCGCAGCGGAGGGACATCATCACGGAGCTATGGAGGTGGAGGACCGGATCTACAAAGGTTGTATCTTCCGTTCACACTTAGTGTAAATGTGATTTACTTTCATTTCGTTTCGCCTAAACTCTAGTTAACGATCTTTGCTTAGGGTTTCTCGGCGCCTAGAATTTGAATTTGGCATGGTTGATGCCTTGTGGAACCTATTGAGTGTGCCTAGGAACCCTACAGTCGTATCAGAGCCTAGCTAGAGCCTTAGGCGATGTGTAGACGATGTTAGAAATCCGATCGAACCCCGAAACCTTAACTTTTAACCCTCTCTGGACTTTTTCTGAAAAAGTGGATGTTTCCAAATTAAAAATTTCCAAAAAATTCTGCAGGAAATTGTATGAGTTACTGTGCAGCACGTGACCCTAACTCGACCACAGCGCCGCGTAACCGCGGCCCCACCCCTGATTTTGCGGCGGTCCCGTGGCCATTCTGGTGAGTTAGGCCACGTGGTTTGCACAGTAATTTGTGTCTGGAGGTGCTGTATTTTATGGGAATTTTTAATATTTACTCAAGAGTTGAGCTTTCTGGGTTGTATTGGGGACTCAGTGTTTCGATCGAGAAGTCTAATTTCGTCTATGTGTTTTTCCGGGTAACTTAAGAATATGTTAAAAAGTTCGACCGGATATAAATACCCAATTTTTCCCCTGGCGGAAAATTTCCAAGTGTTGGATTTTTCCGTAGTTTAATGACGTTATAAGTAGTGCAAATAACGCGATGGTCCCTCTAGAAGACAACAATCCTTAACTCGATTATGTGACCGTCTTGAACTGCCCTTTGAACCTTAGGGTTTGGGGCAGTACGGCGTGCCACTTGTGAGGCGTTGGCTTGACCCTTCTACGGCTGGACCGTTGGTACTGAGGCATGAAGTAAATGTTTTTAAACTTATTTCATGTGTTGAGCTGTTTCGGGAAAACTTGGGTGTTTGATTGTTCGATCGGAAAGTTTAACATTTTCTATTTATCTGGAATGTGATACAATATTAGGAATCACAAGTAGTTATGAGATAACTAATATGAATGTTATAAACATAGCAGTTTAGTCTCACTTGATCGGTTGCCACGGAATTTTGATGTGATCAAAAGTTCGTCGCAATCATGTAGTGTACGCGGATACTCGCCGGGTAAACATAATAGACAGCCACACCCCATAGCCCAGACGAAGTGACTGTAGGAGAACCCCGTCGCCGAAAGCATCCGTTCGGGTGCTCGCAGCAGCGGTGTTCCACCTTGGTGCACTTCGTCGACGGTATCGGGGCTGCGGCCGTCTACTAAAGTTTGCGACGAGCATTCGATCAGAATATCGGGAATCCTGTTGAATTGCCCGATTTGATATTGAAAATTGTTTTCAACAATGAGACTAAAATGCGGGGTTTATAATTGTTAGGCATGCGATGTCTAAGGAATTCATTTGATTAGGCATGCGATGTCTAAAGAGTTTGCGGATTCCAACTGTTGTAGTTTTACACTTTCTTTTCTGTGACCGTAAGTGTAATATGTGATATCGCCGGTTTCGTTGCTATATGTCAACGACAATTAGGATACGCATGTTTACTTACGTTAATGATATGTGATGTTATGTGTTGTTGGATATGTTATATTGGATCGTCGTGTTTGAATAGCCGGGTTTTTTTTATGTGAGATGAGTGTTTTTCATTTTCATTCATGTAAAAACTTGTATGTAATATTCTTTTATTGGGGCACTTCCAGGTTGCGGAAGTTGTCACCGTTGATGTATATTATTTACTTTTCCGCACTAGAATAGACCCAAGGAGGAGGGCACAAGTAACCGGGTTCTGGAGTCCAGTGGGAGACCAACTCGAGGAGTCGAGTCCGGGTCTCCTAACTCTAGAATTGGTAGGGTTGCTTGCCGCTCTCGTAGGGGTCTAGGGGTGTGGGTTTGGCTATTCATCGTGACCGTGGAATCCGTGTTTTATACTGGCTCGTATTGAAAACACGGACGTCCTAGTATATCCAATAATTCATATGTTTCTTCTGCTGCGATATCTGTGATGTGATCATTTGATATGCTGTGATGGATACTATATATAGTATATGTGATATATTATATAGACGTTACTTATGTTTTTGTTAGTGTATATGCCCTAGAGGCCATTACTGTATCATACTAGTATGTATATTACTTGATGGAAGCTTGGGATATTCACAGTTGTACAGACAATCTTGCTCAATATAGTAGTATGCTACTTGGTTTGCCTCTGCTTTAATGTGTACATGTGTGTTTATTTATCACCTATACGCATTAGTAGAGCCCTTAGGATCTTTGCTTGATTACCGGCGTTGTGATGGCGATCACACTAGTGGGGGCTGGGTAATCTACAAGCACATCCTTATACACGTCCCTAGTTGTGGGAGTACCGAGATAGGGCATCGATACTCCGGAGTAGACTAGCGTATGCGCTTCTCATCCCAGCACGGGAGACGGTCTGTCCCACAGCCGTCAGTACGTCGTACTTGAGATAGTATGCGGGTGCTCGTTGGGTTACGAGTACACTGGACAGGACTCGTCGGGAACTGATGGTTGGTATTATACCTATCGTCAGTTATCAGTTCCCAGGTGACATGAGTACAGCTTAGTCCGCTGACTTGACACTGTCACTTCGCCTCGAGTGTGTTCCCACTGTTCTTTGATTACTACCCTACCACGGCTCTACTGAGTCGTGCAAACAGGTAGTAGTTGGGAGCAGTCCCGAAGCACTTGGAGGCAGTGACGGTTAGACAGGATTCGTCTCTCCCGGTATTGGGGGTTGACATCGCGCTGTGTCTAGGAGAGCCATTACACAAGTAGTCCCTGGCCAGGGCAAGCGAGATGTACTGGTAGGTTCCAGTGTTATCTCAGGGTGTATTGGGCTTCACTCCGACACGACTTGTACCGCTATTAGGGGACTGACGTTTACCGCCCCCCTAGGCCCGCCATGCGATGTATCAGACGAACAGACCGGACTGTACGGAGAATGTCACATTCAGACTCAGTAGGAGTTCAGATAGGGTTTCACCTCGTCAGCCTTCTTGTCGGCATCTACCTGGGGATCGTTACGCACAGCTAGTGCCGCTTGCGGTCTGTGGTTAAACCCACTGCCAGCGTAGTGTCGAGTCTTTAGAGTCCCACACAGAGGGTATTCGCCTCTGGGCAAAACAGAGTAGAGGTCGCATGGTTTTGCGACAGGGTTCGTTCTCATCCGCGCACTTATGCACGTTTGGAGTCCGGACGGATTATACTGGCAGGCTCTGGTTTGAACCAGATACTGGTATATGTTTTGGGGTTGCTTTTATATCTTGGTATTCTTGTTCCTCGGAACGAGAATGCAGGTGTGTATGCACAGTTGCTTGAGGCGGAGAATGAGGTTTTTCATTAGGGTTTCGGAACGGGTGCGTATGCACAGTTGACAGTCTTCATTTTCCAAACCCTAATGGATTTATATATTATCTATTAATAATAGTAATTAAATGAGAATTATGTTATGGTTGAGTTTTTGTTGACTTGTTGACCTTGGTTGACTTGTTGACCATTGACCACTTTCATGCCTTGAAAGTCTTCCTTGATTCATGCTTACTTTTTTATTAAATGAAGCATGGTTGTGGTCATTCCAAATACTACCATCAACTATTCTCATTTTCAATTATTATCATTTAGATAATATTTTTCTTTTGCATTATGGTTGCTAGAAAGAAAAATGAGAGCTCATTTTTCTATCATAACCTCTCTCTCTCCTCATTTTCATCTTCTTCTTCCTCTAGCAAAGAGAAACCTTCTCATGTGTTGAGAATCATTCTCTTTAAAAGGAAAAGCAAACCCTAATCACTCTCTACTCATTCTAGGATGAAGGTTTAGCAAGCCGGAAACCCTAGTTCACTCAAAGATCGAGGAAGAGCCCAAAGTCGAACCTTCGAGGTGGATCTATCTTCGGCAAGAAGAAGGCGACGAGAAGAGGACCATTCAAGCTTCTACAAAGAACAAGAAAGAAGAACAACAACAAGAAGAGAAGGAGTTCAAGTTTAGGTATAACCATCAACATAGTAGCTAACTCTCTTTAGCTAGAATACTAGTTTTAGTTTAGCAAAGATCCGGCTTTTACGGTCCATGTTACAAAGTTTAGAAAAAATTTTGATTTACCGTTTCCGCAACCCCGTAAGTACCGGGAGAGGTAACGTGGACCTAACAGTGGTATCAGAGCCTAACTAAACTTAAACTAGCTTGGTAGCGAAGTGTATGGAAGTTCGAAACCGAAAAATCGCAAAACCGGAAAAACAAAACCCTAAGTTTCTGTTGAATTTTTTTCTGCTCTAAATGAAAAAATTTATACTCGTAAAATCGTCTCAGGGTTTTGTTTGAACACAGAAGAAAAACGATGACATAATTCTTTTAAATAGCCGCGCTTCCGCGGCACGAGGTAGGGATGTGCCGCGGAAGCGCCGCAGTATGGTTTCCTTGATGCATCGTTTTTCGTGCAGTGTTCTTCTGGTGGGATTTTTGGATTTTTCAGATATATTATATGTGCCCAGATTTTCCAGAACTGAAATTCACTTTTGGGGTCCTATAATTCCGTATTTTTTTCGAACTTCGCTACACTTTGGCTATGTTGGTTATATCTGTGATGTTTGCATGTATTGAACGTCGGCTAATCGCTATAAGACGATTAGTCGGGGTTATACATGATCTGTGTTTGATATTGTAATGTGTATATGAATCTGTTGGACTGTCGCGGGTGAATAGCCGGGTTGGATGTGAGATGAGCTTTTATTTTTCTTTCATTCATTGTAAATGTAAATTGATGTAATAATTTTTTTTTGTTTGGCCGCACAACCGGGTCGGGGTTGTAGCCGTCATTGTATAATTCTTTTTACTGTTTTTGCTCCTAGGATAGACCCATGGAGGGGTGCACAAACTACCGGGTAGCTCGAAGTGCCGAGTGGCCTACTCATGGCATTGAGGGAGGTTGCTTCGCTTCGGGTACTTGGCGGGTGGTTTGCCGCACCCGTAGGGGTCTTGGGTGGGGTTTTGGCTATTCACCGCGACCGTGTTATCCGCTTTTCGTTCCAGGCTCGAAAGGATTGCGGATTGCTAGTATATCCAATGTATTCATCTGTGATCTGTAATGTCTATCATTGCTTTACTATTTAGGCGTTGCTTATGTTTTACAGCCGCGCTAGCCCAGCCCCCGCTCTGTCGTTAGTTAAGTAACCTAACGAGTGATGACGGGACCCCGTGGCGAATGCGAATGGCATAAGCGTACGTCATATTTTGGTTGTTTTCTGCAATGGTAGGATTAAATGATGGGACGCATTAAAAGAACTAATGCAAGAATATCACGCATTAAAAGAACTAATGCAAGAAAATAAACCTAAAAGACGTTGTTGGAACAAATTTTTTTTCAAAAAGCTGTTATTGCAAGGACGTTCATTTTTGTTTTGCATCGCGGTATTCGGTTATGAATACCCAGCACCTCAGTCGACGAGGCAAGGGCCGAGATCCCTTCACCGGGAGTGACCCCTTGGACAAAAAATTTGCGTCAGGATAATAACTTCACTATAGTCGATTATTCTTGCTTTGCATCGAGGTATTCATCTTACGAATGCCCAGCACCTCACTCGACGAGGAAAGAGCCGAGATCCCTTCACCGGGAGTGACCTCTTTAGCAAAAGTTTTTCGCCACTATATTTTCAAAAGGGTGTATCACGTTCCTTCAACGAAATCAAGTTCATTACGTTAACGGGTTTTTCGCCAAAAACCCAGTCGTAGCCCTCCGTCGTTTCGGATTAATATTGCTTAGTATTCGTGCTACGTATTTCGTGCTCAGCCGAGGCGTAGTGAACGGTAGCTATGTAATATTTTTCCGTAGGATACAAAGTGATTGGTTAGGACAGTCGTGCGGTCATTTTGGCTCAGTCAAGGACTCGTACGGGTGGGTCTAATGCAGTCAAGATAATGACGGGTTGAACTTGACTAGGATCTTTTGACATTTTGGCTCAGTCAAGGTCATTTGGATCCTAGGGGCAAAAACCACATCGGGAGTTTCAAAAGAACTGAAACTTGCAGGTTTAGCATACCTTCTGGAGTGTGGTGACTAGAGTGGATTCCATCTAGGTTATCACACAATGACAGTTGGATCCCGATCCCACTGATGAGTTGGTTTACTCTCGGGAGATTATTTCACTTAACGATCAATGCTATAAACCTAGTAGGTGTCTAGAAAGGTGTTAGCGGGGTTACGCCCACAGGGAAAAGAGGTTCTTTAATTAAGGAACTTCGCGAAAGCGTTGGAAAACCTCCCTCGAAGTACCGACACTAGCCTGGCTGAAAGGTTAAGCAAGTATTGTAACGTGAATTAAAACCCGGCTAGTTCTTCTTTTAAAAAGGTTTTAAGAAGGATTTGAGGAAACAGTGGGAGACACCCTGGTTAGATAAATTAATAAACCAATCTAATCTTGCACGAGCATACGCTGAGTGTTTCTTTTCTCTCTCTCCAGGCAGCAACCTTTTCACGCCCTAATCAAGATAATAAAATGTATCGCTTGACCGAACCGAATTCTTATTCGGGACTGGGGAAAGTTGGTTCAGCTCTAACTTGTGACAACCGTCATGAGTATGAGAATGGGAAAGAGGAAAGTATGGATTTCCAGGATACCCAGTTGAAGAAGAAGCATGGTTTTGCATCTACTTCAGGTGTTCTTGTAATTGAGAACTGTTTTACGGTCAGCCCTACCTCCTGGGTACTTGATACCGGATCAGGATCTCATATTTGTAATTTATTGCAAGGACTGAGAAAAAGTAGGAAAGTTGCACCGGGTGATATGTCGCTCAGAGTAGCGAACGGAGCACAAGTTTATGCGGCAGCCGTCGGTGAATATCACCTAGTATTGCCAAATGGCAAGACTATGATTTTGAACGATTGCTACTATGTACCCTCTATGGTTTGCAACATCATATCAGTTTCTTTACTCGATAAAGATAGATATAAGTTTGTTCTTGAAAAGAATATCATGAACATTTACCTTGATAAGGTACTGGTTGCAGAGGGTACACTGTTTAATGGTATCTACGTTCTAAATCAGAATACAGTTCTCAATATACAAAACACACGCAAGAGGAAGAATTCAGATACGAATGAATCCTACTTGTGGCATTGTAGACTCGGTCATATCGGAGAGAAAAGACTGAGTAAGTTTCATAGAGATGGACTCTTGAATGCGTTCGAGTTTTCATCTTATGAAACTTGTCAGTCTTGTCTCAAAGGGAAGATGACCAAATCTCCGTTCACCGGACATGGAGAAAGAGCAAGAGAGCTCTTGGGACTCATACACAGTGATGTGTGTGGTCCGATGTCTATACATGCAAGGGGTGGGTTCTCGTACTTCATCACATTCACTGACGATCTCTCTAGGTTCGGATATGTGTATCTGATGAAACACAAATCTGAAGCTTTTGAGAAATTCAAGGAATTCAGAAAGGAAGTAGAGAACCAGATTGGCAAAAGTATCAAGATCCTCCGGTCTGACAGGGGAGGGGAGTACTTAAGCACGGAATTCCTAGATTACTTAAAAGAGAATGGTATTCTCTCTCAGCTTACTCCTCCTTATACACCACAGCACAACGGTGTTTCGGAGCGGAGGAATCGTACCCTATTGGATATGGTTCGCTCCATGATGAGTAGTGCTGAGTTGCCTCTTTCATTTTGGGGACATGCGCTTCAGACAGCGGCGTACCTATTGAACGATGTTCCGTCTAAATCTGTGCCTAAGACACCGTTCGAGATATGGAATGGTAAGAAGCCGTATCTTAAAGGCATTAAGATATGGGGTTGTCCGGCCTATGTAAAAGTACAAAATCCGGACAAACTTAAGGCACGTTCAGTTCTATGTAAATTTGTGGGATATCCTAAGAACTCCGCAGGATATCTGTTCTACCACACCGAGGAACAGAAGGTGTTTGTATCTCGCCACGCCACCTTTTTAGAGTGGCAATTTCTTGCAAAAGAAACTAGTGGGAGTTCGGTAGAACTGGAAGAAATTCAGCGACCACAAAATGTAACTGAAAATTTGGAGGAACCGCTAGATTCAATAACCCCAAACGAACCTCAGCCACTCCGCAGATCTGGTAGGATTTCTCATCCGCCCGAGAGATACTACGGTTTTCTCATAGACGGGGATCGAGAGGATTGCATCTTGGAAGAAGATGACCCTACCAGTTTCAGGCAGGCCATTATCAGTAGGGACTCTGATAAGTGGCAGGAAGCAATGCAATCCGAAATGGAGTCCATGTACGCCAATAAAGTGTGGACCATGGATATTGCTCCACCTGGGGTAAAACCCGTTGGATGCAAATGGATCTACAAAAGGAAACTTGGTGTAGATGGGCAGGTGGAAACCTATAAAGCTAGACTCGTTGCAAAAGGTTTCCGTCAAAGACCTGGTTTGGACTATGATGAAACTTTTTCTCTGGTGGCTATGCTCAAATCCATTCGGATCCTACTTGCCATTGCTGCCTTCCATGACTATGAAATCTGGCAGATGGATGTTAAGACGGCTTTCCTAAACGGTTGTTTGGAAGAGTGCGTTTACATGGATCAACCAGAAGGTTTCGTAGACAGTGGGAGCAGCGGAAGGGTGTGCAAGTTGCTTAAATCCATTTATGGATTAAAGCAGGCATCGCGGAGCTGGAACATCTGTTTTGATGAGGCAATCAAGGAATTTGATTTCATCAAGAACGAAGATGAACCCTGTGTGTATAAGAAGATTGTAGGACGAACTGTCGTGTTCCTAGTCTTGTACGTGGACGACATTCTTTTGATAGGAAATGATGTTCCTATGCTACAATCGGTCAAGCTGTTTTTGTCACAATGGTTCTCCATGAAGGACCTGGGTGATGCCTCGTACATTCTGGGGATCAAGATCTATAGAGATAGATCCAAGAGACTATTGGGACTTTCGCAGTCCAGGTACATAGAGACCGTACTAAAGAGATTTAGTATGGAGGATTCCAAGCGCGGTAACATACCCGCATTGCACGGAATTACCCTCTCCAAGAAGATGTCTCCTAAGACTGACGAGGAGAGGGTTCGCATGAGCACTATACCCTACGCTTCGGCGGTAGGATCTATAATGTATGCGATGCTATGTACAAGACCAGATGTAGCTTACGCGTTGAGCGCGGTAAGCCGGTATCAGTCAGACCCAGGGGAGGACCACTGTACAGCAGTGAAGAACATTCTCAAGTACCTGAGGAGGACTAAGGAGATGTTCCTGGTTTACGGTAATGGAGACCTCAGGGTCGAGTCCTTTACCGATTCTAGCTTCCAAAGTGACAAAGATGACAGCAAGTCTGTCTCGGGTTTTGTGTTTACCCTCAACGGAGGGGCGGTATGTTGGAGGAGTTCTAAGCAGGATACCGTCGCAGACTCGACGATGGAGGCTGAATACATTGCTGCAAGCGATGCCGCAAAAGAGGCGGTCTGGATTAAGAAGTTCATTAGTGAACTTCAGGTGGTTCCGTCCATTGTTGACCCAATACCTTTGTATTGCGATAACAATGGGGCTATAGCTTTAGCGAAGGAACCAAGGTCCCATCAGAAATCCAGGCACATCTTAAGGCGGTATCACCTGATCAGGGAGATCACTGATCGACAGGAGATCGAGGTGCGGAGAGTGGACACAAAGGACAACACTGCGGACCCATTCACGAAGGCTTTACCCCAGACTCAGTTCGAGCGGCTGATCGAGATGATAGGTCTTCGATACGCCAGTACATGGCCTTAGTGCAAGTGGGAGATTGTTAGTGTATATGCCCTAGAGGCCATTACTGTATCATACTAGTATGTATATTACTTGATGGAAGCTTGGGATATTCACAGTTGTACAGACAATCTTGCTCAATATAGTAGTATGCTACTTGGTTTGCCTCTGCTTTAATGTGTACATGTGTGTTTATTTATCACCTATACGCATTAGTAGAGCCCTTAGGATCTTTGCTTGATTACCGGCGTTGTGATGGCGATCACACTAGTGGGGGCTGGGTAATCTACAAGCACATCCTTATACACGTCCCTAGTCGTGGGAGTACCGAGATAGGGCATCGATACTCCGGAGTAGACTAGCGTATGCGCTTCTCATCCCAGCACGGGAGACGGTCTGTCCCACAGCCGTCAGTACGTCGTACTTGAGATAGTATGCGGGTGCTCGTTGGGTTACGAGTACACTGGACAGGACTCGTCGGGAACTGATGGTTGGTATTATACCTATCGTCAGTTATCAGAACCCAGGTGACATGAGTACAGCTTAGTCCGCTGACTTGACACTGTCACTTCGCCTCGAGTGTGTTCCCACTGTTCTTTGATTACTACCCTACCACGGCTCTACTGAGTCGTGCAAACAGGTAGTAGTTGGGAGCAGTCCCGAAGCACTTGGAGGCAGTGACGGTTAGACAGGATTCGTCTCTCCCGGTATTGGGGGTTGACATCGCGCTGTGTCTAGGAGAGCCATTACACAAGTAGTCCCTGGCCAGGGCAAGCGAGATGTACTGGTAGGTTCCAGTGTTATCTCAGGGTGTATTGGGCTTCACTCCGACACGACTTGTACCGCTATTAGGGGACTGACGTTTACCGCCCCCCTAGGCCCGCCATGCGATGTATCAGACGAACAGACCGGACTGTACGGAGAATGTCACATTCAGACTCAGTAGGAGTTCAGATGGGGTTTCACCTCGTCAGCCTTCTTGTCGGCATCTACCTGGGGATCGTTACGCACAGCTAGTGCCGCTTGCGGTCTGTGGTTAAACCCACTGCCAGCGTAGTGTCGAGTCTTTAGAGTCCCACACAGAGGGTATTCGCCTCTGGGCAAAACAGAGTAGAGGTCGCATGGTTTTGCGACAGGGTTCGTTCTCATCCGCGCACTTATGCACGTTTGGAGTCCGGACGGATTATACTGGCAGGCTCTGGTTTGAGCCAGATACTGGTATATGTTTTGGGGTTGCTTTTATATCTTGGTATTCTTGTTCCTCGGAACGAGAATGCAGGTGTGTATGCACAGTTGCTTGAGGCGGAGAATGAGGTTTTTCATTAGGGTTTCGGAACGGGTGCGTATGCACAGTTGACAGTCTTCATTTTCCAAACCCTAATGGATTTATATATTATCTATTAATAATAGTAATTAAATGAGAATTATGTTATGGTTGAGTTTTTGTTGACTTGTTGACCTTGGTTGACTTGTTGACCATTGACCACTTTCATGCCTTGAAAGTCTTCCTTGATTCATGCTTACTTTTTTATTAAATGAAGCATGGTTGTGGTCATTCCAAATACTACCATCAACTATTCTCATTTTCAATTATTATCATTTAGATAATATTTTTCTTTTGCATTATGGTTGCTAGAAAGAAAAATGAGAGCTCATTTTTCTATCATAACCTCTCTCTCTCCTCATTTTCATCTTCTTCTTCCTCTAGCAAAGAGAAACCTTCTCATGTGTTGAGAATCATTCTCTTTAAAAGGAAAAGCAAACCCTAATCACTCTCTACTCATTCTAGGATGAAGGTTTAGCAAGCCGGAAACCCTAGTTCACTCAAAGATCGAGGAAGAGCCCAAAGTCGAACCTTCGAGGTGGATCTATCTTCGGCAAGAAGAAGGCGACGAGAAGAGGACCATTCAAGCTTCTACAAAGAACAAGAAAGAAGAACAACAACAAGAAGAGAAGGAGTTCAAGTTTAGGTATAACCATCAACATAGTAGCTAACTCTCTTTAGCTAGAATACTAGTTTTAGTTTAGCAAAGATCCGGCTTTTACGGTCCATGTTACAAAGTTTAGAAAAAATTTTGATTTACCGTTTCCGCAACCCCGTAAGTACCGGGAGAGGTAACGTGGACCTAACAGTTTTATACCCGCGCTAGCCCTGCCCCGCTCTGTCGTTAGTTACCTAACCTAACGGTGCACGAGGGGACATCGAGGCGAACACGGATGATATAAGTGTACGTCGTATTTATCTGTGATGTTTAGGTGACTTAAATGATGGGACTTCATTAATATGATTAACGAAAGTAAAAGAAACTTAAGATGTTGTGGAATCGAATTTTCAAAAACAGGTCGCTACAGTTCTTGCTTTGCATCGCGGTGTTCCTTGTAGAACATCCTGCACCTTATTCGATAAGGAAAGGACCGAGATCCCTTCACCGGGAGTGACTCCTTTAGCAATAACTGGCAGATGCTGCAACCCTCGGTTTGTCTTTTGATTGCTCCTATAGTTCTTGCTTTGCACAGCGGCATATATGATATATCCAGCACCTTATTCGATGAGGAAAGGGCCGACGATCCCTTCACCGGGAGTGACCCTTTTAGCAAAACTAGAAAAGCCTCAAAAGCACTCCATTTCAAAATCATTTGATTCTACAACGATATCAAGTTCATTACGCAATAGGTTTTCAAAAAAACCTGTTGTAGCCCTCCGTCATTTCAGATAAGTCCTACTTAGTATTCGTGCTAAGTTTGTTGGCCTGCGTCAAGGCGTGGTGTGCGGTAGCTAACTAGTATTTATCTGCTTATGCATATGATGCAGATTGGATTAGGTTAGTCGTGCGACTTTGTTGGCCTGCGTCAAGGGTCGTGCGGGTGGGTTTAATTCAATCAGGAAATGACGGGTTGAATTTGACTAGCGCACTATGGTTTGTTGGCCTGTGTCAAGATCATAGGACGCTGGGGGCAAAATTATCGGGAATTTCAAGTGTTGAAATTTGCAATGAGATTGCATACCTTCTATGAGATAGTTGGATCTCGATACCCACTGCGAGTAATTGTTACTCCTGGGAGAGTTTTACACATTACAATTAGCCGATCGAGTAGGTGTCTAGAAAAGTGTCAACGGGATTATGCCTCTGGGAAAACGAGGTTTACATTAATTAGGTCCGTGCGAAAGCACGGGGAACCTCCCTCAAAGTACCGACACTGGCCTGGCTGAAAGATTGGCGAACTTGTAGCGTGTAATTAATCCCGGCTAGTCTTTCCTTTTAGGGTTTGAAGGAAGATTTGATAAAAACAGTGGGAGCCATCCAGATTAGATAAAATAATAACCAATTTATTCTTGCAAGAGCGCACGCAGAGTGTTTCCTTCTCTCTCTCTCCAGGTAGCGACCATATCACGTCTTAATCAAGATAATAATATCTAGGTATTGACCGAACCCACTTGTCATACTGAGCTGGGGAACGTTGGTCCCGCTCCAACTTATAATTATTATAAGACAGAGCAGGAATTAGGGGAATACCAGAATTCCTATGCCGCCCAAACGAAGAAAGTGCATATGATGCATCTCCTTCGGCTGTGTTCATTACAAAGAACTGTTTCTCTGTATCCTCTATGTCCTGGGTATTTGATACCGGATCAGGATCCCAGATATGTAATCTGTTACATAGGGCTACAGAAAGGTAGAGAGCTGAGATCGGGTGATAAGTTTTATGAGACAGAAACGGTGCAAGTGTTGCAGCTAAGTCTGTTGGTCACTGTCACTCTGTATTCCAAATACATTGATTCTGAACGAATGTTATTAGATACCGAACCTAATATACAAAATCATATCAGTCTCTTTATTAGTAAAGAAACGATAAAATTTTGTATTGTTGGATAATGTTTTGAACATTTCCTATATCAAAAGTTGATCGGTTCAGGCACGTTATCTAAAAGCATTGATGTTCTAAATCAAACTACAGTTCTTTATTATACGGAACACACACAAGAGGAAGAGTTCAAAAATGAACGGATCCTTCTTGAGGTATTGTAGACTAGGTCATATCAATGCGACCCGACTATCTAAGTTGCATAAAGATGCATATTTAAATCTGTTTGAATTTACATCTTGTGAAAACTTTCCGGTTAAGTCACAAAGATAAGATGACCACAGCTCTGTTTATTTGATGCAGAGAAAGAGTTAGTGAACTCTTGGGATGATACATGTTGATGTATGTAGGTCCCCTGTCTACACATGCCAATACCGGTTCTTTGCACTTCATTAAATTCTCTGATGATCTTTCGAGATTCAGACCTATGTTCCTGTTGAAACACAAGTCCGAACCTTTTGAGATATTCACAGAATATAAGTTAGAAGTAGAGAACCAAAATACGGGTATAAGTATTATGTCCTATGATGAGATCAGGGAGGAGAATACTTGTGCATGGAATTCCTGGACTATTCTAAAGGAGAATGAGATTCTCTCTCAGCATTACTCCTCCGAATACACCACAGCACAACGTTGTATCGGGGCGGAGCACTCACACCCTATATGATATGGTGCGCTCTATGATGAGTACTACTAAGTTTCCTATTTCCTTTTGGGAGTCATGCACTTATGAAGTTGCATGCCTATTGAATAGGGTTCCGATCAAATCAGTTGCCTACCACTTCATATGTGATATGGAAAGGGAAGAGCCCGTATCTTAAGTTAGTTATGATTTGGGGTTGTCCGGCCTATGTCTAAAAGCAAAATACGGACAAGCTCGAGGCAAGGTCTGTTATGTAGAACTGGAAATGTTCCAGCTATACAAACTACAGCTGATGATTTGGTAGAACCGAAGGATTCAATAGTAACCAACGAACTTCAGCCTCTCCGCCGATCTAGTAGGGTTCCTCACCAACCTGAGAGTTACTTCGGCTTATCTATGACAGTGGGAGCGAGGATTGCATCATGAGATGCTGACCCAAGTAGTTTCGAGCTGGCCATCAGGAGTGAGACTCTGTAAGAATGGCTGGATGTTTATCGATCTGAGATGGAATCCTTATACACCAAAAAAGTATGGACTTTGGTTGCTATATATGAAGGGTTAAATCCCCATCAGGAGCAAGTATATCTTGAGAAGATTACTTGGTGTAGATAGAAAAGTCGAGACTTTCAAAGCTAGACTTGTTAAAGGTTTTCGTCATCGACCAGGCGTGGATAATGATGAAACCTTTTTCCAGTGGCTATGCTTAAGTCCATCCAGATCCTACTTGCCACGGCTACATACCATGACTACGATATCTGGCGGTTGGGTGTCATGACTGCTTTTCTAAATACTAATTTAGAAGAGAACGTCTATAAGTACACAGCCAGAGGGCTTCGTAAACAGTAGGAGCAGCGGAAACGTGTACAAGATGCTTTATAGGATAAAGCAGGCATCGCGGAGTTGGAAGGTCTGTTTTGATGTGTTAGTCAAAGAGTTTGACATCATCAAAATGGTAGATGAACCATATATATACAAAAAGGTTGTAGGGAGTATGGTGGTGATCCTCGTAGAGTATGTGGATGACATATTCTTGATAGGGAAGGACTTTCCTATGCTACGCTCGATCAATCTCCGCTTATCACAATGATTCTCCATGTAGGATCAAACCGATACCTACTAAATCCTGGGTTTTGGATCTTTGAGATAGATCTAATTTGATGTTAGGATACTCAATAGTTGTAGTGAGATGGTATCAATCGATCCTGGGGAGAATCACTGGAAGGGTTCCAGGGTGATAAGGACGACTGAATGTCAGTCACAGGAATTGTCTTCACCCACTATGGAGGGACGGTATGTTGGAAGAGTTCCAAGCTAGATACCGTGACATACTAGACGATAAAAGGCAAGATACATCGCTACTTAAGATGCTACCAAAGAGGCTGTCTGGGTGTATATTTGTTCATGGGATGAACTTAGTTCCTCCCATTGTGTGACAATGGAGTTGTGGCTTATGCCAAGGAACGTCCGTCCCATTAGTGATCCAGACATATTCTAAGGCAGTATCACCTGATCATGGAGATGGCTGATCTCCAAGGTGATCGAGGTTAGGAGAATAGACTCAGAGGACAACACGGCGGATCCACTCACAAAGGCCTTTTCCCAGAGAGAGACTTTTATGGGATGGTTGAGTATGAGATACTGCAACCACTGCTACAGATGGCCCTAGTGCAAGTGGGAGATTGCTAGTTATATGTATGCCCTAGAGGCCATTACTGTACATACGATGTATATTGTAGTGGATGCTGGGACATATATAGGGAGGACTTTCTTGCTCGACATGATAGTATGCTATCTGGTTGCTCTTTATCTTAACGTGTACACTGATTGTCTCTCTGTTACATGTTGGTAAAGCCCTTAGGATGTGTACTTGACTACCTGGATTATGATGCGGATCATACTAGTGGGGACATGGTAGTCCATAAGTACATCCTTCAAGGTCCCTAGTCGATGGTGTATCGAGACGGGGCATCGATATACCAGAGTAGACTAGCGTATACCTTCTCGACCCATACAGATGGGCGATGGATGATCCCATATCCATTGGTGTTTGACATCAGAGATTATATACGGGTGCTCAGTGGAGACTGGGTACACTGGACGGACTCGCCGAGAACTCCCAGATGGTATTATACTTTACGTCAGATGGCAGTTCTCTGGTGACACTGGTACAGGTTAGTCTGTAGACCCGAGATCGTCATAGAGTCTTGTGTGATTCCAACTGTGCTTTGATTTCCACCTTACCACGTCCAAAAGGGCTTGCAAAACGGTGGCTTTTGGGTACAGTCCCGAATCATATGGAGGCAATGAGCGATAGGAGGGGATTCGTCTCTCCCGGTATAGGGAGTTGATGTTGCGCTGTGTTCGATTGGCTATAACCGGAAATCCCTGGCCAGGGTTGCGGAGATTTACTGGTAAGTGTTATCAGTAGTATCTCGAACTGTTATAGACCTCATATCGACACGACTTATCGAGCTACTGGGGTCTGACGTTTACCACCCCTAGGCGAGATATGCGACATATCAGACGGACAGACCGGACTGTACTGTAAGTGTTACTGGTTGGATTCATATGAGTGTGAGCGGGCTTGCTCGTCGATCTTCTGATCGCTCAATACCCGGGTGGCCGTTATGTTTAGCAGACCGCTTGCGGCTTGTGGGTGTTTGATATGATCATCACCTACTGCCGGCGTATTGACGAGTCATTAGAGTCCTACACAGAGGTTTCCTGGCTCAAGCGAAATGAAATAGGAGCGCATATGAGATATGTGCGGGACCGAGAATAATGCGTGTATGTGATACTGTATTCTATTCTCGCGATGAATGTATCGATTGGTTGTATGCAATATAACCTAGTTATCGAATCGAGAATTGATTCGATAAGTCGATATATTGGATATTAGTCGGTCATATGCGATATGACTGGATCGTTAAATCAAGTGTTGATTTACTGATTTAATGTATAATTATATATTTGATATATTACTTTGCATTAACTAGTATTGGTTCACATAAGATAGATTTTCTCACTTGATGTGCACATTGTAAATATGAAATAGTTTTGTGCACTAGTTTGTATCATGTTTGATGATACATGTAAACTTGGGTGAATGTATGCTTTAAACTATGTTTAGGTAAATGGTTAGGGTTTTGCTTAATTATTTTTTTTATTTCATTTATTTTTGCAAGAAATAAAATGGTGGCTTTTTGTTTCTTATGAAGCTTTTAGCATCTTTGAAAAAGTCTAGTCATTTTGGATTTTCCCTTGACCTAACCATTCACCTAACCCTAATTTATTCTCTACATTACTTTACTTCACCCATGGTTACATATATGATAAGAATCACTTGATTTATTTTAAGAATTAATTCATTTTCTTTCTTCTTCATCTTCTTGTTCAAGTGAAGAAACCATTCTTGAAAAATATCAAGTGATGATTTCAAGTGAGAAATCCAAATCCAAAGTGAACCCACTTCCTATTTCTTCATCCTCTACCACTTTCCATGTAGTATAGGGTGTTTTCTTCACAAGTTTCATGACTTGGTGAAGTTGGAGCTTGATCTTGAGTTGCCTCGACGTAGATCATCTTCGGCATCGAAGTCGACGACCTAGCCCGATCATTTCTTCGATGAAACCATCGCTAGAGTCCGGGATCCGATGATCGCAGCGGAGGGACATCATCACGGAGCTATGGAGGTGGTAGACCGGATCTACAAAGGTTGTATCTTCCGTTCACACTTAGTGTAAATGTGATTTACTTCCATTTCGTTTCGCCTAAACTCTAGTTAACGATCTTCGCTTAGGGTTTCTCGGCACCTAAAATTTGAATTTGGCATGGTTGATGCATTGTGGAACCTCTTGAGTGTGCCTAGGAACCCTACAAGAATAACATCTCTGTTCTTTATCTCAATAAATACATGTTTGGTTGATTGAACTTTTAGATACAACTGAATAATAATATACAATGTATAATGATGGGTACGATACAAATAAACCCACCTACTAGGAAGTCACCCGAAAGAAGCAGTGCCAGCAAAGCCGTAAAGAAACCTGTACGGCAAAACCTGCAAGAAACTGTGGCACAACGGGGGTGAGTTGCCAACTCGTGAGTAGAAAAATATCTATGAACAGAAATCGCATGAACAATGCAATCCTAGGTCAACGATCATAATATATTCTCAAATATATAACCAGCAGCCTATAACAATGGCTAGGGTAAATATCTAACCCAAGTGCAATCCCATGTGCCCGTGTCAGTGCCTCAGGTAGCAATGTATCACATGGATGATGTATGAATGCACGAAACAGAATGCATGTACTGAAGAAAACTACTTTCATAAATTAGTGAGATTTTCTGTATTTTTAAAACGAGGTATCATAATGAAATCAGCATAAACAGTGTCTAGCATCGACACAAAACGTAAATCCCAATGTCTCAAAATCTCAGGCTCCGGCTATCCGGACTGGCCTGTATCATCAAATCTCTGTACCTCAATATCTCAGAATCTCTGTATCAATCTCACTATCTAGGGCGCCGTCAGTCCAGACCGTCTCCCACCATCAATCTCAAGACCACGACGGTATCCTCCGGATATCCGACGCGTCGGGTAAAATCACCGGTAGGTAGTGCTCCCCTGCCAGGCTCAACGTCAGCAACACGACCTTCTTGCCCCGGGGTACCTTACCGGGTCCACAAAGTACCCGAAACGGTTCTTCCTACTCCTCGAATCGTGTCGCGAAATCCATCAGCAAACTCATGGTGGACGACTCATACATCAGGGGAAAACCGCACTTTTTCTTAAAAAAAAGAGAAAGAAGTTTATAACTGTTTTTGCTGGTTTCCCCCAAATCCAGGAAATCTTATGAAAATCTAAATCCAAATCCTCAATAGCATGTAAACAGTGAATATGGACATAAAAATCCATGAATGCGGCATATCAATGAATAATAACATGCATGAAGTAGCAAGTAATAATTACAATGTCTAAACTAGCATATAAGGCAAGTACACTAATATCATGTCTAAACTTTTAGCTAACAACCTATGTCAAATGAAATAGTATTTTCTAAAGTGTTCGTGACATGGCAATTACCGATGAAGATGTCTGTGAGCCGGCAAGTAAGTGTACGTGGTACATACGTATCATCGGTAATGGTGATGGTGTCCTAACAGCATGATATCAATAATGAAATATGAATTACAATAAGTATGCGATGCGGAGCAACAGCAATAATATGCGGGAGCTGAATACTAGACACAACGATAACTAAACGGTATTACCCTAATATAAGTCCTACAATAGTGCCTTTGAAATAACACGAATCGCGGTGTTTTGAAAATAAGGGCTACGGTGTTTTTAAGAAAAGATACGTCTTTTGAAATATCCGTAGAATCCCTTGACCTGTCTTTTAAAATACTCACGATTCATTAGTTTTGAAATAGGTAGGAGTCTAATCTAGTCTAACAACTACACTAAACTATACGGCTGAACTAACAAGCTGAACTACAGATAAGCAAACCGCCTAACATCTGAGTCGATACGTATACATACCTGTATATATATTAGTCGGTGATCCCGCCTCAATAATATCATATCCGATACCATATCTATAATAAGACATCCCAAGTCAAGAGTGCGGATCAATCATCAATATATAGCTCGTACGTAAATCCGTCATACGGTATCCCCAAATCTGGGTACGGGTCAATATCATACTCATTATACTGTTCATCTGGTATCCTCTTTATCAAGATCATCATCTGGGGTACTGACCTATGTATAGTACACTACTAATATCACTATTCACATGGCATTGTCATCCAAAGATCCGCTATAACATCAGGACGTATCTCAAGTACGAATCCTGCCATATCACTGATCTCACGGCCTCAACTCAAATCTCATCGACTCATCTCAATCCCAAGTATCATCCGCAAATCCAGTATGTGAACACCTAGTCCCATACCCAGGTGAACACATAACCACATCTCCCCATATACGCACAGGTAATAACATAGATGTATGCATGTGTGTGCGTGCGTGTGTGGGTGTAACAACTACTCTAGGGTTTCGCAACTAACACTAAACTAATCCATGAACAACTAGAATCCACCTTTATCATCAAGTCTCATATCAACATAATATATATAATCAAAATATATGTGTGTATACATATTCGTATACATCACCACGAACTGCGGGGTGCTATACGTTATCCACCCGACTTCTCCCCGTAAATATAAATCTACTCACCTGGTCCTTGCCCGCCGGTGCCGACGTCGCCACGCGTTTGTTTATCGTCTTGAAGTCCACATGGGGTATCTACATATCATAACGCACCGTATCGCATTAAAACCAAATTCGAAATCGAAACGGCATACAAAAATCAAATCGTCACGCATATCACGCATAGGTCAAAACCTATCGCCTACGCATGCAAGAATAGCCAAACCAATTCTCGATGTCGATGTACGAACGTCAAACCATCGAGAAAAACCCAAACACTCTCATTTGCGCATTCACGAACACTAATTATAATATAAAATAGGTTAAAATTCACAAAAACCCCAAATTCACCTTAAAAGCCATTTTTCCGAAAATCTAGCAAGCAAAAATTACCCGTTTTAGTACAAAACTCAACGTTTAAACAAATCTAGTGGCCATAATACTTATTAAATATCTTAAATAAGTCATAAAAACAATTTTCATAATTTAATCACAATAAATTTCATTAACCCCAAAATTCTAGTTTACAATATACCCAAATTTTAACAATTTGTAGCAAAAATGCACAAACAACAATTTAGCTTGGATTTTCATGAACTAAAAGCATTAAACCACTCAATATAATATTTATAATGACATGCAACCTTAATTTGAATTTTATCTCACCAAAATATAATTATTTTAAGAACCTAGTTTACAATTTATATAATTATCATAATTTAAATCAATAAATATGCAAACTAGCAACTTAATTTGATTTAGCATAACCTAATATGTCAAATACATCACACAACCATAATCTCACAACCCAAAACCCCAATTTGAATTCAAACCACTCTCTTGAATTTCAAATCATGCACTTAGAACTAATTAAAAACCTATTTAAACATATAATTAAGCTAACTTAAGGCAATTAACAACAATTTAAGAGAAAGGTTAGAATTATACCTCATGATCAAGAGATCAAACATGAATCTAGCACCAAAATCTTGGTCTCCTAAATGAAAACTTTTCACTATGAATCATACTATAGTAGCCAAGAAATAATGGGTAAGGCTTGGATTTTGAATTAGCTTTGAAATTGTATGGATTTTGAAGCATTTTTGTGGATTTTTGAAGCAAAATGGAGTGGGATTTGGGTGAGGGGCTGCTGCTGTTGGGGGCTCAAATTTCGGCCAGAAATTTGAGGGGAGTGAGGAGAGAGAGGGAGGGGTTGAAAATGATGGGAAAAGACAAAGCCCATACCTCTATGTTATAACATATTCAATTCCCTTTTTATTTCTTGTTTTCTTTTCCCTTCATTGACTTTTCAAGTGGGGAAAGTGAGGGGAGGGCTGCTCATTTTAGCAGAAATGGGGGTGTGTGAGTGTGTGGGGTAAGAGAAAATGATAAATACTATACCTCAAACAACCATTTATACTAAATTCACTAAAAAGCCTTTTTTCTTCAATAATTTCTAAACTGTTATGGCAAACGATTTCGTTTCAGAAATAATATTTTACATGTCAGTTTAGTGTGTCAAGAATTATAAAATTTGTATCAACCCATTCCAATATGTAATTTTCCCTAATTAAATGTATTAGTGACGGCTTAAAATAATATTAAAATAATTTTTTTCAGAAAATTTGAAATTTCACCAGTGGCTCAATAAACACCAAATACTAGCAATTACATAGCTAGAATATGTATATTTAATTTTATAATAAAGATATTTGTATTTTGAATTTTTACAGAAACCCCCTTTTTTTACCGATTTTCCGAAATTTCACCGAAACGATTTTCAAAACGTTACAGACACATCCTGATTAGGTATATTGATAACCAATATAATCTTGCAAGAGCATACGCTGAGTGTTTTCTTCTCTCTCTCTCCTGGTTACGACTATGTCACGCCTTAATCAAAATAATAATACGGATGTATTGACCGAACCCGCTTGTTATACTACGCTAGGGAACGTTGGTCCTGCTCCAACTTATAATTGTTATAAGACAGAGCAGGAAATAGGGGATTACCAGAATTCCCGTGCCGCCCAAACGAAGAAAGTGCATGTTGATGCATCTTCTTCGGGTGTGTTCGTTACACATAACTGTTTCTCAATATTCTTTACGTCCTGGGTATTTGATACCGGATCAGGATCCCACATATGTAATTTGTTACATGGGCTACAGATAGGTAGAGAACTGAGAACGGGTGATAAATTTCATGAGATAGAAACGGTGCAAGTGTTGCAGCCAAGTCTGTTGGTAGTTATCACCCTGTATTACTAGAATACATTGATTCTAAACGAATGTTATTAGATACCGAACCTGATATACAACATCATATCAGTCTCTTTATAAGTAAAGAAAGGATATAATTTTTTATTGTTGGATAATGTTTTGAACATTTCCTATATCAAGAGTTGATCACATCAGGCACGTTATCTAAAAGCATAGACGTTCTAAATCAAACCACAGTTCTTAATGTACAGAACACACACAAGAGGAAGAGTTCAGAAATGAACGAATCCTTCTTGAGGTATTGTAGAGTAGGTCATATCAATGCGACCCGACTAGCTGAACTTACATAAAGATGCATATTTAAATTAGTTTGGATTTACATCTTGTAAAAACTTGCCAGTCATGTCACAAAGATATGATGACCACAGCTCCGTTTATTGGAAACAGAGAAAGAGTTAGTGAACTCTTGGGATTGATACATGCTGATGTATGAATGTCCCCTGTCTACACATGCCAGGACCGGTTCTTTGTACTTCATTACATTCACTGATGATCTCTCAAGATTCAGGCATATGTTCCTGTTGAAACACAAGTCCGAAACTTTTGAGATAATCACAGAATATAAGTTAGAAGTAGAGAACCAAAAACGGGTATAAGTATTATGTCCTTTGATGAGATCAAGGAGGAGAATACTTGAGCACGGAATTCCTGGACTATTCTAAAGGAGAATGAGATTATCTTTCAGTATTACTCCCCCGTATACACCACAGCACGTCGGTGTATCGGGGCAAAGCAATGACACCCTATGTGATATGGTGTGCTCTATGATAAGTACTACTGAGTTGCCTATTTTCTTTTGGGAGTTATGCACTTGTGAAGCTGCATACCTATTGAATAGGGTTCTAATCAAATCAGTTTCCTACTACTTCATATATGATATAGAATGGGAAGATCCCATATCTTAAGTAAGTTAAGATTTGGGGTTGTCCGGCCTATGTCTAAAAGCGAAATCCGGACAAGCTCGAGGCAAAGTCAGTTCTGTGGAAGTTTGTTGGATATCCTAAGCATTCGCAAGGGAATATCTTCTACCAAACCGAGCAACAAAAGATGTTCTGTTTCTCAGCATGCCACCTTTGTGAAAGGGAATTTCTTGTGAAGAAATTATTGGTCATGAGGTAGAACTGGAAGGAGTTCCAGCTATACAAACTGCAGCTGATGATTTGGTAGAACCAAAGAATTCAATAGTAACCAATAAACCTCAGCCTCTCCACCGATCTAGTAGGGTTCCTCACCCACCTGAGAGATACTTCGGTTTCTCTATGACAGTAGGAGCGAGGATTGCATCATGAGATGATGACCCAACTAGTTTCGAGCTGTCCATCAGGAGTGGGACTCTGTAAGAATGGCTGGATGCTTAGCGATCTCAGATGGAATCCTTATACACCAACAAAGTATGGACATTGGTTGCTTTATCAGAAGGGTTAAATCCCCATCAGGAGCAAGTATATCTTGAGAAGATTACTTGGTGTACATGGAAAAGTTGAGACTTTCAAAGCTAGGCTTAAGTCCATCCAAATCCTACTTGCCATTGCTACATACCATGACTACGATTTCTGGCCGGTGGGTGTCATGACTGCTTTTCTAAATAATGATTTGGAAGAGAGCGTCTATAAGTACACAGCCAGAGGGCTTCGTAGACAGTGGGAGCAGCGGAAACGTGTGCAAAATGTTTTATGTGATAAAGCAGGCATCGCAGAGTTGGAACGTCTGTTTTGATGTGATAGTCAAAGAGTTTGACTTCATCAAAATGGTAGATGAACCTTGTATATACAAAAAGGTAGTACAGAGTATGGTGGTGATCCTCGTAGAATACGTGGATGACATACTCTTTATATGGAAGGAGTTTCCTAAGCTACGCATGGTCAATCTCCTCTTATCACGAAGATTCTCCATATAGGATCAAGGTGATACCTCCTAAATCCTGGGTTATGGATCTATGGGATAGATCTAATTGGATGTTAGGAATCTTACTAGTTGCAGTGAGATGGTATCAATCGATTCTGGGGAGAATCACTGGAAAGGTTCCAGGGTGATAAGGACGACATAATGTCAGTCGCAGGAAATGTCTTTACCCTCAGTGGAGGGACGGTATGTTGGAAGAGTTCCAAGCTAGATACCGTGAATTACTAGACGATTAAAGGCAAGATACATCGTTACCAAGGATGCTACCAAAGAGGCAGTCTAGATATATATAAGTTCATGAGATGAACTTCGTTCCAACCATTGTGTGACAATGATGTTGTGGCTTATGCCAAGGAACCCCCGTCCCATCAGAAATCCAGATATAATTCTTAGGCAGTATCACCTGATCATGGAGATGGTTGATCTCCATGGAGATCGATGTTAGGAGAGTAGACACAGAGGACAACAGCACGGATCCACTCACAAAAGCCTTTTTCTCAGTAGAGACTTTTATGGGATGGTTGAGTATGAGATACTTCAACCGCAGCTAATTGTTGGGTATGCGATACCACAACAGATGGCCCTAGTGCAAGTGGGAGATTGTTAGTTATATGTATGCCCTAGAGGCCATTACTGTACATACGATGTATATTGTAGTGGATGCTTGGACATATATAGGGAGGGCTTTCTTGCTCGACATGATAGTACGCTATCTGGTTGCTCTTTATCTTAACATGTATTCTGATTGTCTCTATGTTACATGTTGATAAAGCCTTTAGGATATGTAATCGACTACTGGGACTATGATGAGATCTTACTAGTGGGGCCACGGTAGCCAATGAGTACATCCTATTACAGTTCCTAGTCGAGGGTGTATCGAGACAGTGCATCGATACACCAGAGTAGACTAGCGTATACGCATCTTGACCCATATGATGGGCGATGGATGATCCCATATCCATCGGTGTTTGAAATCAAGGATGGTGTACGGGTGCTCAGTGGAGATTGGGTACACTGAACGGACTCGCCGAGAACTCCCAGATTGTATTATACCTCACGTCAGATGGCAGTTCTCTGGTGACACTGGTACAGGTTAGTCTGTAGACCCGAGATCGTCATGGAGTCTTGTATGATTCCTACTGTGCTTTGAGTTCTATCATACCACGTCCAAGAGGGCGTGCAAAAAGGTGGCTTTTGGGTACAGTCCCGAATCACATGGAGGCAATGAGCGATAGGAAGGGATTCGTCTTTCCCGGTATAGGGAGTTGATGTTGTGCTGTGTTCGATTTGCTATAACTGGAAATCCCTGGCCAGGGTTGCTGAGATTTACTGGTAAGTGTTATCAGTAGTTTCTCGAACTGTTATAGACCTCATATCGACACGACTTATCAAGATACTGGGGTCTGACGTTTACCACCCCTAGGAGAGATATGCGACATATCAGACGAAGAGACCGGACTGTACGGGAGTGTTACTGATTGGATTCGCAGGAGAATGTGCAGGCTTGCTTGTTGATCTTCTGATCGCTCAATACCTGGGTGGCTGTTACGTTTAGCTGACCGCTTGCAGCTTGTGGGTGTTTGATATGATCATCACCTACTACCGGCATATTGACGATTCTTTAAAGTCCTACAAAGAGGTTTCTTGGCTCAGGCAAAATGGAGTAGGAGCACATATGTGATATGCACATGACCGAGAACAATACGTGTATGTGATACCGTATTAGATTCTCACGATATGAGATATCGGCCGGGTATATGTGATATAGCCAGGTCATCGGATCAAGTGTTGATTGGATGAACTGATACAGATTATATTAGTCGGTTATTTATGAAATAGCCGGATTATCGGATCAAGTGTTGATTCGATAATTTAATGTATAATTATATATTTGATATATGAAATTACATTAATTAAAATAAGCTCACTAAAAGATTCTTTTTCTCACTCGGGTAATACATTGATATATATGTGATATATGTTAATCGGATTATTTTGTTACAAAATATATTATATATGTGATTTATAATATTGTAACAAGTTAAGGTTACAAATGCAACATGTTTTGTGGAGATTAAACATGGTTAGGGTTTAGATTAGGGTTAAGCCTTCTAGTAGCTTCTAGATGTTTTGCTTTTGTTTTCATGTAAAGATATTTTGTGGAGATATTTTCTTAACCAAATCCAAATCCCTTTACCATGGTTATTTCTCTGCATGAGTTAAGGATTCATTCTTAACTATGGTTGCATTTCAAACCTTATATATGACTTTCATTATTCATCACAAAAGGATTTATCACTATTCTTCTTCTTCTTCCTTTGAGAAAAGCTTTCTGGCTTTTGCTTTTGTGATGATTTTGAGTGAGAAATAGAAAATAAATGAGAGCTAAAATCCTACTTCATCATCCTAATCTATCCTAGCCAGTTAGATTAGGGTGTTCACTTCATTTATAACTGAGAGCTTGTGTTAACGAAACTTCAAGGTAGATCATCTTTGTTATCGAAGATCGGAAGCAAGCATGCATCTTTCTCTTCGTGGAACCTCTTTAGAGTCCGAGAAATCGATGATCGCAGCGAAGGGACCTCAACACGGAGCTTATGAAGTGAAGCACCGGACTACAAAGGTTGTAATCCCAAATTCTTAGATGTTAAAGTGTTTAACATGCTTTGTTTCGCCTAATCTCTAGTTTAAAGATCTTGGTTAGGGATGTTCGGCACGTCTAAATTTTAAATCGGGCATGGTTGATGCCTCGTAGACCCTTGTGAGAGTGCCTAGTAACCCTACAAATACAACTCCCAGCCCCCACACTGGCTGCAAATTGCGGCCAGAATGAATAAATCTGCGGCCATCTTAAAAGGGATTGGGCTTGGGTTTTTATGGTGGGTTCTAGGTCAATTCACAAGGTCACTGTGATGGGAACTTTTACAACAAATACCTGGTTTGATAGCAGATCATCCGAGACCCAAAACTACACTAAAAATATGATATTTGCACGAAACGAAACTTTACGCATTTTAAACTGAAACTTACAAGCTACAAAACATTAAAAAGACTTACTTAACAGATAGAGATCATTACCAACTCCCACAAGCTTAAAGATCCTAGCTTTCTAAGCTCCAATGGATCCTAAAGGCAAAATAAGGCTTGAAAAGGGATTTGGTGATGTCTTGATGAAGATTAGTGAAGGTTTTGTGATGAAATGGGCAAGTGTTCGGTTGAGAGCTATGTAGAGATGAAAATATAATGAGAAAGAGATGAAGTGAGAGTGAAATGAGTGAGGTGAGGGTAATGAGAGAGAAAGAGAGAGGTGAGGATAAGGGTGAGTGCACCATGCATCATCAATGCAACCATGACTCACCATGCCACCTCTCATCCAAACAAAACCCAAAGGAAAATATCTCTCACAAATATCTAGAGGTTTAAGGTTAAAGTTTAAACAAAGGATAGGATTAAAGTAAATTAAGGATTTGAATTAAGTTGTCATAGTTACAAAACACGATTAGCACAAACACACCCTCACATTAACGTGCACACGTCTGTCCAAGCCCATAACAAATAATAATAAATTATTAATTAAATGTTATAAAATATGAGGAAACCAAATTGGTAAACTTTTTACAGAAAATCCGCACTATCGCATAATTAACACTAATCGAATTCCTAAGGTGTTACAATCTCCCTCCCTTAAAGAAAATTCGTCCCCGAATTAAAATTCTTACTATGCATACCGTCAAGAGATGTGTGCCAAACTCCCAAATCTCGCTCGCAGCCTCCCAAGTGATCTCCTCACTATACGGCTACGCCAAAGAAAACCTCCACAGATGGCAAAACCCAAGGCCGAAGTTTCTCCACCTGCTGATCCACTAACACTATCGGCTGCCGGTGAACGAAAAGATCGCGTCCATGCAAAATAGTCTGATGCTGAATCATGTGAGAAAGGTCATGAAGGTATTTGCAAAGTATCGACACAAGGAATATGGGGTGAATACTCAAAAATCTGGACGGAAGTGCCAACTTATAGGCAACGGTACTAACTCGCTAAAGGATTTCAAAAGGACCTACAATCCGGGACTAAGCTTCCCAAAACCCAACACGCCATCCATCAGAAAATCCGTAGGAATACATGATCTCCCACTGCGAACTCAAGTCTGCGACCACCACGGTCGGCATAAGACTTATGTCTGCACTGGGCTGCTCTCATCCTGACCTGAATCAACTGGATCTTCTCCGAAGCCTCTTGACTAGCTGGGGTCTAAAAATCCTGCTCTGAAGAAGTCAGTAAAACAGACTGGCAATCGACAAAACCTACACACAAGGCCTAAAAGTTGCCATTTGAAACGTCTCCTGATAACCATCATCGTAGGAGAACTCTATCAATGGCAAGTGACGATCCCAATCGCCAACAAACAATTAGTACGTACGCACAAGCATATCCTCCAGAGTCTGTATAGTTTGCTCTATCTGACCATCGGCCAGCGGAGCTATAGCTCAACCAGTACCCAATCCTTCCTGAAGCTTCTGCCAACGATGGCTAGCAAACTGGGTGCCCCTATTAGATACACGCATGAAGGAACTCTGTGCAGACGCACAAACTTAACAAAGAACAATGAGCAAACTGAGCCTAACCGGACAACAATCACCCAAATGGAGGCACACCCTGACTAGACCTGGGTAGACACCACAACGAAATTCATAGAGATCTTCTCCCATTCCCACTACGGAACGGTTAAAGGTGGCAACTCTCTAGCCGGCCTGAAATCCTCAACCTTAGCTCGCAGACAAGCCAAGCACCTCAAAACAAAATCCGAAACTTCACTCTTCACCCCTGCCCACCAGTAACCAACTCTCAAGTCACGTTACATCTAGGTGGCACTTGAATGAACACTGAATGCTGACTGATGTGCCTGCTCTAGGACCTCGTGTCTCAACCCATCAGTATCGGGTACACGCCATCGAGTCCATAACATAGGACACCCTGGTCATAAATTAAGAACTCCAAATCTTTACCCTGCCGAACATGCTCAGAATCTCAAACAAACGATCATCGGCGGGCTGTGCTTCACGAAAACGATTAAGTAAAAGTGGACGGGCGTGGACATGAGCAAGCTGTCCCCTAGTAGAGGTGAACTACGCTGTACTCATCTGTCGCACAAGAACGGTAAATCTGCAGAAGACTATCTACGAATTGCGCACAACTGGAACAAACTACCCCCGGGCCTACGACTCATCATCAGCTACCACAATCGTCTTGCCACGGGTAAAAAAAGGATCTCACAATCACAATCCTTCATAAGCTCCATCCAACGGCGCTGTCTCAACAATCAAAACCCGCTGCAGGAAGATGTACACTAAGCTCTGGTGGTCCGTGAAAATCTGACACGACTCTCCGTACAGGTAGTGTCCCCTAAATCTCCAGCGCAAGACCACCGCGGCCATCTCCAGATCATGAGTGGGATAAATCCTGCTCGTACTTCCTCCAACTGTCGGGAAGTATAAGCGATAACTCTATCATGCTACATCAGTACACAATCGAGCCCCACTCGCGAAACATCACAATAAACGACAAAGTCGCCCGATCCAGGAAGCAAAGATAGAACTGGTGCAGTCGTTTACCAAGTCTTCAACCACTGAAAACTCAGCACGCATGCCTCGGTCTAAAGAAAAGGAACCCCCTTCCTTGTCAGCATGGTCAACGGTGCAGCGAATACACAAGAAATCCTGCACGAAACGGCGGTAAAAACCGGCTAAGACAAAAAATCTGCAGACCTCTGTCCCTGATACAAGTCTGGGCCAAAGCTGTACGGCCTCGATCTCCCTCGGATCCAAACGAACACCGTCTCCCGTAACCCCATGACCTAGGAAGTCAACACAATCAAACCTGTACGAATACTTCGAGAATCTAGCAAACAGCTGGCGCTCTCCGAATGTCTGCAAAGAAAATCATCAAGTGCTGCTCACGTTCCTCACGACTCTTGGAATAAACCAGAACGTCATCAAAAACACAACAATACACTGGTCGAGGAACGGCCTGAGGAAATCTGGTTCATCATATCTATGAATGTTGCTAGGGCATTTGTAAGTCCAACGACACCACCAAAAACTCATAAAGCCCGTAGCGCGCATAAAAGCAGTCTTCGGAATGTCATCACTCCGAATCCGCAACCAATGATGACCAAATCCCAAACAAACTTAGAAAATGTCTCACACTCTGGAGCTGATCGAACAAATCGTCAATGCGAGATAAAGGATGCCTATTCCGCACCGTAACTCGGTTCAATTGACGATCAATAAATGACAACCTCAAACTGCCGTCCCTCTTTTTGATGAATAGAATAGGAGCTCCCCAAAGCGAAACACCTGGACGTACAAGTCCCTCTATCTAGCAACTCTACAGCAGATTATTAAGCTTCCTAAGCTCCGCCGGCTCATCTGGAACAACGTCGGAAAACTCTCGGACGATAGGAAGCCGGTCCAACGAATCCACTGTGGCTCCGGTATCATGAATGGAAGCCAAGAATCCTCGACATCCCCTCCTCAAAAGCCGACTAGCGAAAAAGGCTGAAATCAAGCTGTGAGAGGCGGCATCACTGTCCCCCTGCACAACAAGAACTGACTCGCCGGGAAAATAAAAACCTGACTGTTTTCTCGTGGAAGTCCACAGACGCATAGTGTTAGTGTATATTCCCTAGAGGCCATTACTGTATCATATTAGTTTGTATATTACTTAATGGAAGCTTGGGATATTCACCATTGTATAGACAATCTTGCTCAAAATGGTAGTATACTACTTGGTTTGTTTATACTTCAACGTGTGTACATGTGTTTCTTTTAACATATCGCCTATACACATTAGTGGAGCCCTTAGGATCTTGGCTTAATTACCAGCGTTGTGATGGCAGTCACACTCGTGGGGGCTGCGTAATCTACAAGCACATCCTTATACAGGTCCCTAGTCGTAGGATTATCGAGACGGGGCATCGATTCTCCGGAATGGACTAGCGTATGCGCTTCTCATCCCAGCAGGGGAGACGGTCTGTCCCACAGCCGTCAGTACGTCGTGCTTGAGATAGTATGCGGGTGCTCGTTAGGTTATGAGTACACTGGACAGGACTCGTCGGGAACTAATTTGTTGGTACTATACCTATCGTCAGTTGTCAGTTCCCAGGTGACATGAGTACAGCTTAGTCCGCTGATTTGACACTGTCACTTCGCCACGAGTGTGTTCCCACTGCACTTTGATTACTACCCTACCACGGCTCAAAGGAGTCGTGCAAACAGGTAGTAGTTGGGTGCAGTCCTGAAGCACTTGGAGGCAGTGACGGTTAGAAAGGATTCGTCTCTCCCGGTATTGGGAGTTGATATCGCGCTGTGTCAAGGAGAGCCATTACACACAGTCGTCCCTGGCAAGGGCAAGTGAGATACACTGGTAGGTTTCCAGTGTTGTCTCAGGGTGTTCTGGGCTACACTCCGACACGACTTGTACCGCTATTAGGGGATTGACGTTTACCACCCCCCTAGGCCCGCCAAGCGATATCCTCAGACGAACAGACCGGACTGTACGCAGATTGTCACATTCAGGCTCAGTAGGAGTTCGGATGAGTTCACCTCGTCAGTCTTCTTATCGGCATCTACCTGGGGGCCGTTACGCACAGCTAGTGCCGCTTGCGGTCTGTGGTTAAACCCACTGCCAGCGTAGTGTCGAGTCTTTAGAGTCCCACACAGAGAGCTATTCGCCTTTAGGTAAAAAGAGTAGAGGTCGCATGGTTTTGCGACAGGGTTCGGTCACATCAGTGCACTTGTGCGCGTTTAGTGTCCGGGCAGTTATTACTATCGGGCTTTGGGTTAAGCCAGATCCTAGTATACGTTTTGGGATTGGTTTTATCTCGTTTGTATTCGTGTTCCCTGGAACGCGGATGCGGGTGTGTATCCACGGTTGACCGAGACAGAGGCAGAGGATTCTCATTAGGGTTGTTGGCAATTGACTTTTGCTAAACCGTATTGAGAATAAGAAATATGATTAATGATAATATTAATTAAGTATTATTGTGCTATGGTTGGGTTGAAAGGTTGACTTTGTTGACTTGTTGACTTTGTTGACCGGTTGACTAGGTTGGACTTGTTGACCATCATCATTACAATGGCTATCATTTCATGGCAAAGACTTTTGCTTGGTTGCTTGTTTGTTCACACATTGCATTTAATGCATGAAATGATATTGCCATTTGATATGATAACAACCATCACATAATACTCAATTATTATTATATGTTATGATTATTTTGGATTATGAAGAGGATGGTTGTAAAAGTCTTTCTAATTCTACCATTTGCATTCTCTCTTATGCAAAAGCTCTCCTCTTCCTCTTGCTCTCCCTCTTTCTCTAGTTCAAGGAAAAAACCTCTCATGTGTTGAGAACCATTTTAGTTTGGAGATAAAAACCCAAAACACTTCTCTACTCATCCTAGTATACAAGGTCTAGCAAGCCAAGTGTTCTAGTTTCTTCTAGATTGAGATTGGAGCCAAAGGTAGAAGCTTTCGGGTGGATCCATTTCCGGCAAAAGGAGACGACGAGGAGAGAACCATCCGACCATCACAAGGAGTCGAAGAGAAGGAGTTCAAGTTAAGTTATAACCACCTAACCGAGTAGGTAAAACTCTTAGTTAGGTTGTTAGATAGTTAGTTTAACAAAGATCCGTTTTTGAGTCCGTGTTACCCCCACCGTAGAAAATCGTTTTTCACCATTTCCGCAACCCTAAAGAACCGGGGACGGGTAACGTGGACTTACAGTGGTATCAGAGCCTAGTTAAACACTATCTAACATGTTAGCAAAGTAACTAGAAGTTCGATCGGTGAAAAAAATCACAAAACACGCCTGAGATTTAAACTTTCTGTCGATTTTTAAACTGCTGTAAAAATTATTTGACATATACCGAAAATCGACTCAGAGTTTTTAATAAACACTGCAGAAAAACGATCCACAGAGCCGACCAACTCACCGCGGAAACACGGCAAGAAGAACTTCTTGCCGCGGATCCGCGGCCGAGTTGACTCGGCCATGGATCTGTTTTGCTACAGTGTGTTTCTTGGGGTATTTTGGGATTTTTGGAATATGATTTTTCTGCCCAGATTTTCCAGAAAGCAAAATTTGTTTTTGGGGCGGTTAAATCCGTATTTTGAACGAACTTCTAAAGACTTTAGCTAACGGGTTTATATCTGTGTTGTGATATATGTATTGAACGTCCGCTAATTGCTATACGTCGATTAGTGGGGGTTATACATATCTGTGATCTGTAATGTTGATGGTATGTGTATATGAATTCATTGGATTGTCACGGATGAATAGCCGGGGGGTTGTGAGATGAGAGTTTTCTTTTTCTTTCAATTCATGTAATATGTAAATTGATGTAATATTATTTATATGGCCGCACATCCGGGATGAGGTTGTAGCCACCATTGTATAATTTCTTTTTACTGTTTTTGCTCCTAGGATAGACCCAAGGTGGGGTGCACAAACTACCGGGTACCTCGAAGTGCCGAGTGGCCTACTCACGTTCATGAGCGAGGTTGCTTCACTTCGGGTATTTGGCGGGTAGTTTGCCGCACCCGTAGGGGTCTAGGGTGGGGTATTGGCTATTCATCGCGACCGTGTAATCCGCTTTTCGTTACAGGCTCGTACAAAATGCGGATTCCTAGTATATCCAATGTGTTCATCTGTGATCTGGAATGGCTATCATTGCATCTGACGAATGTATATATCTATATATGATATCTATTTAGGCGTTGCTTATGTTTCGCATCCGCGCTAGTCCAGCCCCCGCTCTGTCGTTAGTTAAGTAACCTAACGGGTAATGACGGGGCCCCGTGGCGAATACGGATGGCATAAGCGTACGTCAAATTTTCGTTGTTTTCTGCAATGGTAGGATTAAATGATGGGACGCATTAAAATTAATGCAAGAAAATAAACAAAAGTTAAAGTCGTTGGAACAATTTAAAAACCACTCGGTTTCTTTTCAAAAACAACTTTTAAACGCGGAGCTTAAGCCACTCCTTTTAAAAGCTATCAAGGTTCCTTCGATTATATCAAGTTCACTACGTTCACAGTTTCGCCAAAACCATTCGTAGCCCTCCGTCGTTTCATATCAATATCCAACAATATTCAAGCTGTGTTTGTTGGCCTTAGTCAAGGCACAATGTTTGGTAGCTGGTGGGTATTCATATGTTGCATAGATTGATGCGTTGGTTTGGGACAGTCGTATTACTTTGTTGGCCATAGTCAAGGGTATATACGGGTTCGTTCAAATCAACCTGGACAACGACGGGTAGAACTTGACATGTGACTTATGATTTGTTGGCCTTAATCAAGGTCATAAGAGCATGGGGCAAAAATCCACATCGGGAGTTTCAAAAGAAACTGAAACTTGCTAGCGTTGCATACCATTTGGAGTGTGATGATTCTGGTAGGATTCCTTCAGTTTTGTCACGCGATGATATTTGGATTCCGATCCTACTGTGAGTATATGCTACTCCTCGAGAAATTTCTCACTTAACGATCAATGTTATAAACCAAGTAGGTGTCTAGAAAGGTGTTAGCAGGGCTACGCCCCTAGGGAAAAGAGGTTCTTAAATTAAGGAACTTCGCGAAAGCGTTGGAAAACCTCCCTCGAAGTGCCGACATTAGCCTGGCTGAACGGTTAAGCATGTATTGTACGGTGAGATTAATCCCGACTAATTCTTCCTTTTTGGTTTGAGGAGGGATTCAAGAAACAGTGGGAGCCATCCTGTTTAGATAAATTAAAAACCAATATAATCTTGCAAGAGCATCATGCTGAGTGTTTTCTTCTCTCTCTCTTAATATTAGCGACCCAGTGACCACACATAGGTTACATCTAGATAATAAAATGATTAAATCTGACTGTCATGACTGGCAAAGGTCTGTCCAGATGTCCATTGCTCATGACAAGCTGGGACACCTCTTAACTAATCAAGCCCCTGCCGTCTCAAGACCAGTTTCCCCTGTCACGGATATTGATATCCGTAAGACAATGGAAAAAGACTGTGCGAAAGCCAAGTGCCTCGTGTTAGCCTCGGTTGATGGTGCATACCAGAGGCATCACGAGAAGATGGACTTAGTTTCTGTCTTCCTCCATAACAAAGATTTATATGGAGAGCAATCTCGTATCGCAAGATATGAGACCTCGAACGAATTGCTTCAAGCGAGGTTGGCTATCGGGTCATCTGTAGGAGGCAACGTCCTTACAGAGACCAGCTATTTTGAGCTCACGGACTTGAAGACCACGTTGGAGAACGGGTCAGATACTGACTTGATTCTACAGTCTCTGCCCTCTTCTTATACCCTGAAGGAAACCAGGGAAGTAGAAGGAAAGGGAAGGGCAAAAGTTTCTGGACTGGATGTAGTAAAGGAGGGATGTCCCTATTGTTGCGGGAATGAACATTGGCAGAAGGATTCCAGGGCTAGCAAAGCCAGTAGCCAGAATTCGAAGCATGTTGTGGCTTCGGCTTTGGGTGTGTTTGTAATAGACAACTGTATGTCAATTAACCCTACTTTCTGGGTATTGGATACCGGATCAGGATCTCACATCTTTAATTCATTAAAGGCTCTGAGAAACCGTAGGGTTATCAGGAAAGGTGATATGACTGTCAGGGTTGCTAACGGAATGAGCATGGATGCTGAATCCGTAGGGGAATATCATCTTAGACTTACAACTGGGCAGATATTGATTCTGCATGACTGTTTGTATGTACCAGGTGCGACTTGTAATATCATATCTGTATCCTTACTTTCTAAGGAAGGATATGATTTTACTTTTGTAAGCGATGTGGTCCACATCCACCTAAATCAAGTTCTGATTGGGTCAGGTACATTAAACAACGGGATATACGTATTGAATCAAGCTCAGATTTTCAGTGTCCAGAACACACTTAAAAGAAAGTCTCCGGAAACAAATCAGGCTTTCTTATGGCATTGTAGACTGGGTCACATCAATGAGAGAAGGTTGACGAAGTTACATACAGAAGGATATTTGGATCCGTTCGAATATCAGTCATATGCAACTTGTCAATCCTGTCTCATGGGAAAGATGACAAAGACTCCGTTCACTGGACACGGAGAAAGAGCAAGCGAGCTCTTGGCACTCATACACAGTGACGTGTGTGGTCCAATGTCTACACATGCGCGAAGTGGTTATTCATACTTCATTACTTTCACAGATGATTTCTCTAGGTTTGGACATGTCTTCCTGATGAAGCATAAATCCGAGGCCTTTGAGAAATTTCGGGATTACAAGAATGAAGTTGAAAAACAAACAGGCAAAAGAATCAAGACACTGAGATCTGATCTAGGTGGAGAATACTTGGGTGCCGAGTTTCTGGACTACTTAAAAGAGAATGGAATTCTCTCGCAGCTTACTCCTCCATACACACCACAACACAACGGTGTATCGGAAAGACGGAATCGAATTCTATTGGATATGGTTCGTTCCATGATGAGTAAGGCTGAGTTACCGCGATCTTTTTGGAGTTATGCACTAGAAACAGCTGCATATCTCTTGAACCATGTTCCTACTAAGATAGTGTCTACCACACCATATCAGATGTGGAGTGGGAAGAAACCCTGTCTTAAACACTTTAAGACATGGGGATGTCCAGCTTTTGTCAAAAAGCAGCATGCGGACAAGCTCGAGGCACGCTCAGTACAGTGTAAGTTTATGGGATACCCAAAGAACACCAAGGGGTATCTTTTCTATTACGCAGAGGAGCAAAAAGTCTTTGTTTCTCATCATGCCCGCTTCTTGGAAACTGAGTTTGTAGAAAATCAGATAAGTGGGAGCGCAATAGAACTGGAAGAAATTCCAGAACCACAAACTATTATTGAAACCTTAGTAGAACCAGAAGGTTCAGGGGAACCGGACATTCCTGCGCCGCTCCGCAGGAGTAGTAGGAAGTCTCATCCGCCCGAGAGATACTACGGTTTTCTCATAGACGGGGATAGAGAGGATTGCGTCATTGATTATGATGAGCCTACTAGCTTCCAGCAAGCCATTCAGAGCGGTGACTCGGTAAAATGGCTGGATGCAATGCGGACCGAGATGGAGTCCATGTACACCAACAAAGTTTGGACTTTGGACTTTGCTCCAGAAGGGGTAAAACCCGTAGGCTGCAAATGGATCTTCTCAAAGAAGATTTGTGTAGATGGACAGGTTGAGACCTATAAAGCTAGACTTGTTGCAAAGGGTTTTCGTCAAAGACCTGGTTTGGACTATGACGAAACCTTTTCTCCGGTGGCTATGCAGAAATCCATTCGGATCCTTCTTGCCATTGCTGCCTTCCACGATTATAAGATCTGGCAGATGGACGTAAAGACTGCTTTCCTAAATGCAAATTTAGAAGAGTACGTCTATATGGATCAGCCGGAGGGATTCATTCAGAGTGGGAGCAGTGGTAAAGTGTGCAAGTTGCTCAAGTCTATCTATGGACAGAATCAGGCATCGCGGAGTTGGAACATCTGCTTTAATGATACTGTCAAAGAATTTGACTTTGTCAAAAACCCAGATGAACCATGCAATTACAGTAAGATTGTAGGGAGAAATGTGGTATTCCTTGTCTTGTACGTCGATGACATTCTTCTAATAGGAAATGATATTCTTATGCTACAGTCAGTCAAAGGATTCTTGTCAAAAAGGTTCTCCTTGAAGGACCTGGGCGATGCCAACAACATTTTGGGGATCCAGATCTATCGTGATAGATCTAAAAGGATGTTGGGACTTTCACAGTCCAGGTACATCGACACCATACTAAAACGATTCAGTATGGAAGATTCCAAGTGCGGTAATCTACCGGCTTGTCACGGAATCACCCTCTCCAAAGAGATGTCTCCCAAGACTGATTTGGAAAGGGCTCGCATGTCATCAATACCCCACGCATCTGCGGTAGGCTCTATTATGTATGCGATGTTGTGTACCAGACCAGATGTAGCATACGCATTGAGCGTTGAAAGCCGGTATCAGTCGGACCCAGGGGAGAAACACTAGATAGCAGTAAAGAACATTCTCAAGTACCTGAGAAGGACTAAGGAGATGTTCTTGGTGTATGGCGGAAAAGACCTCCAGATCGAGGCCTTTGCTGACTCCAGCTTCCAGAGTGACAAGGATGACTCCAAGTCCATGTCGGGTTAAGTCTTTACCCTCAATGGAGGGGCGGTTTGTTGGAAGAGCTCCAAGAAGGAAACCGTTGTTGACTCAACTATGGAAGCGGAGTACATAGCTGCTTGCGATGCTGCAAAGGAAGCTGTCTGGATGAAGAAGTTCCTCACGGAGCTTCAGGTGGTTCCTACCAATGTTGATCCAATACCTCTATATTGCGACAACAACGGGTCTATAGCTTTAGTGAAGGAACCCGGGTCCCATCAGAAATCCAGACACATCTTAAGGCGGTATCACCTGATCAGAGAGATCGTGGATCGCCAGGAGATCGAGGTTCAGAGAGTTTCTTCAGAAGATAACACTGCAGATCCATTCACGAAGGCCTTACCCCAGACTCAGTTCGAGCGGCTGATCAAGATGATAGGTCTTCGATACGCCAGTACATGGCTTTAGTGCATGTGGGAGATTGTTAGTGTATATGCCCTAGAGGCCATTACTGTATCATACTAGTTTGTATATTACTTAATGGAAGCTTGAGATATTCACCATTGTATAGACAATCTTGCTCAAAATGGTAGTATGCTACTTGGTTTGTTTCTACTTCAATGTGTGTACATGTGTTTCTTTTAACATATCGCCTATACACATTAGTGGAGACCTTAGGATCTTTGCTTGATTACCAGCGTTGTGATGGCAGTCACACTCGTGGGGGCTGGGTAATCTACAAGCACATCCTTATACAGGTCCCTAGTCGTAGGATTATCGAGACAGGGCATCGATTCTCCGGAATGGACTAGCGTATGCGCTTCTCATCCCAGCAGGGGAGACGGTCTGTCCCACAGCCGTTAGTACGTCGTGCTTGAGAGAGTATGTGGGTGCTCGTTAGGTTACGAGTACACTGGATAGGACTCGTCGGGAACTGATTGGTTGGTACTATACCTATCGTAAGTTATCAGTTCCCAGGTGACTGTAAGTCCATGCTACCTCTCCCGGTACTTTCGGGCATGCGGAATTTGGTGAAAAACAATTTTCTAGAGGTGGTAACATGGACTCAAAACTCGGATCTTTGTTAAACATCTAACTAACAACCTAACTACGAGTTGCTAACTACTCGGTTAGGGGGTTATACCTTTCTTTTTCTCGAACTCTTTCATCTTCAAGCTTCGATGGTCGTCCGAATCGGCTTCTCCCCGTCATCTCCTTGCGCCGAAGATAGATCCACCTGAAAGCTTCAACCTTTGGCTCCTTCTTCGAACTTTGAAGAAACTAGTTCACTCGGTTTGCTAAACCTTGTGAACTAGAGTAAGTAGAGAAGAGTTTGTATGGGATTTTATCTATGGTTCTTGGTTCTCAACTCATGAGACAAGTGAACCATAGAATCAAGAGAGGGAGAGCAAGAGGAGGAGATGAGAGCTCAAGAACAAGAGAGAGAATGAGCATGAAAGAATGAGAGAAGACTTTTCTCTCTTGGCTCTCATAATCCAAAACCATCATCACAAAAATAATAATCAAGTATCGTGTAAAATGGTTCAAGTCAAAATGGCTAAATCATTTCATGCACTCATTTCTCACAAAAGAAACAAGCAAGTAAAAAGTCTTTGCCATGAAATGATAGCCATTGTCATCATGATGGTCAACTAGTCCAACCTAGTCAACCGGTCAACAAAGTCAACAAGTCAACAAAGTCAACCCCTCAACAACCATGTCACCATAATACTTAATTAATATAATTGTTAATCACATATCATATTCTCATTAGGGTTGAGCAAAAAGTCAATAGTCAACTGTCAACGGTCGACAACCCTAATGAGAATCCTCTGCCTCTGTCTCTCCGTCAACTGTGCATACACACCCGCATCCGCGTTTCAAGGAACACGAATACATACTGGATAAATCCAATCCCAAAACGTACACTAGGATCTGGCTTAAACCAAAGCCCGCTAGTGATAACTGTCCGGACACTGTACGTGCATAAGTGCACGGATGTGACCGAACCCTGTCGCAAAACAATGCGACCTGCCGCAAAACCATGCGACCTCTACTCTTTTGCCTAAAGGCGAATAGCTCTCTGTGTGGGACTCTAAAGACTCGACACTACGCTGGCAGTGGGTTTAACCACAGACCGCAAGCGGCACTAGCTGTGCGTAACGGTCCCCAGGTAGATGCCGACAAGAAGACTGACGAGGCGAAACCCATCTGAACTCCTACTGAGCCTGAATGTGACATTCTCCGTACAGTCCGGTCTGTTCATCTGATACATCACAAGGCGGGCCTAGGGGGCGGTAAACGTCAGTCCCCCAATAGCGGTACAAGTCGTGTCGGAGTGAGCCCAAAACACCCTGAGATAACACTGGAAGCCTACCAGTATATCTCGTTTGCCCTGGCCAGGGACTACTCGTGTAATGGCTCTCCTAGACACAACGCAATGTCAACCCCCAATACCGGGAGAGACGAGTCCTGTCTAACCGTCACTGCCTCCAAGTGCTTCGGGATTGCACCCAACTACCACCTGTTTGCACGACTCCTTTGAGCCGTGGTAGGGTAGTAATCAAAGTACAGTGGGAACACACTCGAGGCGAAGTGACAGTGTCAAGTCAGCGGACTAAGCTGTACTCATGTCACCTGGGAACTGATAACTGACGATAGGCATAATACCAACTAGTCAGTTCCCGACGAGTCCTGTCCAGTGTACACGTAACCCAACGAGCACCCGCATACTATCTCAAGTACGACGTACCGACGGCTCTGGGACAGACCGTCTCCCACACTGGGATGAGAAGCGCATGCGCTAGTCTACTCCGGAGTATCGATGCCCTGTCTCGATAGTCCTGCGACCAGGGACCTGCATAAGGATGTGCTTATAGATTACCCAGCCCCACTAGTGTGACTGCCATCACAACGCTGGTAATCAAGCAAAGATCCTAAGGGCTCCACTAATGTTTATAGGCGATATACTAAAATAAACACATGTACACATTGAAGTAGAAACAAACCAAGTAGCATACTACTATTTTGAGCAAGATTGTATATACAAGTTGAATATCCCAAGCTTCCATTAAGTAATATACAAACTACTATGATACAGTAATGGCCTCTAGGGCATATACACTAACAATCTCCCACTTGCACTAAGGCCATGTACTGGCGTATCGAAGACCTATCATCTCGATCAGCCTCTGGAACTGAGTCTGGGGCAAGGCCTTGGTGAATGGATCTGCAGTGTTATCTTCTGAAGCGACTCTCCGAACCTCGATCTCCTGGCGATCCACGATCTCCCTGATCAGGTGATACCGCCTCAAGATGTGTCTAGATCTCTGATGGGACCTGGGTTCCTTCGCTAAAGCTATAGCCCCGTTGTTGTCGCAATACAGAGGTATTGGATCAACAATGGACGGAACCACCTGAAGTTCTTTCAAGAACTTCCTCATCCAGACAGCTTCTTTTGCGGCATCAGATGCAGCGATGTATTCCGCTTCCATCGTCGAGTCTGCAACGGTTTCCTGTTTGGAACTCTTCCAACACACCGCCCCTCCAATGAGGGTAAAGACAAAACCCGACATGGACTTGGAATCATCCTTGTCACTCTGGAAGCTGGAGTCAGCAAAGGCCTCGATCTGGAGGTCTTTTCCGCTATACACCAAGAACATCTCCTTAGTCCTTCTCAGGTACTTGAGAATGTTCTTTACTGCTATCCAGTATTTCTCCCCAGGGTTTGACTGATACCGGCTTACCACACTCAGTGCTTAAGCTACATCCAGTCTGGTACACAACATCGCATACATTATAGAGCCTACCGCAGAAGCGTAGGATATAATAGACATGCGATCCCTCTCCAAATCAGTCTTGGGAGACATCTCTTTAGAGAGGGTGATCCCGTGACAAGCCGGTAGGTTACCGCGCTTGGAATCTTCCATACTGAATCTCTTTAGTATGGTGTCGATGTACCTGGACTGTGAAAGTCCTAATATCCTCTTGGATCTATCACGATGGATCCGGATCCCCAGGATGTATGAGGCATCACCCAGGTCTTTCATGGAGAACCTGTGTGATAAGAACCCCTTGACAGATTGTAGCATAGGAATGTCATTTCCTATTAAGAGAATGTCATCCACGTACAAAACAAGGAATACTACAGTTCTCGCTACAAATCTACAATAGATGCATGGTTCATCTGGATTTTTGATAAAGCCAAATTCTTTGACCGTCTCATCAAAACAGATGTTCCAACTCCGCGATACCTGCTTTAGTCCATAGATGGACTTAAGCAACTTGCACACCTTTCCGCTACTCCCACTCTGAATGAAACCCTCTGGTTGGTCCATATAGACACACTCCTCTAAATTTCCATTTGGAAAAGCGGTCTTTACGTCCATTTGCCAGATCTCATAATCGTGGAAGGCAGCAATGGCAAGAAGGATCCGAATGGATTTCAGCATAGCCACTGGAGAAAAGGTTTCGTCATAGTCCAAGCCAGGTCTTTGACGGAAACCCTTTGCAATAAGTCTAGCTTTATAGGTCTCAACCTGTCCATCTACACCAATCTTCCTTTTGAAGATCCACTTGCATCCTACGGGTTTTACCCCGTCTGGAGCAATGTCCAACGTCCATACTTTGTTGGTGTACATGGACTCCATTTCAGTCCGCATTGCATCCAGCCATTTTACTGAGTCAACGCTCTGAACGGCCTGCTGGAAGCTAGTAGGCTCATCATAATCTATGATGCAATCCTCTCTATCCCCGTCTATGAGAAAACCGTAGTATCTCTCGGACGGATGAGACTGCCTACTACTCCTGCGGAGCGGCGTAGGAATGTCCTGTTCTTTTGAACCCTCTGGTTCCACTAAGCTTTCATTAATAGCTCATGGTTCTGGAATTTCTTCCAGTTCTACTGTGCTCCCACTTATCTGGGTTTCCAAAAACTCAGTTTCCAAGAAGTAGGCATGACGAGAAACAAGAACTTTTTGTTCCTCTTCGCAGTAGAAGAAATATCCCTTGGAGTTCTTTGGATATCCCACGAACTTACACTGTACTGAGCATGCCTCGAGCTTGTCCGCATGCTGCTTTTTAACAAAAGCTGGACATCCCCATGTCTTAATGTGCTTAAGATAGGGTCTCTTCCCACACCACATCTCATATGGTGTAGTAGGCACAGTCTTAGTTGGAACTCGGTTCAAAAGGTATGCAGCTGATTCTAGCGCATATCCCCAGAATGATCACGGTAACTCAGCGTTACTCATCATGGTCCGTACCATATCCAATAGGGTTCGGTTCCGTCTCTCCGATACACCGTTATGCTGCGGAGTGTATGGAGGAGTAAGCTGAGAGAGAATTCCGTTCTCTTTTAAATAGTCCAGGAACTCGGCACTCAAGTATTCACCACCTCGATCCGATCTTAGGATCGTGATACTTTTGCCGGTTTGTTTTTCTACTTCATTCTTATATTCCTGGAATTTTCCAAAGGCTTCAGACTTATGTTTCATTAAGAAGACATAACCGTACCTTGAAAAGTCATCCGTAAAAGTAATGAAGTAAGAATAACCGCTTCGCGCATGTGTAGACATTGGACCGCACACGTCGCTGTGTACAAGTCCCAAGAGCTCGCTCGCTCTTACTCCGTGTCCAGTGAACGGAGACTTTGTCATCTTTTCTTTGAGACATGATTGACAAGTGGCATACGATTGATATTCGAACGGATTCAAATATCCTTCTGTATGTAACTTTGTCAACCTTCTCTCATTGATGTGACCCAGTCTATAATGCCATAAGAAAGTCTGATTTATTTCTGGAGACTTTCTTTTGTGTGTATTCTGGACATTGAAAATCTGTGGTTGGTTTAATACGTATATACCATTGCTCAATGTACCTGACCCAATCAGAACTTGATTAAGGTGAATGTTTACAACATTGCTTACAAACGCAAATTCATAACCTTCTTTAGAAACCAAAGATACGGAAATGATATTACAAGTTGCGTTGGGTACAAAAAAAAACAATTACGCAAAACCAAAACATGTCCATCTGACATTCCCAGGTGATAGTCCCCACGGCTTTAGCATCCATGCTAGCTCCGTTCGCAACTCTGAGGGTCATGTCACCTACTTTCAAAACACTACGGTTTCTCAATGCCTGCAAAGAATTACAGATATGAGATCCTGATCCGGTATCCAATACCCAGGAAGTAGAGTTTATTGAAAGACAGTTTTCAATAACATACACACCTGAAGCTGAAGCTGCAACCTGCTTCAATTCCTGTGTTCTGGCCTTCCAGGCCCTTCAATCATTCTTCCAGTGTCCTTTCTTATGACAATAGAAGCATTCTTCCTTATCCACAAGCTTCCCCGCCTTCTTTGTTGCTTTAGCTTTTCCCTTCGTATCCACTTTACTAACACCGACCCTTGGTTTGGCGGGGGCTTTCTTCTTCTTTCCCTTGGCTTTCGCCTTGGACCTAGAAGAAGATGATCCTCCTACAAACAAAGTGGATGTTTCCCTACCTTTCAGTAGGGTGCCCTCTGCACTCCTTAGCATGTTGAGGAGCTCTGAAAGTTCAACCTCTTTTTCTTGTAAGTTGAAGTTCAGTATAAACTGGGCGTAAGTGGAAGGAAGGGACTGGAGAACTAAGTCCGTATAGAGCTCACTCTCCAATGTGGTCCATAGGTCCGCGAGCTCCTCAATGTAGCCGATCATCTTTAGCATGTGTTTTGCTACTGATGATCCGACGGCCATCCTTGTTGAAAATAACTTTTTCGGCGCTTCGTATCTTGCGATACGAGATTGCTCTCCATACAGTTCTTTTGTATGAAGAAATATGGATTCCAAGTCCATATTCTCGTGCCTCCTCTGATGTTCATTGTCCATAGAGGCAAGTACGAGGCACTTGGCCTTCGCGCTATCAATCTCCCAAGTCTTACGGATTTCCTTATCCGCGACGCTGGAAGTGGGACCAGGGACAGGGGGAGCTTTGGTGGTAAGAAGATACCCCAGCTTGTCGTAAGTGATTGCCATCTTGACATTCCTGAGCCAATCTTTGTAGTTTGGCCCTGTCAGTATGTTTTTATCTAGAAGTAACTTAAGTCCAGTCATGTCGATTGGTCGCTGCAAATAGGAGAGAGAAGAAACACTCAGCTTGATGCTCTTGCAAGTTTAGAATGGTTTTTAGTTTGTCTAAACAGGATGGCTCGCACTGTTTCTCGAATCCCTCCTCAAACCAAAAGGGAAGAACTAGTCGGGATCAATCCCACCGCACAATACTTGCTTAACCGTTCAGCCAGGCCTGTGTCGGTACTTCGAGGGAGGTTTTCCAACGCTTTCGCGAAGTTCCTTAATTCAAGAACCTTTTTTCCCTGGGGGCGTAGCCCCGCTAACACCTTTCTAGGCACCTACTAGGTTTATAGCATTGATCGTTTAGTGAGAAATTTCCCGAGGAGTAGCATATACTCACAGTAGGATCGGGATCCAAATATCATCGCGTGACGAAACTGAAGGAATCCTACCAGAATCATCACACTCCAAGTTGTATGCAAATCTAGCAAGTTTCAGTTCTTTCGAAACTCCCGATGTGGATTTTTGCCCCATGCTCTTATGACCTTGACTTTGGCCAACAAATCATAAGTCACATGTCATGTTCTTCCTGTCGTTCTCTATGTTAATTTGAATCCACCCGTACTTACCCTTGACTTTGGCCAACAAGGCAGTACGACTGTTCCAAACCAACGCATCTATCTATGCTGCACATGAATACCCAATAGCTACCAATCACTATGCCTTGATTTTGGCCAACAAACATAGCTTGAATACTATTGACCATCCATGTGAAACGACGGAGGGCTACGAATGGTTTTGGCTAAACCGTGAACGTAGTGAACTTGATATAATCGATGGAACGAGATAGCTTTTAAAAGCAGTGGCTCAAGCTCCGCATTTAAAAGTTAGTTTTGAAAAGAACCGAGTGGTTTTCGAAAGTGTTCCAACGACTTTTAACTTGGTTTATTTTCTTGTATTAGTTCTTTTAATGCGTGATATTCTTGCATTAGTTCTTTTAATGCTTCCCATCATTTAATCCTACCATTGCAGAAAACAACCAAAATAAGACGTACGCTTATGCCATTCGCATTCGCCATGGGTCCCCGTCATTACCCGTTAGGTTACTTAACTAACGACAGAGCGGGGGCTGGGCTAGCGCGGCTGTAAAACATAAGCAACGCCTAAATAATATCATATATAGATATATTGCAATGATAGCCATTTCAGATCACAGATGAACACATTGGATATACTAGGAACCCGCAATTCGTATGAGCCTGTAACGAAAAGCAGATTACACGGTCGCGGTGAATAGCCAAAACCCCACCCAAGACCCCTACGGGTGCGGCAAACTACCCGCCAAGTACCCGAAGCGAAGCAGCCTCCCTCATCCCCGTGAGTAAGCCACTCGGCACTTCGGCATACCCGGTAGTTTGTGCACCCCCTCCATGGGTCTATCCTGGAGCAAAAACTGTAAAAAGAAATTATACAATGACGGCTACAACCCCGACCCGGTTGTGCGGCCATACAAATAATTATTACATCAATATACAAATTTACATGAATTGAAAGAAAAGAAAACTCTCGTCTCACAAACCCCGGCTATTCACCCGCGACAATCCAATGAATTCATATACACATTCCAATAACATTACAGATCACAGATTTGTATAACCCCCACTAATCGACATATAGCGATTAGCAGACGTTCAATACAAATATGACATCACAGAAAAACCCGTCAGCTAAAGTCTTTTAGAAGTTCGATCAAAAATACGGATTTTCAGGACCCTAAAAATAAAATTTTCGTTCTGGAAAATCTGGACAGAAAATATATATTCCAAAAATCCCAAAATACCCCTATGAGCAAACTGCAAAGAAGAAACCCTATGACCGAGTCAACTCGGCCGCGGTTCCGCGGCGGGAGCAAGATCCCGCCGTGGAACCGCGGCGCTTTGATCGAGTTAGGGGGTCAAATTTTTGCAGTTTCTTCAGAAAACCCTGAGTCGATTTTTGGTGTATCTAAAAAATTTTTTCCAGCACTTTTAAAATCGACAGAAAGATTAAAAAAACGCGGTTCGTTTTGCAACTTTTTCTTTGATCGATCTTCTAGCTACTTTGCTAACATGTTAGATAGAGTTTAACTAGGCTCTGATACCACTGTAAGTCCATGCTACCTCTCCCGGTACTTTCGGGCATGCAGAATTTGGTGAAAAACAATTTTCTAGAGGTGGTAACATGGACTCAAAACCCGGATCTTTGTTAAACATCTAACTAACAACCTAACTACGAGTTGCTAACTACTCGGTTAGGAGGTTATACCTTTCTTTTTCTCGAACTCCTTCGTCTTCAAGCTTCGATGGTCGTCCGAATCGGCTTCTCCCCGTCGTCTCCTTGCGCCGAAGATAGATCCACCTGAAAGCTTCAACCTTTGGCTCCTTCTTCAAACTTTGAAGAAACTAGTTCACTCGGTTTGCTAAACCTTATGAACTAGAGTGAGTAGAGAAGAGTTTGTATGGGATTTTATCTATGGTTCTTGGTTCTCAACTCATGAGACAAGTGAACCATAGAATCAAGAGAGGGAGAGCAAGAGGAGGAGATGAGAGCTCAAGAACAAGAGAGAGAATGAGCATGAAAGAATGAGAGAAGACTTTTCTCTCTTGGCTCTCATAATCCAAAACCATCATCACAAAAATAATAATCAAGTATTATGTAAAATGGTTCAAGTCAAAATGGCTAAATCATTTCATGCACTCATTTCTCACAAAAGAAACAAGCAAGTAAAAAGTCTTTGCCATGAAATGATAGCCATTGTCATCATGATGGTCAACTAGTCCAACCTAATCAACCGGTCAACAAAGTCAACAAGTCAACAAAGTCAACCCCTCAACAACCATGTCACCATAATACTTAATTAATATAATTGTTAATCACATATCATATTCTCATTAGGGTTGAGCAAAAAGTCAATAGTCAACTGTCAACGGTCAACAACCCTAATGAGAATCCTCTGCCTCTGTCTCTCCGTCAACTGTGCATACACACCTGCATCCGCGTTTCAAGGAACACGAATACATACTGGATAAATCCAATCCCAAAACGTACACTAGGATCTGGCTTAAACCAAAGCCCGCTAGTGATAACTGTCCGGACACTGTATGTGCATAAGTGCACGGATGTGACCGAACCCTGTCGCAAAACCATGCGACCTGCCGCAAAACCATGCGACCTCTACTCTTTTGCCTAAAGGCGAATAGCTTTCTGTGTGGGACTCTAAAGACTCGACACTTCGCTGGCAGTGGGTTTAACTACAGACCGCAAGCGGCACTAGCTGTGCGTAACGGTCCCCAGGTAGATGCCGACAAGAAGACTGACGAGGCGAAACCCATCTGAACTCCTACTGAGCCTGAATGTGACATTCTTCGTACAGTCCGGTCTGTTCGTCTGATACATCGGATGGCGGGCCTAGGGGGCGGTAAACGTCAGTCCCCCAATAGCGGTACAAGTCGTGTCGGAGTGAAGCCCAAAACACCCTGAGATAACACTGGAAGCCTACCAGTATATCTCGTTTGCCCTGGCCAGGGACTACTCGTGTAATGGCTCTCCTAGACACAGCGCGATGTCAACCCCCAATACCTGGAGAGACGAATCCTGTCTAACCGTCACTGCCTCCAAGTGCTTCGGGACTGCACCCAACTACCACCTGTTTGCACGACTCCTTTGAGCCGTGGTAAGGTAGTAATCAAAGTACAGTGGGAACACACACGAGGCGAAGTGACAGTATCAAGTCAGCGGACTAAGCTGTACTCATGTCACCTGGGAACTGATAACTGACGATAGGCATAATACCAACTAGTCAGTTCCCGATGAGTCCTGTCCAGTGTACTCGTAACCCAACGAGCACCCGCATACTATCTCAAGTACGACGTACCGACGGCTGTGGGACAGACCGTCTCCCACACTGGGATGAGAAGCGCATGCGCTAGTCTACTCCGGAGTATCGATGCCCTGTCTCGATAGTCCTGCGACCAGGGACTTGCATAAGGATGTGCTTATAGATTACCCAGCCCCACTAGTGTGACTGCCATCACAACGCTGGTAATCAAGCAAAGATCCTAAGGGCTCCACTAATGTGTATAGGCGATATACTAAAAAAACACATGTACACATTGAAGTAGAAACAAACCAAGTAGCATACTACTATTTTGAGCAAGATTGTATATACAAGGTGAATATCCCAAGCTTCCATTAAGTAATATACAAACTAGTATGATACAGTAATGGCCTCTAGGGCATATACACTAACAGTGACATGAGTACAGCTTAGTCCGCTGACTTGACACTGTCACTTCGTCTCGAGTGTGTTCCCACTGCACTTTGATTACTACCCTACCGCGGCTCAAAGGAGTCATGCAAACAGGTAGTAGTTGGGTGTAGTCCCGAAGCACTTGGAGATAGTGTCGGTTAGATAGGATTCGTCTCTCCCGGTATTGGGAGTTGATATCGCGCTGTGTCAAGGAGAGCCATTACACACAGTTGTCCCTGGCCAGGGCAAGCGAGATACACTGGTAGGTTTCCAGTGTTGTCTCTGGGTGTTTTGGGCTACACTCCAACACGACTTGTACCGCTATTAGGGGACTGACGTTTACCACCCCCTAGGCCCGCCATGCGATATTCTCAGACGAACAGACCGGACTGTACGCAGATTGTCACATTCAGAGTCAGTAGGAGTTCGGATGAGTTCACCTCATCAGTCTTCTTATCGGCATCTACCTGGGGGCCGTTACGCACAGCTAGTGCCGCTTGCGGTCTGTGGTTAAACCCACTGCCAGCGTAGTGTCGAGTCTTTAGAGTCCTACACAGAGAGCTATTCGCCTTTAGGAAAAAAGAGTAGAGGTCGCATGGTTTTGCGACAGGGTTCGGTCACATCCGTGCACTTGTGCACGTTTAGTATCCGGGCAGTTATTACTAGCGGGCTTTGGGTTAAGCCAGATCCTAGTATACGTTTTGGGATTGGATTTATCTCGTTTGTATTCGTGTTCCCCGAAACGCGGATGCGGGTGTGTATGCACGGTTGACCGAGACAAAGGCGGAGGATTCTCATTAGGGTTGTTGACTGTTGACTTTTGCTAAACCCTAATGAGAATAAGAAATATGATTAATGATATATTAATTAAGTATTATTGTGCCATGGTTGGGTTGAAAGGTTGACTTTGTTGACTTGTTAACTTTGTCGACCGGTTGACTAGGTTGGACTTGTTGACCATCATCATTACAATGGCTATCATTTCATGGCAAAGACTTTTGCTTGCTTGTTTGTTCACACATTGCATTTAATGCATGAAATGATATTGCCATTTGATATGATAACAACCATCATATAATACTCAATTATTATTATTTGTTATGATTATTTTTGATTATGAAGAGGATGGTTGTAAAAGTCTTTCTAGTTCTACCATTTGCATTCTCTCTTATGCAAAAGCTATCCTCTTCCTCTTGCTCTTCCTCTTTCTCTAGTTCAAGGCAAAAACCTCCTATGTGTTGAGAACCATTTTGCCTTGGAGATAAAAACCCAAAACACTTCTCTACTCATCCTAGTATACAAGGTCTAGCAAGCCAAGTGTTCTAATTTCCTCTAGATTGAGGTTGGAGCCAAAGGTAGAAGCTTTCGGATGGATCCATCTTCGGCACAAGGAGACGACGAGGAGAGAACCATCCGACCATCACAAGGAGTCGAAGATAAGGAGGTCAAGTTAAGCTATAACCCCCTAACAGAGTAGGTAAAACTCTTAGTTAGGTTGTTAGATAGTTAGTTTAACAAAGATCCGTTTTTTGGTCCATGTTACCCCCACCGTAGAAAATCGTTTTTCACCATTTCCGCAACCCCAAAGAACCGGGGAAGGGTAACGTGGATTTACACATAGCACGTAGCTAACCAGTCCGTGTCCAGAAGAACGTCAAATCCAACATCTCTAGAAGAATTAAACCGACGGACGAATCTCTATCTCCTACCCAAATGGCACTCGACCGAAATACGTATTGCGCAACTAAGGAATCGCTAACAGGAGTAAACACAACAAACGGTTGGTCTAGCAAACACGACTCTCGGCCCAACCACGGCACGAAGTGTGTAGAACAAACGAGTGCATAGATCCCGAATTAAACAACATACGAATCAAAGAATATACGAATTAAGAATACCTAAAAACTCTGCATTGGACGCCCGTGCTTCCCGATGAGTCGAAACAAAAGCTCGTGCCTGTCCTCTACCTGCAACAGGCAGTCCTCTTCCTCTGCCATCCTGTACACTCGGAACAAATCCTCCGCGACTACGACCTCTCTGAACATAAGTATGACGCGGATCAACAGCAGGCGTAAAAGAGGACTCTCCCTGAGGAGAAGGCGGTAAGGTAACATATGGTACTGCTACACCCCTCTGGCGTACCAAGGTACAATCTCTGATGAGGTGATGGAAACTCCCGCACCAGAAACATCCATACGATGGCTGCTGACCCTCCTAAGGATAAGAGCTAAACGACTGTCCTCGTCCTAAGCCTCTGCTACTCCCACGACGTAAACGAAATCTGTCTCGGCGACTAAGCCTTTGTCTCTGGGCTGATACACTTGTACGAGCCCTCCTCGGTTCTGGAACTCCCAAAGCCTCGGGAAGACGCCCCTTAGCTAAACGGGCTGCATCCACTGCTGCTGTATACGTGACACAATGCTGTATGCTGATAGCTAGGAATAACTGGGTAACATGGGTGGCAACTTCCTGTCGATGCGCTCGATTGGCCTCAACTAACTACCTCATCATCTGGCGCAAGTCCTGCATCTCTGTCTCAAGCCTAGCGATACGATCTATCGAAAGCAGATCCAACTGCTCCTGTACAATGAGTGTACCGTCCTGGTCAGTCCTCATCCTAAACGAGTCAACTCTGACCCCGGCTCTCGCTGCCTCTCTCTGAGCCCTCAAAGTCATCGGCGGCATAAGGCTAGAAATGGAAATAGGATTCGATAAGAACACGGAAATCGAATCACAAGGATATGTATCATCAAGGAAGGAATTTCAAACAATTAGTACTTAGGTCACTTTAGGCGGAGTACCATGTCGTAAGTATGCCGCGGACATTCAAATGCTACATTACTCTGCTTAAGCTACCTACTCCATCATACCAAGGTCATCCTACACTCCGAAAGGTAAAACCTAGCGCTTTGATACCAAATTTGTCACAACCCAAAATTTGGCACGTGATGGCCCTTAAACCACGCAACGTCCACAAGCGTAACGCAATTTAAGTAAGCCAAAAACCCAGCAATCTAAACCATCAAAAGTAGTAAGTGATAATAACATTGTAAAAACTTTTGAAATCTCAATAAAAATTCTTTAAAGTTCAAATTTACTTCCATTAAAAAAAATTTGGCAGCACCTCCTTTGTAAAACAATCCCCCAAAAAGGGTACAATAAAAGATATAAATAAAGCATCACCAAACTGTTGGAGATAGTGCCCTCAGAGTCAATTATTGGGTCACAGGCACGTGATTGCAATGATTGAGGGGAGGACCTATCCCGGTAGGACAGTCTTACTCGAGATGATAGTATGCTATCTGGTTTATCTTTATCATCGTGTACTGCTTTAGGTGACCTTACGAGTCGCTATTACACGTTGATAAAGCCCCTAGGATTCTTGCTTGACTTCCAGCAGTATGAGGGCGATCATATAAGTGGGAGCTGGGGTCTATAAGCACATCCTTAAATGGTCCCTAGTCGAGGGAGTTTCGAGACAGGGCATCGATTCTCCACAGTAGACTAGTGTATACAGTCGAGACCCCGACGAGGGGCGGTGGCCGGTCTCACAAGCCACTGGTGTCAGTTGGTTCACCTAAGATGTATACAGGTGCTCATTGGGTTATGAGTACACCGGACAGGACTCGCCGGGAACCTGCTAGTTGGGATATACCAGACGTCAGATAGCAGTTCCCAGGTGACATGTGTACAGGTTAGTTCATCGACCTGGGATCGTCATTTGTCTCGTGTGAGTTCCCACTGTACTTTGATTACTACCCTACCACGGCTCAAAGGAGTCGTGCAAACAGGTTTTAGTTGGGTACAGTCCCGAGCCACATGGAGGCAGTGAGCGGATCTGCAGGGGTTCGTCTCTCCCGGTATTGGGGGTGAGGTCGTGCTGTGTCTAGGAGAGCCAGAACATGAAAAGTCCTTGGCCAAGGCAGGAGATTTGCTGGTAGGTATTCCAGTAGTATCTCAGGGTGTTCTGGGCTACACTCCGACACGACTTGTACCGCTTTTGGGGGTCTGACTTTTACCAACCCCCTAGGCCCGCCATGCGATGCTCATAGACGAACGGACCGGACTGTACGGATATTGTCACTGACAGGCTCAGTGGGGTGTCAGGATGAGTTCGCTCATCGACGTCCCTTTTGGTCGATAGCTGGTGGCCCGTCACGTATGGCTAATACCTCTGACGTGCTAGTGGTTAAATCCACAGCCATAGTATTGACGAGTCTTTAGAGTCCACCACACAGACAGTTACTCAAGTTTCGGGCGAAACGCTGTAGAGGCCGTATGGAGATATGGCAGGGTTCGATCAGATACGTGCGGTATTGCACGGATCATGATCGGACGGTTTTTACCAGCCGGCTTTGGCTTAAGTCGGATACTAGTATAAGATAGTGTAGTTTTGTCTCTTTGCATTTGTGTTCAGTGGGAATACAAATGCGGGCATGTATTTGCAGTAGCGGGGTTTTCCTGTAATTTATTATGGGATCGGTTTTTCTGGGGTTGCCAGTTTGTATTCCGTTCCGGCCGGTTTTCTCTTTTTCCTTCCCGGTCGGATTTTTCGTTGGAGGGTGTTAATTGCAAGTTTGCAATTAACATTTTGTGAGGGGTTTCTTTGCATGAGTGTGGTTTCATAATCATGATATTCCATTTTGGTCATTCTCTTGCATTTATTTGATGGTTGTTTGATTTGAGTTGAAAAGGAAATTGTTGTGACCATTATTCTTTTTGGATTTTCCTTTTCTCCTTTGTTAATTCATTCATCCATTTTCCCACCAATTCCTTTGTGGGGCCGGCCAATTTTTTCCAGCAAGGAAATTGTATGTTTTAGATTGGATGGAGAAAGGTTTAATTTGTGTGCATATTTTCTTCATATGATATTTGGTGGACCCCCCCTTATGCTTGCTGTGTGAAGTATTTTTCTTTCTCTCTTTTTGGATTAATTCTTACACACATTCATTACATGTGTGAGCTTGCTTCTTCATTATTCCAGTGAGCACCATTCTGTTTTGGCCGAGCTCCTTTTTTTCATGCATGCTCCATTTCTTCATCAAAGCATCCATGAAATTCTTGTGCTAAAATTCCTCCAACATGGCAACCTCATAAACCCCAAAGAGATAACCTTCTACACTATTTCTATAGCAAGCCTTGGACGCGTCGGCTAGCCAACTTCGCGCCCGAGTTGCCTCGGTCAAGAGGCGGGAGCCCGTAAAAGATTCCGGCTACGTGGTGCCCCTTTCCGACGAGCGAGGAGGTGACGGAGATTCCGCAAAAGATCGGAGTGGAGATGAAGACCGAAGGACACGGATCGCTTGGTATAACTTCTCTACTCTTTTCTATTTTGCTAGCTAGCTAGGTTAATGGCCCGATCCGGGTAAAAAAGTTCGCGGTGGTGCCGTTTTGCAAAGTTCGCAAAGTTTTTGTTTTCCGCGTTTCCGGTGTCGGATCGACGGCCGGGGCGCCCCCGCGGGCTTACAATGGTATCAGAGACAGGCCATTAACCTAACCTAGCATGGTCTAGCGCGTTTAAAACTCGATCGAACAAAAACCCGAAAACCGTATTTTTGTGCACATGTGTTCTCTGTTGAAATTTTTTGAGCTCCTAAAATTTTTCAGGTTGTTGCAGAGGTATGTACAACAAAATATAAGAAATCTGGGAAAATACGATCCACTCATTCCATACTTCGACCGCGGAAGCGCGGCCAAAACCCTTGTTTGGCCGCGCTTGCGCGGCGGAAATATGGAATTGTGGCACCATATTTTCCCAGTAAGCTTATCAGTTGGAAATAGGGCTTTTGGGATATTTTATTTGGGCCCAGATTTTCTGTAAGTGCTACAGTACTGCTTGGGGCCCACTTTGATAAATTTGTTCGATCGGATATTTTAAACATGCTAGTTCACAGTTTTTACATTATATCTGCGACCGTGAATGTCACTCGATCGGTAAATCCCGTCTAACTGCTATAGCCCGGTTAGACGGATTTGCGAACGTGACTTTCACGTTGATGTTCTGTGATTGTACTGTGTTGTTGCGGATCGGTCGTGGGGGATAGCCTGGTTGCAGTGGTAGTACAGTTCTGTTGTATTATGTACATTTGATATTGCGGGGCGAGCGTCCGACATGTGGACTGCCGTCACTGCCTGTTTGTACTATTATTTTGGGGCACGACCTGGTTGCGGTCGATGTACCCGTTGTATGTATATTTTACTTTCTGTACTAGGTTTACCCCGCGGAGGGGTGCACGGATAGCCGGGTTCTGGAGGGCAACAAGCCCGCATCTCATGGCATTGAGACGGAGGGGGCTTCACTCTAGGATTGGCGGGCTATTCGCCGCACTCGTAGGGGGTATAGGGTTGACCCAGGAGGGGTGCCCAAGTTACCGGATTCCCTGAAGTGCTGGGTGGTCCATTCACGTTGCTGAAGGGGGCTGCCTCGCTTCAGGTTTTGGCGGGTAACTTGCCGCGCCCGTAGGGGTCTAGGATTTCATTGCACAGGCTATCCACACGACCAGGGGAACGTCGGGTTTCAGCGGCTCTGTGAAACCCGGGGATCCCAGATATCTGTATTGATCTGTGTTGCTATACATTTCTGTGTTGCTTTTATCACGCCTTGAGCAAAAATTATATGTCATATATATTAGTAGATGTTGTATATGTTTTTCATCCGCGCTAGTCCAGTCCCCGCTCTGTCGTTAGTTAGCTAACCTAACGGGTGATGACGGGACCCAGTGGCGAATGCGGATGGCATATACGTACGTCAGTATATTTTCGTTCTTTAATGGTGTGATCAATTGATGGGACTGCATTGATTCGGATCAATGCAAGTTAAACAAACCTATTCTGATGTTGTTGGAACACTTTTTCAAAAAGCTGTTATTGCAAGGGCGTTCTCTTTTGTTTTGCACAGTGGTATTCATTTGGAATATCCTGCTCCTCAGTCGACGAGGCAAGGGCCGAGATCCCTTCACCGGGAGTGACCCCTTGGACAGAAGTTTGCGTCAGGGCAATAACTTCACTATAGCCGATTACTTTTGCTTTGCATCGTGGTATTCAGTTGGAATATCCTGCACCTCATTCTACGGGGAAAGAGCCGAGATCCCTTCACCGGGAGTGACCTCTTTAGCAAAGGTTTTCGTAACTATATTTTTAAAAGCTATCAGTTCCTTCAACGATATCAAGTTCATTACGTTAAGGGTTTTCGCCAGAAACCATTCGTAGCCCTCCGTCATTTCAGTTAAATATTCGGTAGTATTCAAGCTATGTATTTTGACCTCACGCCAAGGCATAGTGTTTGGTAGCTGCCGGGTATTTATCTGTTGCATAGATAGGTGCGTTGGTTTGGAACAGTCGTACTACTATTTTGGCCTACGTCAAGGGTATGTACGGGTGGGTTCAAACTAACCAGGATAATGACGGGTAGAACTTGACATGTGACTTATGATATTTTGACCTCACGCCAAGGTCATAAGAGCATGGGGTAAAAATCCACATCGGGAGTTTCAAAAGTACTGAAACTTGCCAGATATGCGCATACCTTCTGGAGTGTGATAACGTGAGCGGATTCCGTCACGTTATCATGCGATAAGAGTTGGATCCCGATTCCCACTGATGAGTTGGTTTACTCCTCGGGTTATCCCGGCTAATTCTTCTTTCAGGTTTGGGGAAGAATTTGACGTTACAGTGGGAGGTTTCCAGATTAGATAAATTGGTAACCATTCTGATCTAGGTTAGAGTGCACGCTGAGTGTTTCTTTTCTCTCTCTCTCTGGCAGCGACCATTGACCCGACCCTAGACTATGACTCAGTGACCAAGTTAACCGAACCTACTTAACACTGGCTTTTGGATTGTCTGAGTTGCGAACCTCATTGCCACTCCTATTTTTACCCTTTTCTCCAGGACACCCCGTATTACTACGAACGTCCACTTCCATTGGACAAAACCATCGTATGGTTAGATACGAACTCGAAGGAATTCGAGGATGGTTTCCGGTTCTGGAGAAAACGGATAGGACTATTCAGTTGTCTTTTCTTTTCACCTTCTCTCAGGCTGCGAGTACTCCTAGGTTTAGGAGTAGTACACCTATTACGCAAATTGGATAGTCTTCTTCCAAACCATAGGCTGGTGCCGACCGGTAGGGAATGAAGAAAGCCAATTAGCCTAAACGGTGTACAGAAGGTATTAAGTTCAGACAAAGCAAGGGATTAGTAAGAGGGCAAAGTAAATTGCGACTGCTATTCACGACCAAACCATGTACTTCTTTGTCAATCCTAAATCACCTATGAATTAAGTACATTCGGTTGTCTTTTATCCTCACCTTCTCTCGCATTGCGAGTGCTCCTCGGATTAGGACAGTACACCCATTATGCTTTTTGGATAGTCTTCTTCCAAACCATAGGCTGGTGCCGAACGGTAGGGAAGGAAGAAAACCATTTGGCCTAAAGTGGTGTACAGAAGGTAATGACTAAAGACATATAAAGGGATTTGGAGAGGTGGCAAAGAATTACACAGTTATAGTTGTGAATCTGGATAATGGAAGAGGCATTACTAAGAATACCAGGATACCCCATCGAAACATCTCAATGTTTCAGTTTCACTGTGTACTGTTAAATGAAAACTGATTTCCCAATTAGGCACTTGCTCCAGGGTATGTATTTACCAGGTAGGAGTCTCACATCTGTATGGTTTTACAGATGATGAGTGGGAGTAAGTTATTGGGAATTAGGTGACCATCCTCATTATATCGGGATTCGTTGTAATCGGTGATATTTGAGGAAATCACCTGGGTTGTTTGCCGGTCGGCAAATATTTGGTTTTGAATATCCGCTGTTATGCACCAATTTCAAATTGATATATCTGTACGTCTATTTTCATAGAGTGAGATATACCTTTTGATATTATGTCGATGACATTTACCTATATCAGTGGATGGTTAGGTAAGGAGCATTAAACAGCGGTGTAATTCTTCTTAACCATAAGTACAGTTTTCAACTTACGACACACAGTGAAAGAGTTGTTAGACTCAGCGGACTTATACAAAGTATTGTATGTTGTCCAGTGTCCATCAGGACAGAGGGCTTGGTCCTCGTACTATATTCGGTTTACTTATGACTTCTCTAGTTCTTAGACATGTGTTTCGTAGAAACACAGGGTCTAAGTTTTGAGGAGTTATAGGTATTTGAATAGAGTAGAGAACCAGGTGTAGCAAGTATCGGGATTCTTCAAAGTGATCGAAGATGTAGATACTTGTGTATGGTATTCAGTTGATAGTAATGATAAAGAGATCTTGCTTCTCTTTCAGGTTACTCATAATTGGAAGCATTCCTAAGTTGAGTAACGCTGATCTGGCCTCCTTCCATTTAGTTGACATGCACTGGAGACAGCTGCATGATTTGAATATGGTTCAATTAAATCAGTGCCTCTGTTTCTTGGATATAGAACAGTTCATATCTTGACTTTGTTAAGATACGGGGAGTTGTCCGGTTTATGCTTGAAACCAGACTCTGGACAACTCAAGGCACGTTTCAGTAGTGGCTGTTTGTGGGTTGACCCGGGCTATGACGAGGGTTGATTTTCTACCATCTAGAAGATCAATAGTGATATTGTTCTTGACTCGCCACAGTTTTATCAAAAATGGATTTTTTCCAGAAAAACAGTAGTGGGAGTATGGTAGAACTGGAAGTGATTCCAGAACCACAAACGATTACTGAAGATTTCATAAGATCCTAAAGATTCAATCTGGTTTGACATTCCATTGGCCACTCCGCAGATATGGTGGGTAACCTCAGGCACTCGAGAGGCACTTCGGTATGCTCAAGGACGGTGGCAGGGAGGTTCTTGTTTACCCACACTTGCCATTGCTGTTGTTCCAGGCTGCGAGACCCGGCGGAAGGATGAGTATAGCGTCGTTCTAAACTTGCTTTAGAAGCGTACGTCTATATGACTCTGCCAGAGGGTTGTCGTAGTCAGTGGGAGCAGCGGAAGCATTGGTGGATATCAGGCTTATGTCTATTTATAGACTAGAGCAGATATAGCGGAGATAGATCATCTATTTCTGATGTGACAGTCATAGGTTTGACTTCATCAGAATAGGGGATGGATCTGTTGAGAGGGAAGTAGGGTGTGATGTCCTGGTATTTGATGACATACACAGAGTAGGAAGTGATATTCCTATACTACGATCGGTTATACTTTGGTCGTCACACAGTAGTTTCTCCACATAGGAATTGGATCTTATATCAGACATTCTGGTAACTAGATCTATGGTTTTAGATCTAGATTTGGGTGGTTTCCCAATCAGGGTACTTTGACAGCATTCTATAAGTATTTAGAATGGACGACTCCTGGCACGGTAGTGTACCTGCAGGTAATGGAGTCACCCTCTCTAAAGGTGTCTTACAGACTAAAGGGGAGAGGGACACGCATGATTGACAGATCACTTGCTTAGGCAACTGAGTCAATCATGAGATGTCAAGTACCACACCAGATGTTGTTCTTGCAGTAGGTGCAATAAGTTGATATTGATCCAATCCTGGAGAAACAGTCGGAAGCAGTTTTAGAACATAAGTTGATGTTCTAGGGAATTGATAACGGCAGCCTCCTTTATGAGACGGTTATCATTCCAGGCTTCCAAGGTGACCTGGATGGCAGAGTGGCTGTCAGAGTTATAGTTTTTCCTCTAACGAGGGGCAGTATTTTGGACAGGTGGTCCAGGTCGATACTGAGGGAAGGCATGGTGCAGGATACTGATTAAGTTCAGTTGACGATACAGTCTAAGAAGTTTGGATTTGGAGTTCACTTATGAGCTAGGTCCCATCAGACATCCAGACATTCTAAGACAGGTATTGCTCATTTCGGGAGATAGCTTTCTCCGCGAACTTGAGATATAGAGAGACATAGAAAGAAACATTAAAGCGGATCCACTCACTGAGGCTATTCCTCGAACGCAATAGTTTCGCAAACGGGATTTGTGAGACTGACTAGTAGAGGAGTTGGGTGTTCGGTATCACACGGGCTGTGAGTATGCGACATCGCAATAATTAGCCTCGAGTGCAAGTGGGAGATTGTTGGAGATAGTGCCCTCAGAGTCAATTATTGGGTCACAGGCACGTGATTGCAATGATTGAGGGGAGGACCTATCCCGGTAGGACAGTCTTACTCGAGATGATAGTATGCTATCTGGTTTATCTTTATCATCGTGTACTGCTTTAGGTGACCTTACGAGTCGCTATTACACGTTGATAAAGCCCCTAGGATTCTTGCTTGACTTCCAGCAGTATGAGGGCGATCATATAAGTGGGAGCTGGGGTCTATAAGCACATCCTTAAATGGTCCCTAGTCGAGGGAGTTTCGAGACAGGGCATCGATTCTCCACAGTAGACTAGTGTATACAGTCGAGACCCCGACGAGGGGCGGTGGCCGGTCTCACAAGCCACTGGTGTCAGTTGGTTCACCTAAGATGTATACAGGTGCTCATTGGGTTATGAGTACACCGGACAGGACTCGCCGGGAACCTGCTAGTTGGGATATACCAGACGTCAGATAGCAGTTCCCAGGTGACATGTGTACAGGTTAGTTCATCGACCTGGGATCGTCATTTGTCTCGTGTGAGTTCCCACTGTACTTTGATTACTACCCTACCACGGCTCAAAGGAGTCGTGCAAACAGGTTTTAGTTGGGTACAGTCCCGAGCCACATGGAGGCAGTGAGCGGATCTGCAGGGGTTCGTCTCTCCCGGTATTGGGGGTGAGGTCGTGCTGTGTCTAGGAGAGCCAGAACATGAAAAGTCCTTGGCCAAGGCAGGAGATTTGCTGGTAGGTATTCCAGTAGTATCTCAGGGTGTTCTGGGCTACACTCCGACACGACTTGTACCGCTTTTGGGGGTCTGACTTTTACCAACCCCCTAGGCCCGCCATGCGATGCTCATAGACGAACGGACCGGACTGTACGGATATTGTCACTGACAGGCTCAGTGGGGTGTCAGGATGAGTTCGCTCATCGACGTCCCTTTTGGTCGATAGCTGGTGGCCCGTCACGTATGGCTAATACCTCTGACGTGCTAGTGGTTAAATCCACAGCCATAGTATTGACGAGTCTTTAGAGTCCACCACACAGACAGTTACTCAAGTTTCGGGCGAAACGCTGTAGAGGCCGTATGGAGATATGGCAGGGTTCGATCAGATACGTGCGGTATTGCACGGATCATGATCGGACGGTTTTTACCAGCCGGCTTTGGCTTAAGTCGGATACTAGTATAAGATAGTGTAGTTTTGTCTCTTTGCATTTGTGTTCAGTGGGAATACAAATGCGGGCATGTATTTGCAGTAGCGGGGTTTTCCTGTAATTTATTATGGGATCGGTTTTTCTGGGGTTGCCAGTTTGTATTCCGTTCCGGCCGGTTTTCTCTTTTTCCTTCCCGGTCGGATTTTTCGTTGGAGGGTGTTAATTGCAAGTTTGCAATTAACATTTTGTGAGGGGTTTCTTTGCATGAGTGTGGTTTCATAATCATGATATTCCATTTTGGTCATTCTCTTGCATTTATTTGATGGTTGTTTGATTTGAGTTGAAAAGGAAATTGTTGTGACCATTATTCTTTTTGGATTTTCCTTTTCTCCTTTGTTAATTCATTCATCCATTTTCCCACCAATTCCTTTGTGGGGCCGGCCAATTTTTTCCAGCAAGGAAATTGTATGTTTTAGATTGGATGGAGAAAGGTTTAATTTGTGTGCATATTTTCTTCATATGATATTTGGTGGACCCCCCCTTATGCTTGCTGTGTGAAGTATTTTTCTTTCTCTCTTTTTGGATTAATTCTTACACACATTCATTACATGTGTGAGCTTGCTTCTTCATTATTCCAGTGAGCACCATTCTGTTTTGGCCGAGCTCCTTTTTTTCATGCATGCTCCATTTCTTCATCAAAGCATCCATGAAATTCTTGTGCTAAAATTCCTCCAACATGGCAACCTCATAAACCCCAAAGAGATAACCTTCTACACTATTTCTATAGCAAGCCTTGGACGCGTCGGCTAGCCAACTTCGCGCCCGAGTTGCCTCGGTCAAGAGGCGGGAGCCCGTAAAAGATTCCGGCTACGTGGTGCCCCTTTCCGACGAGCGAGGAGGTGACGGAGATTCCGCAAAAGATCGGAGTGGAGATGAAGACCGAAGGACACGGATCGCTTGGTATAACTTCTCTACTCTTTTCTATTTTGCTAGCTAGCTAGGTTAATGGCCCGATCCGGGTAAAAAAGTCCGCGGTGGTGCCGTTTTGCAAAGTTCGCAAAGTTTTTGTTTTCCGCGTTTCCGGTGTCGGATCGACGGCCGGGGCGCCCCCGCGGGCTTACACAAACGGCAGCAAATCCACGCCTAAAGGCTGAAAACAAACACCACAACAGATATACGACGCCGTAGCGAAGAAAAAGACGATATAAAGTGAAACAGCATGAAAACCTCTAAGTCACAAAATAATATACAATATCGTCCTCACAACTCGTCTCTAAGTCAATACATGAAGTAGTAGATAGAGAGTACTGGATACAACGAATATACAATGAGCAATATAAGATAACAGCAAAACCCACCTATAACAAAACTGCACCTAGTCAGCCGTAGCGGTATCTGCTGCAAAAGATGATACAATAGATGAAAGCCCTACCTCTGACTACTCTGAGGGACAACCTGTACAACCCTGTGGCACAACGGGGGTGAGTTGCCAACTCGTGAGTAGTAAATAACATATGCAGGTAATCGCAAGTATGCACGTACTGCGCGAATCTATCGCATGCATGCTGATAGTAATAAACAGCAATATATATATGCAACAGTCATGAAAGGTACTCTATCAGATACTACTAATATATGAAGCAATGCATATCAAATAAATGCAGAGTATGGGATAAAACATGTCATCCACACGGAACCTCACCAGTGTCCATCAAGTCAATCTAAATCCCAAATTCCTCAAATCGGCCCTCATATTGGCCATAAAATCGGCCCTCATATCGACCATAATATCGGTCCTCATAGCGACCATAATATCGGCACTCATATCCTGTAAGTCTCACGGAACTGGAGTGTCAAACATCGACACCCGAAAACATCATGAAAACTAATGCCCATCATCGACACATAAAAACTTATCTATCAGGCGTCGTCACCACGACTGGCCCTGATAGGTACGTATCATACGCTACCGAAACCTGAATGCCCAGCTTCGACACTCGAAATTCCATATATCCATACGTACATGACTCCGGTCGGTATCTCCGCGATCACCGCCGAGTCCAATACTGTCACCGGTAAGGTAGTATTCCCCTGCCTCGAGCTCATCGCCATCATCTGCGACAATCTTGCCCCGGGGTACCTCCGGGCCCCAACATGTACCCGCACACGGCCCACTCCACTCTTCGCATTGGGTATATATCACAAATCTCAAAACCGAGAAATCTCATGGTGGACGTACTGAAATATCATATCAAAAGAAACTAGGTCTTTTAAATAATGCATAATCTCATGAACTACCACGGTCCTCAAATCCAGAAAACATCATAGGAAATCCATATCTCAATGCTAAAATCCATGAAATATAAAATACGCATCGTAAACAGTAATATGAGCATATAAAGGAAAAACTGCTATTTAACTGCAACAAGTTATTAAATATATCATGCGGTTCTTAATATCCAAAATCCAACACAACATCATATAAAGGTGAACATGTAACTATAACAAGGCATATTGGTGTACATGTAAGTATGCATGCAAGATATACATATAGCTATATCTCATATGTGTATATACCTGTCACTAATGGTACCCTACCATATAGGTATATGCGTAGCTAGCATGTAGGTATGGCAAAGCATATGTGTAAGCATGTAGGTATACATGTATGCTATATGTCATATGCGCAAAGGATATGAATAAATATCTAAATGTCACAACCATACAATATCACATAGGTATGTGTGTTGTGCGTGTTATGGCAATTATCGACGGTGTGTGTGGCATACAATCAGTGCTCGTGCGACATGAACCGTCAATAATAGTGCAGTGTCCAATGGGTACAAGTCTAAGCACAACAAGTAATGATATGAAATGAGTTCATGCACAATATCTATATATGCAAATAAACATGCGGCTAATGTCATATCATATCTATCCCAGACGCATAACGCCATGCGAGCGATTCCCTTGTAGATGTTAAATCTACTCACAGATGATCTCGGGCTAAGTAAAGCCAACCACTCGCTTTTCCTTCTTCGCAGCGCCCGAAGTCCCCACGTGCATCCCTAAGATAATAAACAAAAATAACAAATGTATATTAGCAATCGACCAATAACACGTACAAACTACGTTTGACCGACGCATCAACTCCAAACATATTCTCAAGTGCTCGTCTAGTGGCTAACGCGCGTAGCGACACTACGAAACTAACCCAAGAGCAACAGATAAACAAAGACACGAACCGTATCGGATAACGTAACGCCAAAAATCGAAACACTAGAAACTAGCAAAGTGATCCCAGATTTTCTACACAACCAATTTGTAAATGTTGCACATACCAAAAGACCGCACACAACCCCAGAGACCCCCAGACCAAAATACAACCCCCCAGCCCCCACTCTGGCCGTAAATTGCGGCCAGAACCAATAAATCTGCAGCCATTTTGAAAGGGATTAGGCTCGGGTTTTTATGGTGGGTTCTAGGTAACTACACAAGGTCACTGTGATGGGAACGTTTCCAACAAATGCCTGGTTTGATAGCAGATCATCCGAGACCCAAAACTACACTAAAAATACGATATTTGCACGAAACGAAACTTTACGCCTTCTAAACTGAAACTTACAAGGTACACAACATTAAAAAGACTTACTTAACAGATAGAGATCATTAGCTACTCCCACAAGCTCAAATAACCAAGCTTTCCAAGCTCCAATGGATCCTAGAGGCTAAACAAGGCTTTAAGAGGGATTTGGTGATGTTTTGATGAAGATTAGTGAAGGTTTTGTGATGAAATGGGCAAGTGTTCAGTTGAGAGCTATGAGGAGATGAAAATATAATAAGAAAGAGATGAAGTGAGAGAGAAATGAGTGAGGTAAGGATAATGAGAGAGAGAGAGAGGTGAGGATAAGGGTGAGTGCACCATGCATCATCAATGCAACCATGGCTCACCATGCCACCTCTCATCCAAAAAAAACCCAAAGGAAAATATCTCTCACAAATATCTAGAGGTTTAAGGTTAAGGTTTAAACAAAGGATAGGATTAAAGCAAAGTAAGGATTTGGATTAAGTTGTCATGGTTACAAAACACGATTAACACAAACATACCCTCACATTAACGTGCACACGTGTGTGCAAGCCTATAACAAATAATAATAAATTAATAATTAATTGTTATAAAATATGAGGAAACCGAATTGGTAAAATTTTTACAGAAAACTCGCACTATCGCTTAATTAACACTAATCGAATTCCTAAGGTGTTACAACGGTATAATCTCTTAAACCAGTTTACAGTTTACTAATATAGGGTTGTTTTGTAAGTTTGGGTTTTGAGACTTGATATTGTATTTGGTCGTTGGACGTTTGTACGTCAACAACGAGGGTTGTTTGGTTGTTTTGTATGTGTAGGCTATAGGTTCTAACCTTTGAGCGCACCGCTTGCCGTATTTGGATTTCGGAACTTAATGTTAATAGCTTTGCGATTTCATATAGATTTTAGGTACATTCGCGTCGATCCCGCGACGACGAAGCGGCTTGACTATGACTAAGCGAGGAGTTAAGCATGTGAGTAGAATTATATCTACAAGGGAAGTCGGGTGGATGGCGTATAGCACCCTCGCAAATTTTGAATGGAAACCGATATATATATAGAATACAGTAGGAGAAATCTACATTAGAAAATTATAGATGTGGTTAAAATATAGTTAGAGGTGATATTAATGATTGAATATATATATATATATATATATATATATTAATGTATATGCCCTAGAGGCCATTACTGTATCATACTAGTTTGTATATTACTTAATGGAAGCTTGGGATATTCAAAGTTGTATAGACAATCTTGCTCAAAATGGTAGTATGCTTCTTGGTTTGTTTCTACTGTAATATGTGCATGTGTTTCTTTTAGCATATCGCTTATACATATTAGTGGAGCCCTTAAGATCTTTGCTTGATTACCAGCGTTGTGATGGCATTCACACTTGTGGGGGCTGGGTAATCTACAAGCACATCCTTATACAGGTCCCTAGTCGTAGGATTATCGAGACAGGGCATCGAAACTACGGAGTCGACTAGCGTATGCGCTTCTCATCCCAGCAGGGGAGATGGTCTGTCCCACAGCTATCAGTACGTCGTACTGGAGATAGTATGCGGGTGCTCGTTAGGTTACGAGTACACTAGATAGGACTCGTAGGGAACTGTTGGTTGGTACTATACCTATCGTCAGTTATCAGTTCCCAGGTGACATGAGTACAGCTTAGTCCGTTGACTTGACACTGTCGCTTCGCCTCGAGTGTGTTCCCACTGTTCTTTGATTACTACCCAACCACGGCTCAAAGGAGTCGTGCAAACAGGTAGTAGTTGGGTGCAGTCCCAAAGCACTTGGAAGCAGTGACGGTTAGACAGGATTCGTCTCTCCCGGTATTGAGGGTTGATATCGCGTTGTGTCTAGGAGAGCCATTACATAAAGTTCCTGGCCAGGGCAAGCGAGAATTACTGGTAGTGTTTCCAGTAGTTTCTCAGGGTGTTCTGGGCTACACTCCGGCACGACTTGTACCGCTATTAGGGGTCTGACGTTTACCGCCCCTAGGCCCGCCATGCGATACTCTCAGACGAACAGACCGGACTGTACGGAGATTGTCACATTCAGGCTCAGTAGGAGTTCGTATGGGTTTACCTCATCGGCTTTCTTATCGATATCTACCTGGGGACCGTTGCGTACAGCTAGTGCCACTTGCAGTCTGTGTTTAAACCCAATGCCAGCTAGTGTCGAGTCTTTAGAATCCCACACAGAGAGTTTCCCTACACTGGGCGAAAGGTGTAGAGGTCGTATGGTTTTATGGCAGGGCTATGATCACTTACGTGCACTTGTGCGCATATGCTGTTCAGGCAGATAATGCTAGTGGGCTTTGGTTTAAGCCGGATCCTAGTATTGTATGGATGGCTTAGTTTTGTCTTCTGTGCATTCGCATTCTACGGAATGCGGATGCGGGTGTGTATGCACGGTTGTGAGGAGCGAAGAAGAAGGAGGTGCCTCATTAGGGTTTTGACCGTTGGTTCGGTCAAAACCATTATGAGGTGTGGAAATTATTTAATAATCTCTTTAATGATAATCATGTTATGGCTAATTGCTTTGACCATTTGACCATGCTTGACCATGTTGACAATTTGACCATTGTTGACTTGGATCTTTCTTGTGAACACTAGATCCTTCTTTTGCTTTTGGTTTTATTTTTGTGATGATAATGGTCAAATCAATGTAGCCATCAACTTTATCATGATAAGAGATTAGTAATTATTTGGTTTATGGATTCATTATTCTCTTCTCATTCTCTCTCTTCAAGTGAGAAGCTCCCATGGTTCCTCCTTCTTCTTCCTCTCTAGATTTTTCCTTACCTCTCATGTGTTGAGAAAATTAGGTTCTAAATAGACAAACAAATCCACCACCATTTTCTACACCACCTAGGACAACAAGAATAGCAAACTTGTTGCCCTAGTTACCTCGGCTTGAGGTGGAGCTCGGATTACAGACTCTCAGGTAGATCGTCTTCGACTCAAGGAGGCCGCGGAGGTGACCAAGATCCGGATCGACCCATGGAGCCTACGGAGACACGGAGGGTAGCGGAGAAGACCCGAAAGACTAGTAGCATGAGGTATAATCTCCTTGCATAGTAGATAGAACCTCATATAGTTTGTTAGCAATGGTTTGGCAAAGATCCTCAAGTTTTAGTCCATGTTACTTTGTGTTAAAATTTTGATTTTTACCTATTCTGCCTCCCTGTAAGCACCGGGGTGGGTAACGTGGACTTACAATGGTATCATAGCCTCACTAAACTGTTACTAACTTGTTAGCAAAGTGTTAGAAATTCGATCGCCGAAAAAAATCGCAAAACACGTCGAAAAATGCACTTTTCTGTCGTTTTTAAAAACGGGTCCAAAAATTTTTCAGGGGACCTTAAAAATACGTGCAGGCTTTTTTGGGAAAACTGTAGAAATTTGGGCGCCTAAGTCACTCAGAAGAACGTGGATCCGCGGCCGATCCAAGAGATCCGCCGCGGATCCGTAGCCAAGTTGACTCGGTCGCGCACCAAATTTCTTCTGGGGTTCTCTGCGATGGTTTTGTGATTTTTAGATAGTTTGTATCTGCCCAGATTTTGCTGAGTACTGTGTTGTGCTTGGGGTAGTTTCAAATCAAGTTATCGATTGAAATTCTACGTACTTTTGCTAATCGGATATTCTGTGATGTGATATATGTATTGAACGTCTACTAATCGCTATACGTCGATTAGTGAGGGTTATACATATCTGTGATCTATGATGTTGGTTTGTGTATTTGAACTTGTTGGATCATCTGATGAATAGCCGGGGATGTGAGATGAGAGTTTTCATTTTTCATTCAGTGTAAAATTTGTAATTTGATGTAATATTATTTTATGGCCGCACATCCAGGCTGAGGTTGTAGCCGCCATTTTATATTATTTATTTTACTGTTTTTGCTCCTAGGATAGACCCAAGGTGGGGTGCACAAACTATCGGGTATTTTGAAGTGCCGAGTGGCCTACTCACGTTGTTGAGGGAGGTTGCTCCACTTCGGGTACTTGGCGGGTAGTTTGCCGCACCCGTAGGGGTCTAGGGTGGGGTTTGGCTATTCATCGCGACCGTGTAATCCGTCTTTCGTTGCAGGCTCGAACGAAACGTGGATTTCTAGCATATCCAATGTGTTCATCTTTGATCTGGAATGGCTATCATTGCATCTGACGAATGTACATATCTATTTATGATATCTAGTAGGCGTTGCTTATGGTTTGCATCCGCGCTAGTCCAGCCCCCACTCTGTCGTTGGTTAAGTAACCTAACGGGTGATGACGGGACCCTGTAGCGAATGCGGATGGCATAAGCATACGTCATATTTTCGTTGTTTTCTGCAATGGTAGGATTAATTGATGTGACGCATTAAATTAATGCAAAGAAAACAAACCAAAGTTAAATCGTTGGAACAATTTCAAAAACCACTCGGTTTCTTTTCAAAACAGAAAACTTTTAAAAACGCGGAGCTTAAACCACTCATTTTAAAAGGTATCAGGTTCCTTCGATTATATCAAGTTCACTACGTTCACGGTTTCGCCAAAACCATTCGTAGCCCTCCGTCATTTCATATGAATATTCAATAGTATTCAAGCTATGTTTGTTGACCTTCGTTACGGCATAGTGATTGGTAGCTGTTGGGTGTTCATATGTAGCATAGATAGATGCGTTGGTTTGGGACAGTCGTATTACCTTGTTGACCTTCGTCAAGGGTATATACGGGTGGGTTCAAATTAACCTGGACAATGATGGGTAGAACTTGACATGTGACTTATGATTTGTTGACCTTCGTCAAGATCATAAGAGCATGGTGCAAAAATCCACATCGGGAGTTTCTAAAGAAACTGAAACTTGCTAGAGCTGCATACCATTTGGAGTTTGATAATGTTGGTAGGATTCCATCAGCATTATCTCACAATAATATTTTGATCCCGATCCTACTGTGAGTATCCGCTACTTCTCAGGAAACTTTTCACTTAACGATCATTGCTATAAACCAAGTAGGCGTCTAGAAAGGTGTTAGCGGGGCTACGCCCATAGGGAAAACAGATTATTTAATTAAGGAACTTCACGAAAGCGTCTTAAAACCTCCCTCGAAGTACCGACACTGGCCTGGCTGAACGGTTAAACACGTATTGTACGGTGAGATTGATCCCGACTAAATCTTCTTTTATGGTTTAAGGAAGGATTCGAGAAACAGTGGGAGCCATCCTGTTTAGATAAACTAAAAACCAGTCTAAACATGCAAGAGCATCATGCTGTGTGTTTTCTTCTCTCTCTTAATTGCAGCGACCCAGTGATCAGACATAGGTTACATCTAGATAATGAAATGACTGAATCTGACTGTTATGACTGGTAAAGGTCTGTCCAGATGTCAATTACCCATGACAAGCTTGGACACCTCTTAACTAATCAAATCCCTGCCGTCTCAGGACCAGTTTCCACTATCACGAATATTAATATCCGTAAGACGTCGGAAAAAGACCGTGCTAATGCCAAGTGCCTCGTGTTGGCCTCAGTTGATGGTGCATACCAGAGGCAGCACGAGAAGATGGACTTAGTTTATATCTTCCTCCATAACAAAGTTTTATATGGAGGGCAATCTCGTATCGCAAGATATGAGACCTCGAACGAATTGCTTCAAGCGAGGTTGGCTATCGGGTCATCTGTAGGTGGCAACGTCCTTACATAGACCAGCTATTTTGATGAGCTCACAGACATGAAGACCATGTTGAAGAACGGGTCAAATACTGACTTGATTCTACTGTCTCTGCCCTCTACTTATACCCTGAAGGAAACAACGGAAGTAGGAGGAAAGGGAAGGACAAAAGTTTCGGGACTAGATATAGTAAAGGAGGGACGTTCTTATTGTTACGGGAATAAAAATTGGCAGAAGGATTGCAGGGCTAGCAAATCCAGTAGCCAGGATTCGAAGCATATTGTGCCTTCGGCTTCGGGTGTGTTTGTAATAGAAAATTGTATGTCAATTAACTCTAATTCCTGGGTATTGGATACCGGATCAGGATTTCACATCTGTAATTCATTACAGTCTTTGAGAAACCGTAGAGTTATCAGGATAGGTGATATCACTCTCAGGGTTGCTAGCGGAATGAGCGTGGACGCTGAATCCGTAGGGGAATATCACCTTGGATTGACAAGTGGGAAGATATTGATTCTGCGTAACTGTTTGTATGTACCTAGTATGGCTAGTAATATCATATCTGTATCCTTACTTTCTAAGGAAGGATATGATTTTACTTTTGTAAGCGATGTGGTCCACATCCACCTAAATCAAGTTCTGATTGGGTCAGGTACATTAGAAAACGGAATATACGTACTGAATCAAGCTCAGGTTTTCAATGTCCAGAACACACTTAAAAGAAAGTCTCCGGAATTAAATCAGCCTTTCTTATGGCATTATAGACTGGGTCACATTAATGAGACACGGTTAACAAAGTTTCATAAAGATGGATACTTGAATCCGTTCGAGTATCAGTCTCATGCTACCTGTGAATCTTGTCTCATTGGAAAGATGACAAAGACTCCGTTTACTAGACACGGAGTAAGAACGAGTGAGCTCTTAGGACTCATACACAGTGACGTGTGTGTTCCAATGTCTACACATGCGCGAAGTGGTTATTCATACTTCATTACTTTTACGGATGATTTCTCTAGGTATGGACATGTCTTCCTGATGAAGCATAAATCCGAGGCCTTTGAGAAATTTCGGGAATACAAGAATGAAGTTGAAAACAAATAGGCAAGAGTATCAAGACACTGAGATCTGATCGAGGTGGTGAATACTTGAGTGCCGAGTTTCTGGACTACTTAAAAGAGAATGGAATTCTCTCTCAGCTTACTCCTCCATACACACCACAACCCAACGGTGTATTTGAAAGGCGGAATCAAACCCTATTGGATATGGTTCGTTCCATGATGAGTAAGGCTGAGTTACCGCGATCTTTCTGGGTTATGCACTAGAAACAGCTGCATATCTTTTAAAAAAGGCTCCAACCAAGACTGTGCCTACCACCCCATTGTAAGTCGATGTACAACACCGCACGAGTTGCGGGGAGGCGGAAATATGAAAAACGATCTTGTTTTGTATGTAAACATCGACTAACCGAAGATCTTTACTTAACGATAATTAATAATAAGCATAGAGTTCTAAGCTACTATGTAAAAAGAGATTATACCAAATGATTCTAGTCCTTCGTCTTTATGATCTCTAAGTCCTCATCGGCCTCCTATCCGTGATAGATGATCCACCCGAGAACCCTAATCCAAGTTATAAACTCTAAATTTGAGGTTACTTAGTTTCTCTAGTTGCTAATCAAAGTAACTAAGATGATATAGAGTTAGGTTATAAAGTGTTTAGTCTTTACTAATCCTTGGTCTCAACTCATGAGTGGTAGGATTAGGGTTTGATGAAGAAGAGAGCTTGAGGAGAGAGAAGGTGGAGATGATTATGATTTGAGAAAAGCTTCTCACTAGAATATATAAAGAAAAAATGAATTATCAAATAAAATCAATTAAATGATTATTCACCATGCTTCATTTATTCAACAAGAGTGATTCATCATGTGAGTCATTAGATCATTAATGATGCATTAATAATGCATTTAATGATATGATGAATCAAACAAATGAGTCACAAAAGAATTTAATGAAAATGCCACCTTAACCCCTCGTGTCACCATCCTTCTAGAAGCTTCTCGGAGAATTACGAGAACGCCCCTCGCAGCCGTGAAAACACGGAAAAACTTTAGACTGTATTAATCCAATAACCTAATACTAGAATCTGGCTTAAACCAAAGCTGGCTAGTAAAAACTGTCTGAATGTCGTACGTGCGTTTTAAACACGTATGCGTCCGAACCTTTGTCGTAAAACCATACGACCTTTATATCTTTTCGCCTAGGTTTGGGAAAACTTTGTGTGGGACTCTAAAGACTCGACTACTACGCTGGCTGTGGGTTTAACCACAGACCGCAAGCGGCACTAGCTGTACGTAACGGTCCCCAGGTAGTTGTTGTTAGGTTTACCTAGCACCCTATAAGAGGTTTGGAAGTATCACATGCCACAAAGATCAAATTTTTATGGTGCTAAGTAAGCATACAAAGGTTCTATCCTAGAAAATTAGGGTTTCATAATTTTAAAGGCAACAAAGACTAGGGTTTAGAGAGTACAACCTTTGTAGCTCCCTACGCTAGACTCCTTGGCCTCTTGAGAGTTGGAGGAGGGTTCGCTTGAGGTCTTCTAGTGTCCACGACGATCCACCCGAAGCTCCTTGTCCAAGCTAACAACTTCACTTTTCCAAGAGAATGAAATGAAGCAAACACACTAAACAAGTGGGCTAAACTTGTGTAGAATGATGTTGTGGTTCTTATTCTCACTTCAAAATCCAATCTTGTTAAGTATTTTGCTCACTACAAAAGTCTAGAGAGCAAAAGAGGAAGGAAGAAGAAGATGATGGCTTTTTTTTGAACAAGAGTAAAAAGAATAACTCTTGAATAGAAAATGAAAATATATGTATATATATTTATTTCTTCTCATCTCAAACCATGGTTAAATGTTTAAGATATTATTTAATTTGAGTTAAAACACAAAGAGAAGGTTAACCCATGGTTAGAAGTAGGTGAGCATGGTTAGGTTAAGGAAGAGTGTAGAAACTAACCATGAATTATCCTTTTCTTCTTTTCTTTTGTTTCAACAAAAAATTAAATAATAATCCATATATTTAAACCATGGTGTGAGTCTTATATTGCCACCATTTTCAATGTGTAATCAACCATGAAGGATGATGTATGTATGTATGTATGTATGTATGCACATCCATATGTGCATGAAACTAAAAAGAAAGAAAGCATACATGCATGCATACATCCATCATATACAAGAAAAGATTTTAAGTGAGAAGCTAATGGGTAAATGATAAATCAACACTTGAGTTATCAATCCGGTCATATCACATACGACCCCACCAAAAGTAAGCCGCCCGATCAATATACGGTATCCTATACTCGCATTTTAATCGGGTCCATGCGCATATCGCATACGCGCACCACAACGTTTCGCCTGGACTAGGTAACTCATTTGTGGGACTTTAAGACTCGTCAATACGCCGGCAGTGGGTGATGATCATATCAAGCACCCCCAAGCCGCAAGCGGTCAGCTAAACGTAATGGCCACCCGGGTATTGAGCGATCAGAAGAAAACAAGCGAACCTGCTTCAACTCCCGTCGAGCCAACCAGCAACACTACCGTACAGTCCGGTCTCTTCGTCAGATATGCTGCATATCGAGCCTAGGGATGGTCATTTCGACCCCAATAATTCAATAAGTCGTGCCGGTGAATGGTTTATAACAGATCCAGAAACTACTGATAACACTTATCAGTAAATCTCAGCAGCCCTGGCCAGGGACTTACTGATATAACCAGTCGGGCACAGCACTGCATCAACTCCCAATACCGGGAGAGAAGAAACCCCTCCTATCGCTCATCGCTTTCGTGTGTCTCGGGACTGTACCCAACGGCCACCTGTTTGCACGACTCAGTAAAGCCGTGGTAGGGTGGCAATCAAAGTACAATGGGAGAACACACAAGACTCTATGACGATCTCGGGTCTACAGACTAACCTGTACCAGTGTCACCTGAGAACTGCTATCCGACGATAGATATAGTTCCATATAGGAGATCTCGGTGAGTCCGTCCAGTGTACCCAGTCACCACTGAGCACCCGTATATGATCTTCATATCAAACATCGATGAATGTAGGAACATTCAACGCCCATCATATGGGTCTAGTATCATATACGCTAGTCTACTCTGGTATATCAATGCCCCGTCTCGATATACCTACGACTAGGGACTTTCCAGGATATGCTTATATACTACAGATGTCCCACTAGTATGATCTCCATCATAATCACAGTAGTCAAGCCGATATCCTTAGGGCTTTATTAGCATGTATGAATGAATAAAAGCATGATCAAATCAACATGTCAGATAAAGAAGAACCAAATAGCATACTATCATGTCGAGCAACAATGTATACTGAATATATATACATTTACAAATACATCCACTATCATATAATGGCCTCTGGGGCATACATATATCCAACAATCTCCCACTTGCACTAAGGCCAGTTATTGGCGTATCTCATACCCAATATCTCAAAAATTCGCTCATGCTGCGGTTGAGGGAGGGCCTTGGTGAATAGATCCGCGGCGTTATTCTTTGTGTCTACTCTCCTAATCTCGATCTCGCGGCGATCTACAATCTCCCGGATCAAGTGAAAACGCCTCAGGATGTGTCTGGACCGCTGATGGGATCTGGGCTCCTTGGCTAACGCCATAGCCCCATTATTGTCACAATACAAAGATATTGGATCAATAATGGTTGGAACTACTCCTAGCTCCGAGACGAACTTCTTCATCCAGACGGCTTCCTTGGCGGCATCATTCGCAGCAATGTACTCAGCTTCTATCGTAGAGTCTGCAACGGTATCCTGTTTGGAATTCTTCCAACTTACCGCCCCTCCATTGAGGGTAAATACAAACCCTGAGATAGATTTGTTGTCGTCCTTATCGCTCTGGAAGCTCGAATCGGTAAAGGCCTCCATTTGGAGATATGCATTACCATACACCAAGAACAATTCTTTAGTCCTTCGTGTAAGTGCACGGCGGCGCCCCGGCCGTCAATCCGACGGCCAAATGCGGAAGCGGTAATAAACTTTAATTTTTGCAAACTAGCAAACCGGCACCACCGCGCACTAAACACCCGGATCGAACCATTAACTAGTCCTAGCTAACTACAAGATAGGGAAGAGATATACCCAGTGATCTGAGTCCTCCGGTCTTCTCGCCGTCGTCCCGATCTCCCGCGGAATGTCCGGTCTCCACCTCGTCGCCGGATGGGCACCACATCGCCTGCATCTTTTACGGGCTCCCGCCTCTATACCGAGGCAACTCGGGCGCGAAGTTGGCTGGCCGACGCGTCCCAGATTTGCTGTAGAATAATGTAGAGTCTATGTCTCTTTTGGGGGTTTTTGTTGCCTCTGAAGATGATGGAGGAATCATGATAAGGAAAAATGGTGCTTGCATTTTTCCTAGCATGAAAATGAGATCAAAAAAATGCCACACTCAAAAATGGAACTCTCTCATCCTCTCACTAATGTGGCTGGCCTCATCTTCAAAATGAAATGGTGGAGGGAATAAAAACATCAACTATGAAGGGAGGTAATGGTAGTAAAAGGTGGAGGGTGACCATATCCAAAGCAATGATAACCATGTCACATTAAATCAAATCCATTTCTAATCTCAATTAATGCAAGTGAGTGATGTAAAGAGAATCATATGATGGTGGAAAAGAAAAGATGCCATCATAATCAATGCATTTGCAATAAACCCCTCCATAAAGTGTTATTTGCAAAATTGCAAATAACCCCTTCCAACGGAAAAGTCCGGCCGGGAAAGAACAAAGGAAAACCGGCCGGAACGGAATGCAAACTGGCAACTCCAAAAAACTGGTCCCGTAATAAATTACAGGAAAAACCCCGCTACTGCATATACATGCCCGCATTTGTATTCCTACTGAACACAAATGCAAAGAGACAAAACTACACTATCTAATACTAGGATCCGGCTTAAGCCAAAGCCGGCTAGTAAAATCCATCCGATCACGATCCGTGCAATACCGCACGTATTTGATCGAACCCTGCCATATCTCCATACGGCCTCTACAGCGTTTCGCCCGAAAGCTTGAGTAACTGAAAATGTGGTGGACTCTAAAGACTCGTCAATACTATGGCTGTGGATTTAACCACTAGCACGTCAGAGGTATTAGCCATACGTGACGGGCCACCAGCTATTGACCAAAAGGGACGTCGATGAGCGAACTCATCCTGACACCCTACTGAGCCTGTCAGTGACAATATCCATACAGTCCGGTCCGTTCGTCTATGAGCATCGCATGTGGGGCCTAGGGGGTTGGTAAAAATCATACCCCCAAAAGCGGTACAAGTCGTGTCGGAGTGTAGCCCAGAACACCCTGAGATACTACTGGAATACCTACCAGTAAATCTCCTGCCTTGGCCAAGGAATTCGTGTAATGGCTCTCCTTGACACAGCGCGACCTCACCCCCAATACCGGGAGAGACGAACCCCTGAAGATCCGCTCACTGTCTCCATGTGGCTCGGGACTATACCCAACTAAAACCTGTTTACACGTCTCCTTTGAGCGTGGTAGGGTAGTAATCAAAGTACAGTGGGAACTCACACGAGACAAATGACGATCCTCAGGTCGATGAACTAACATGTACACATGTCACTAGGGAACTGCTATCTGACGTCAGGTATAAGACCAACTAGCATGTTCCCGGCGAGTCCTGTCCGGTGTACTCATAACCCAATGAGCACCTGTATACATCTTAGGTGAACCAACTGACACCAGTGGCTTGTGAGACCGGCCACCGCCCCTCGTCGGGGTCTCGACTGTATACACTAGCCTACGCTGGAGAATCGATGCCCTGTCTCGAAACTCCCACGACTAGGGACTATTTAAGGATGTGCTTATAGACTGCCAGCTCCCACTTATATGATCGCCCTCATACTGCTGGTGGTTAAGCAAGAATCCTAGGGGCTCTATCAACGTGTAATAGTGACCTGTCAGGTCACCTAATCAGTACACGATGATAAAGGTAAACCAGATAGCATACTATCAACTCGAGTAAGACTGTCTTACCGGGATAGGTCCTCCCTCAATCATTGCAATCACGTGCCTGTGATCCAATAATTGACTCTGAGGGCACTATCTCCAACAATCTCCCACTTGCACTCAAGGCTAATTATTGCGATGTCGCATACTCACAGCCCGTGTGATACCGAACACCCAACTCCTCTACTAGTCAGTCTCACAAAGCTCGTTTGCGAAACTATTGCGTTCGAGGAATAGCCTCAGTGAATGGATCCGTCTTGATGTTTCTTTCTGTGTCTCTCTAAATCTCAAGTTCGCGGAGAATGCCATCTCCCGAAATGAGCAATACCAGTCTTAGAATGTGTCTGGATGTCTGATGGGACTTAGCTCATAAATGAACTCCAAATCCAAACTTCTTAGACTGTATCAACAACTGAACTTAATCAGTATCCTGCGCCATGCCTCCCTCAGTATTGCCTTGGATCACCTGTCCAAAATGCTTCCCCTCGTCAGAGGGAAAAACTATAACTCTGACAATCACCCTGTCGTCCATGTCACCTTGGAAGCCTGGAATGATAACTGTCTCCTTAATGAGGCTGTCGTTATCATTTCCCTAGAACATCAACTTATGTTCTAAAACTGCTTCCGATTGTTTCTCCAGGATTGGATCGATATCAACTTATTGCATCTACTGCAAGAACAACATCTGGTGTGGTACTTGACATCTTATGATTGACTCAATTACCTGAGCAAGTGATCTGCCAATCATGCACATCCCTATCCCCTTTAGTCTGTAAGAAACCTTTAGAGAGGGTGACTCCATCATCTGCAGGTACACTACCGTGCCAGGAGTCGTCCATTCTAAATACTCTTAGAATGCTGTCTAAGTACCCAGATTGGGAAACCACCCAAATCTAGATCTGAAACCATAGATCTAGTAACCAGTATGTCAGATATAATGTCCGAGTCCGATGCGGAGAAACCACTGTGTGACGACCAAAGTATAACCGATCGTAGTATAGGAATATCACTTCCTACTCTGTGTATGTCATCAAATACAAGGACATCACACCCTACTACCATCTTAACAGATCCATCCCCTATTCTGATGAAGTCAAACCTATGACTGTCACATCAGAAATAGATGATCTATCTCCGCTATATCTGCTTTAGTCCATAAATAGATATAAGCCACCTGTCCACCAATGCTTCCGCTGCTCCCACTGACTACGACAACCCTCTGGCAGAGTCATATGCACGTACATTTCTAAAACTAGTTTAGAAAGTCGCTATACTCATCCTCCTGCCGGGTCTCACAGTCCGGAACAACAGCAATGGCAAGTCTGGGTAAACAAGAACCTCCCTGCCACCTTCCTTGAGGCTACCGGAGTACCTCTCGGGTGCCTGAGGTTACCCACCATATCTGCGGAGTGGCCAATGGAATGTCAAACCAGATTGAATCTTTAGGTTCCTATCAAATCTTCAGTAATCGTTTGTGGTTCTGGAATCACCTCCAGTTCTACCATACTCCTACTACTGTTTTCTGAAAAATCCATTTTATTTAAAACTGTGGCGAGTTCAGAACAATATCACTATTGATCTTCCAGATGGTAGAAAGTCAACCCTCGTCAAAGCCTGGGTCAACCCACAAACAGCCATTACAGAAACGTGCCTTGAGTTGTTCAGTGTCTGGTTTAATCATAAACCGGACAACTCCCCGTATCTTAACAACGTTAAGATATGAACTGTTCTATATCCAATATAGAACCAGAGGCACTGATTTAATTGAACCAGATTCAAATCATGCAACTGTCCCCAGTGCATGTCAACTAAATAGAAGGAGGCCGATCAGTATTACTCAACTTAGGAATGCTTCCAATTATGAGTAACCTGAAGGAGAAGCAAGTTCTCATAATCACTACTATCAACTGAATACCATACACAAGTATCTACATCTTCGATCACTTTGAAGAATCCCGATACTTGCAATACCTGGTTCTCTACTTTATCCAAATACCTATAACTTCTGAAAATTCGGACCCTGTGTTTCCACGAAACACCTGTCTAAAAACTAGAGAAGTCATAAGTAAACCGAATATAGTACGAGAACCAACCCCTCTGTCCTGATGGACCCTGGACAACATACAATACTCTGTATAAGTCCCTTGAGTCTGATAACTCATTCACTGTGTGTCGTAGGTTGAAAACTGTACTTATGGTTAAGAAGAATTACACCGCTGTTTAATGCTCTTTACCTAACCATCAACTGATATAGGTAAATGTCATAGACATAATTTCAAAAGGTATATCTCACTCTATAAAAATAGACGTACAGATATATCAATTTGAAATTGGTGCATGACAGCGGATATTCAAAACCAAATATTTGCCGACCGGCAAACAGTCCAGGTGACTTCCTCAAAAATCACCGATTACAACGAATCCCGATATAATGAGGATGATCACCCAATTCCCAATAACTTACTCCCACTCATCATCTGTAAAACCATACAGATGTGAGGAACATACCTGGTAAATACATACCCTGGAGTATGGATTGATTGGGAAATCAGTTTTCTTTTAACAGTACACAGTGAAACTGAAACATTGAAATGTTTCGATGGGGTATCCCGGTATTCCTAGTAATGCCTCTTCCAGATTCACGACTGTAATCGTATAATTCTTTGCCACCTCTCCAAATCCCTTTATATGTCTTTAGTCATTATCTTCTGCACACCCCTTTAGGCTAAATGGTTTTCTTCCTTCCCTACCGTTCGGCACCAGCCTATGGTTTGGAAGAAGACTATCCAATAAGCATAATGGGTGTACCGTCCTAATCCTAGGAGCACTCGCAATGCGAGAGAAGGTGAAGATAAAAGACAACCGAATAAACCTTATTCCTATTTCTCCTGAACCAGAATCCATCCCCGAACTGGAACAAGTTCCTTCCGAGTTCGTATATAACCATACGATGGATTATCCAATAAACTGTGGATCTTCGAAGTGATACGGAGTGTCCTGGAGAAATACAAAAGTGAAGTGGGAGTGGTAATGAAATACTTGGTTTGGTCGTGAATATCAGTCGCAATTTACTTTGCTCTCTTACTAATCCCTTGCTTTGTCTTAACTTAATACCTTTTGCACACCATCGTTATGCTAATTGGTTTTCTTTATTCCCTACCGGTCGGCACCTGCCTATGGTTTGGAAGAAGACTATCCAATTTGCGTAATAGGTGTACTATCTCCTAAACCAAGGAGTACCCGCAACCCGAGAGAAGGTAAAAGGAAAAGACAACTGAATAATCCTATCCGTTTCCTCCAGAACCTGAAACCATCCTCGAATAAATTCCTTCGAGTTCGTATATAACCATACGACGGTTTTGTCCAATGGAAGTGGACGTTTGTAGTAATACGGGGTGTCCTGGAGAAAAGGGTAAAAGTAGGAGTGGCAATGAAGTTTGCAACTCTGACAATCCAAAAGCCAGTGTTAAAGAAGGTTCGGTAACTTGGTCACTGAGTTATAGTCTTAGGGTCGGGTCAATGGGTCGCTGCCAAAGAGAGAGAGAAAAGAAACACTCAGCGTGCACTCTACCCTAGATCAGAATGGTTACCAATTTATCTAATCTGGAAACCTCCCACTGTCACCTCAAATTCTCCTCCAAACCTAAAAGAAGAATTAGTCGGGAACACCCGCGGAGTAAACCAACTCATCAGTGGGAATCGGGATCCAACTATCATCGCATGATAACGTGACGGAATCCGCTCACGGTATCACACTCCAGAAGGTATGCGCATATCTGGCAAGTTTCAGTTCTTTTGAAACTCCCGATGTGATTTTTACCCCATGCTCTTATGACCTTGACTTTGGCCAACAAATCATAAGTCACATGTCAAGTTCTACCCGTCATTCTCCAGGTTAATTTGAATCCACCCGTACCTACCCTTGACTTTGGCCAACAAGGCAGTACGACTGTTCCAAACCAACGCATCTATCTATGCTGCATATGAATAACCAACAGCTACCAAACACTGTGCCTTGACTTTGGCCAACAAACACAGCTTGAATACTATCGACTACCCATATGAAACGACGGAGGGCTACGAATGGTTTCTGGCGAAAACCTTTAACGTAATGAACTTGATATCGTTGAAGAAACTGATAGCTTTTTAGAAAAATATAGTGACGAAAACCTTTGATAAAGAGGTCACTCCCGGTGAAGGGATCTCGGCTCTTTCCTCGTAGAATGAGGTGCAGGATATTCCAACTGAATACCACGATGCAAAGCAAAAGTAATCGGCTATAGTGAAGTTAATGCCCTGACGCAAACTTTTGTCCAAGGGGTCACTCCCGGTGAAGGGATCTCGGCCCTTGCCTCGTCGACTGAGGAGCAGGATATTCCAACTGAATACCACGGTGCAAAACAAAAGTGAACGTCCTTGCAATAACAGCCTTTTGAAAAGTGTTCCAACAACATCAGATTAGGTTTGTTTTTAACTTGCATTGATCCGAATCAACACAGTCCCATCAATTGATCACACCACAAAGAACGAAAATATACTGATGTACGTATATGCCTTCCGCATTCGCCACTGGGTCCCGTCATTACCCGTTAGGTTAGCTAACTAACGACAGAGCGGGGACTGGACTAGCGCGGATGCAAAACATATACAACATCTACTAATATATATACCAATATATTATATTTCGCTCAAGGCGTGATAAAAATGCAACAGCACAGAAATGTACAGCATCACAGAACAATACAGATATCTGGGATCCCCGGGTTTCACAGAGCCGCTACTGAAACCCGACGTTCCCCTGGTCGTGTGGATAGCCTGTGCAATGAAAACCTAGACCCCTACGGGCGCGGCAAGTTACCCGCCAAAACTTGAAGCGAGGCAGCCCCCTTCAGCACCGTGAATGGACCACCCAGCACTTCACGGAATCCGGTAACTTGGGCACCCCCTTGGGTCAACCTGTACCCCCTACGAGTGCGGCGAATAGCCCGCCAATTCTAGAATGAAGCCCCCTCCGTCTCAATGCCATGAGATGCGGGCCCGTTGCCCTCTAGAACCCGGCTATCCGTGCACCCCCCCGCGGGGTAGTCCTAGTACAGAAAGTAAAATATACATACAACGGGTACATCGACCGCAACCTGGTCGTGCCCCAAAATAATAACACAAACAGGCAGTGACGGCAGTCCACATGTCGGACGCTCGCCCCGCAATATCAAATGTACATAATACAACAAAAACAGTACTAGCATTGCATCCAGGCTATCCCCCACGACCGATCCGCAACATCACAGCAATACACAGAACATCAACGTGAAAGTCACGTTCGCAAATCTGTCTAACCGGGCTATAGCAGTTAGACAGGATTTACCGATCAAGTGACATTCACGGTCGCAGATATAATGTAAATACTGTGAAATAATGTGTTTAAAATATCCGATCGATCAAATTTTAACTAGTGGGCCCCCAATCATTACTGTAGCAGATCAAGAAATTCTGGGCCCAATGTTATTATTCCAAAACCCATATTTTCAGTCCACAAGCCCACTGCAAAGAAATGATGACATGGACCCACATTCCTGCGGCGAAACCGCGGCCAAAGAGGGGTTATGGCCGCGGTTCCGCGGTCGTACGGAGGGATCGTATCATCAAATTTTTCCAGTGTTCTTAGAACTCCCTGCACATCATTCTGAGACAACCTGAAAAATTTTTGGACTCCAAAAAATTTCGACAGAAACTGATAGTACTTGAAAACGCGGTTTCGGGATTTTGTTCGATTGGAAACGTAAAACACATTAGGTAAAGCTTGACTAAGTTAATGGCGAGGCTCTGATACCACTGTAAGTGCACGGCGGCGCCCCGGCCGTCAATCCGACGGCCAAATGCGGAAGCGGTGATAAACTTTAATTTTTGCAAACTAGCAAACCGGCACCACCGCGCATTAAACACCCGGATCGAACCATTAACTAGTCCTAGCTAACTACAAGATAGGGAAGAGATATACCGAGTGATCTGAGTCCTCCGGTCTTTTCGCCGTCGTCCCGATCTCCCGCGGAATGTCCGGTCTTCACCTCGTCGACGGATGGGCACCACATCGCCTGCATCTTTTACGGGCTCCCGACTCTATACCGAGGCAACTCGTGCGCGAAATTGGCTGGCCGATGCGTCCAAGATTTGCTGTAGAATAATGTAGAGTCTATGTCTCTTTTGGGGGTTTTTGTTGCCTTTGAAGATGATGGAGGAATCATGATAAGGAAAAATGGTGCTTGCATTTTTCCTAGCATGAAAATGAGATCAAAAAAATGCCACACTCAAAAATGGAACTCTCTCATCCTCTCACTAATGTGGCCGGCCTCATCTTCAAAATGAAATGGTGGAGGGAATAAAAACATCAACTATGAAGGGAGGTGATGGTAGTAAAAGGTGGAGGGTGACCATATCCAAAGCAATGATAACCATGTCACATTAAATCAAATCCATTTCTTATCTCAATTAATGCAAGTGAGTGATGTAAAGAGAATCATATGATGGTGGAAAAGAAAAGATGCCATCATAATCAATGCGTTTGCAATAAACCCCTCCACAAAGTGTTATTTGCAAAATTGCAAATAACCCCTTCCAACGGAAAAGTACGGCCGGGAAAGAACAAAGGAAAACCGGCCGGAACGGAATGTAAACTGGCAACTCCAGAAAACTGGTACCGTAATAAATTACAGGAAAAACCCCGCTACTGCATATACATGCCCGCATTTGTATTCCCACTGAACACAAATGCAAAGAGACAAAACTACACTATCTAATACTAGGATCCGGCTTAAGCCAAAGCCGGCTAGTAAAATCCGTCCGATCACGATCCGTGCAATACCGCACGTATCTGATCGAACCCTGCCATATCTCCATACGGCCTCTACAGCGTTTCGCCCGAAAGCTTGAGTAACTGAAAGTGTGGTGGACTCTAAAGACTCGTCAATACTATGGCTGTGGATTTAACGACTAGCACGTCAGAGGTATTAGCCATACGTGACGGGCCACCAGCTATTGACCAAAAGGGACGTCGATGAGCGAACTCATCCTGACACCCTACTGAGCCTGTCAGTGACAATATCCGTACAGTCCGGTCCGTTCGTCTATGAGCATCGCATGTCGGGCCTAGGGGGTTGGTAAAAATCAGACCCCCAAAAGCGGTACAAGTCGTGTCGGAGTGTAGCCCAGAACACCCTGAGATACTACTGGAATACCTACCAGTAAATCTCCTGCCTTGGCCAAGGACTTCGTGTATTGGATCCCCTAGACACAGCGCGACCTCACCCCCAATACCGGGAGAGACGAACCCCTGAAGATCCGCTCACGGTCTCCATGTGGCTCGGGACTATACCCAACTAAAACCTGTTTGCACGTCTCCTTTGAGCGTTGTAGGGTAGTAATCAAAGTACAGTGGGAACTCACACGAGACAAATGACGATCCTCAGGTCGATGAACTAACATGTACACATGTCACCAGGGAACTGCTATCTGACGTCAGGTATAAGACCAACTAGCATGTTCCCGGCGAGTCCTGTCCGGTGTACTCATAACCCAATGTGCACCTGTATACATCTTAGGTGAACCAACTGACACCAGTGGCTTGTGAGACCGGCCACCGCCCCTCGTCGGGGTCTCGACTGTATACACTAGCCTACTCTGGAGAATCGATGCCCTGTCTCGAAACTCCCACGACTAGGGACTATTTAAGGATGTGCTTATAGACTGCCAGCTCCCACTTATATGATCGCCCTCATACTGCTGGTGGTCAAGCAAGAATCCTAGGGGCTCTATCAACGTGTAATAGTGACCTGTCAGGTCACCTAAAGCAATGCACGATGATAAAGGCAAACCAGATAGCATACTATCATCTCGAGTAAGACTGTCTTACCGGGATAGGTCCTTCCTCAATCATTGCAATCACGTGCCTGTGATCCAATAATTGACTCTGAGGGCACTATCTCCAACACTTCGCAAGTACTTAAGAATGTTCTTCACAGCTGTCCAGTGATTCTCCCCTGGGTTGGATTGATACCTGCTTACAACACTAAGTGCTTAAGCTATATCTGGGCGTGTACATAACATCGCATACATTATAGATCCTACTGCCGAAGCATAGGGTATAATGCTCTTGCGAGCTCTCTCTTCATCGGTCTTTGGACAAGAATCCTTGGAAAGAGTGACCCCATGGCAAGCGGGTAAGGCACCCCACTTGGAGTCATCCATACTAAACCTTTTTAGGATGGTGTTGATGTACCTGGTTTGGGACAATCCCAATAACTTTTTGGATCTATCCCTATAGATCCTTATGCCCAGGATGTATGTGGCATCACCCAGGTCCTTCATGGAGAACCTTAGTGATAAGAAAGATTTGACCGACTGTAGCATAGGAATATCATTTCCTATCAGAAGAATGTCATCCACGTACAATACGAGGAATATGACAGCTCTCCCTACAGGCTTCTTATAAACACAAGGTTCATCTGGATTTTTGATGAAATCAAACTCTTTGATAACATCATCGAAACAGATGTTCCAACTCCGAGATGCCTGCTTTAACCCATATATGGATTTAAGCAATCAACATGCTTTCCCGCTGCTCCCACTGTCAATCTACATCCATATAAACGCATTCTTATAAATCTCCATTTAGAAATGTTGTTTTAATGTCCATCTGCCAGATTTCATAGTCGTAGTGAGCAGCAATAGCAAGTAGGATCCGAATGGATTTAAGCATGGCTACGGGCGAAAAAGTTTCGTCATAGTCCAAACCTGGTCTTTGACGAAAACCCTTCGCCATAAGTCTTGCCTTATAGGTCTCTACCTGCCCATCTACACCAATCTTTCTTTTAAAGATCCATTTGCATCCCACAAGTTTTACCCCAGGGGGTACAATGTCGAAAGTCCATACTTTGTTGGTGTACATAGACTCCATTTCGGATCTCATGGCATCCAGCCATTTCACAGAGTCTCCACTCGTGATAGCTTGCTGAAAACTGGTAGGATCATCATCATCCATGATGCAGTCTTCTCTGTCACCATCAATGAGGAAACCATAGTACCTCTCCGGTGGGCGAGAAGTCCTACTAGACCTTCGGAGTGGCCGAGGTTCCTCAGTTTCTATTGCTACAGCCGGTTCAACCAAATCGCCATTTGTAGTTTGTGTCTTTAGAACATCTTCTAGATCCACCACTTTGCCATCATCTTTGTCTTTGAAAAACACTTTTTCCAAGAATGTGGCATACTGAGAAACAAACACCTTTTGTTCCTCTTTGTGGTAGAATAGATATCCATTAGAATTCTTTGGATACCCCACAAAATTACACATGACTGACCGTGTCTCGAGTTTGTCCGAATTCTTTTTTTTAACATAGTTCGGGCTACCCAAAATCTTACTTCTCTTAAGAGATGGTCTCTTCCCATGCCATATCTCATATGGCGTGGTAGACACGGTTTTGGTTGGAACCCTGTTCAGTAGAAACGCTGCAGTCTCCATTGCATGCCCCCAAAATGAGACGGGTAACTCAGCATCACTAATCATGGATCGGACCATATCTAATAGGGCCCTATTCCGTCGTTCAGACACATCGTTGTGCTGTGGTGTGTAAGGAGGAGTGAGCTGAGAGAGAATCCCATTCTCTTTTTGGAAGTTTGCAAATTCCGTGCTGAGATACTCTCCACCTCGATCTGATCAAAGCATCTTGATACTCAAGCCGGTTTGTTTTTCTACTTCTTGTTTATATTCAATGAATTTCTTGAAAGCTTCGGACTTGTGCTTTAATAAAAATACATGACCGAATCTTGAGAAATCGTCAGTGAACGTAATGAAGTATGAAAAACTGCCTCTAGCCTGTGTCGACATTGGACCACATAAATCACTATGTATGAGTCCTAGGAGCTCAGTAGCTCTTTCTCCGTGTCCGGTAAACGGAGTTTTGGTCATTTTACCCTTGATACAAGACTGGCAAGTCGCATAAGATTTATATTCAAAAGAATTTAAATATCCATCTTTATGTAACTTGTTTAGTCTTGTTTCGTTAATATGACCAAGTCTACAATGCCAAAGAAAAGCTTCATTTAATTCTGAAAGTATTCTTTTATTAGTGTGTTGTATACTGAAAACTGTTAGTGTATATGCCCTAGAGGCCATTACTGTATCATACTAGTTTGTATATTACTTAATGGAAGCTTGGGATATTCACCTTGTATATACAATCTTGCTCAAAATAGTAGTATGCTACTTGGTTTGTTTCTACTTCAATGTGTACATGTGTTTATTTTAGTATATCGCCTATACACATTAGTGGAGCCCTTAGGATCTTTGCTTGATTACCAGCGTTGTGATGGCAGTCACACTAGTGGGGCTGGGTAATCTATAAGCACATCCTTATGCAGATCCCTGGTCGCAGGACTATCGAGACAGGGCATCGATACTCCGGAGTAGACTAGCGCATGCGCTTCTCATCCCAGTGTGGGAGACGGTCAGTCCCACAGCCGTCGGTACGTCGTACTTGAGAGAGTATGCGGGTGCTTGTTGGGTTACGAGTACACGGGACAGGACTCGTCGGGAACTGACTAGTTGGTATTATGCCTATCGTCAGTTATCAGTTCCCAGGTGACATGAGTACAGCTTAGTCCGCTGACTTGACACTGTCACTTCGCCTCGAGTGTTCCCACTGTACTTTGATTACTACCCTACCACGTCTCAAAGGAGTCGTGCAAACAGGTGGTAGTTGGGTGCAGTCCCGAAGCACTTGGAGGCAGTGACGGTTAGACAGGATTCGTCTCTCCCGGTATTGGGGGTTGACATCGCGCTGTGTCTAGGAGAGCCATTACACGAGTAGTCCCTGGCCAGGGCAAACGAGATATACTGGTAGGCTTCCAGTGTTATCTCAGGGTGTTTTGGGCTTCACTCCGACACGACTTGTACCGCTATTGGTAGACTGACGTTTACCGCCCCTAGGCCCGCCATGTGATGTATCAGACGAACAGACCGGACTGTACGGAGAATGTCACATTCAGGCTCAGTAGTAGTTCAGATGGGTTTCGCCTCGTCAGTCTTCTTGTCGGCATCTACCTGGGGACCGTTACGCACAGCTAGTGCTGCTTGCGGTCTGTGGTTAAACCCACTGCCAGCATAGTGTCGAGTCTTCAGAGTCCCACACAGAAAGCTATTCGCCTTTAGGCAAAAGATTAGAGGTCGCATGGTTTTGCGACAGGTCGAATGGTTTTGCGACAGGGTTCTGTCACATCAGTGCACTTGTGCACGTACAGTGTCCGGACAGTTTACGCTAGCGGGCTTTGGTTTAAGCCAGATCCTAGTGTACCTTTTGGGATTGGATTTATCCAGTATGCATTCGTGTTCCTCGGAACGCGGATGCCGTTGTGTATGCACAGTTGACGGAGAGACAGAGGCAGAGGATTCTCATTAGGGTTGTTGACCGTTGACAGTTGACCGTTGACTTTTTGCTCAACCCTAGTGAGAATATGATATGTGATTAACAATAATATTAATTAAGTATTGTGGTGACATGGTTGTTGAGGGGTTGACCTTGTTGAGTTTGTTGACCGGTTGACTAGGTTGGACTAGTTGACCATCATGATGACAATGGCTATCATTTCATGGCAAAGACTTTTTACGTGCTTGTTTCTTTTGTGAGAAATGAGTGCATGAAATGATTTACCCATTTTGACTTGAACCATTTTACACAATACTTGATTATTATTTTTGTGATGATGGTTATGGATTATGAGAGCCAAGAGAGAAAAGTCTTCTCTCATTCTTTCATGCTCATTCTCTCTCTTGTTCTTGAGCTCTCATCTTCCTCCTCTTGCTCTCCCTCTCTTGACTCTATGGTTCACTTGTCTCATGAGTTGAGAACCAAGAACCATAGATAAAATCCCATACAAACTCTTCTCTACTCACTCTAGTTCACAAGGTTTGGCAAACCGAGTGAACTAGTTTCTTCAAAGTTCGAAGAAGGAGCCAAAGGTTGAAGCTTTCAGGTGGATCTATCTTCGGCGCAAGGAGACGACGGGGAGAAGCCGATTCGGACGACCATCGAGGCTTGAAGACGAAGGAGTTCGAGATAAGAAAGGTATAAACCCCCTAACCGAGTAGTTAACAACTCCTAGTTAGGTTGTTAGTTAGATGTTTAACAAAGATCCGGTTTTGAGTCCATGTTACCACCTCTAAGAAAATTGTTTTTCACCAAATTCCGCATGCCCAAAAGTACCGGGAGAGGTAGCATGGACTTACAGTGGTATCAGAGCCTGGTTAAACTCTATCTAACATGTTAGCAAAGTAGCTAGAAGATCGACCAAAGAAAAGTCACAAAACGAACCCCGTTTTTTAAACTTTCTGTCGATTTTAAAAGTGCTGGAAAAATTTTTTTAGATACACCAAAAATCGACTCAGGGTTTTCTGAAGAAACTGCAAAAATTTGACCCCCTAACTCGATCAAAAAGCCGCGGTTCCGCGGCGGGAGCTTTCTCCCACCGCGGAACTGCGGCCGAGTTGACTCGGTCATGGGGTTTCTTCTTTGCAGTTTGCTCATAGGGGTATTTTGGGATTTTTGGAATATATATTTTCTGCCCAGATTTTCCAGAACGAAAATTTTATTTTTGGGGTCCTGAAAATCCATATTTTTTATCGAACTTCTAAAAGACTTAAGCTGACGGGTTTTTCTGTGATGTGATATTTCTATTGAACGTCTGCTAATCGCTATATGTCGATTAGTAGGGGTTATACAAATCTGTGATCTGTAATGTTATTGGAATGTGTATATGAATTCATTGGATTGTCGCGGGTGAATAGCCGGGGGTTGTGAGACGAGAGTTTTCTTTTCTTTCAATTCATGTAAACTTGTAAATTGATGTAATAATTATTTGTATGGCCGCACAACCGGGTCGGGGTTGTAGCCGTCATTGTATAATTTCTTTTTACTGTTTTTGCTCCTAGGATAGACCCATGGAGGGGGTGCACAAACTACCGGGTATGCCGAAGTGCCGAGTGGCCTACTCACGGAGTTGAGGGAGGTTGCTTCGCTTCGGGTACTTGGCGGGTAGTTTGCCGCACCCGTAGGGGTCTTGGTCGGGGTTTTGGCTATTCACCGCAACCGTGTAATCTGCTTTTCGTTACAGGCTCGTACGAATTGCGGATTCCTAGTATATCCAATGTGTTCATCTGTGATCTGAAATGGCTATCATTGCAATATATCTATATATATGATATTATTTAGGCGTTGCTTATGTTTTACAGCCGCGCTAGCCCAGCCCCCGCTCTGTCGTTAGTTAAGTAACCTAACGGGTAATGACGGGGCCCCGTGGCGAATGCGAATGGCATAAGCGTACGTCATATTTTGGTTGTTTTCTGCAATGGTAGGATTAAATGATGGGACGCATTAAAAGAACTAATGCAAGAATATCACGCATTAAAAGAACTGATGCAAGAAAATAAACCAAGTTAAAATCGTTGGAACACTTTCGGAAAACCACTCGGTTCTTTTCAAAACTAACTTTTAAATGCGGAGCTTGAGCCACTCCTTTTAAAAGCTATCTCGTTCCATCGATTATATCAAGTTCACTACGTTCACGGTTTTGCCAAAACCATTCGTAGCCCTCCGTCGTTTCATATGAATAGTCAATAGTATTCAAGCTGTGTATGTTGGCCAAAGTCAAGGCATAGTGATTGGTAGCTATTGGATATTCATGTGTAGCATAGATAGATGCGTTGGTTTGGGACAGTCGTACTGCCATTTTGGCCAAAGTCAAGGGTAGGTACGGATGGATCCAAATTAACCTGGAGAATGACGGGTAGAACTTGACATGTGACTTATGATATTTTGGCCAAAGTCAAGGTCATAAGAGCATGGGGCAAAAATCCACATCGGGAGTTTCATAAGTACTAAAACTTGCTAGATTTGCATACCACTTGGAGTGTGATGATTCTGGTAGGATTCCTTCAGTTTCGTCACGCGATGATATTTGGATCCCGATCCTACTGTGAGTATATGCTACTCCTCGGGAAATTTCTCACTAAACGATCAATGCTATAAACCTAGTAGGTGTCTAGAAAGGTGTTAGCGGGGCTACGCCCCCAGGGAAAAGAGGTTATTTAATTAAGGAACTTCCTGAAAGCGTTGGAAAACCTCCCTTGAAGTACCGACACTGGCCTGGCTGAACGGTTAAGCAAGTATTGTGCGGTGGGATTGATCCCGACTAATTCTTCCTTTTTGGTTTGAGGAGGGATTCGAGAAACATTGGGAGCCATCCTGTTTAGACAAACTAAAAACCATTCTAAACTTGCAAGAGCATCAAGCTGAGTGTTTCTTCTCTCTCCTAATTGCATCGACCAATCGACATGACTGGACTTAAGTTACTTCTAGATAAAAACATACTGACAGGGCCAAACTACAAAGATTGGCTCAGGAATGTCAAGATGGCAATCACTTACGACAAGCTGGGGTATCTTCTTACCACCAAAGCTCCCCCTGTCCCTGGTCCCACTTCCAGCGTCGCGGATAAGGAAATCCGTAAGACTTAGGAGATTGATAGCGCGAAGGCCAAGTGCCTCGTACTTGCCTCTATGGACAATGAACATCAGAGGAGGCACGAGAATATAGACTTGGAATCCATATTTGTTCATACAAAAGAACTGTATGGAGAGCAATCTCATATCGCAAGATACGAAGCGTCGAAAAAGTTATTTTCGGCAAGGATGGCCGTCGGATCATCAGTAGCAGAACACGTGCTTAAGATGATCGGCTACATTGAGGAGCTCACGGACCTAGGGACCACATTGGAGAGTGAGCTCTATACGGACTTAGTTCTCCAGTCCCTTCCTTCCACTTACGCCCAGTTTATACTGAATTTCAACTTACAAGAAAAGGAAGTTGAACTTTCAGAGCTCCTCAACATGCTGAGGAGCGCAGAGGACACCCTACAGAAAGGTAGGGAAATATCCACTTTGTTTGTAGGAGGATCATCTTCTTCTAGGTCCAAGGCGAAAGCCAAGGGAAAGAAGAAGAAAGCCCCCGCCAAACCAAGAGGCGGTGTTAGTAAAGTGGATACGAAGGGAAAAGCTAAAGCAACAAAGAAAGCGGGGAAGCTTGTGGATAAGGAAGAATGCTTCTATTGTCATAAGAAAGGTGTAGGGTTCCTAGGCATGCTAATGAGGTCTCACAAGGCATCAACCATGCCAATTTCAAATTTTACGGGTGCCGAGAAACCCTAATACGGATCGTTCACTAGAAGTTTAGGCGAAAAACGAAACTAGTTAACAATTTAACTAAAAGAGAGAGGCTACAACCTTTGTAGATCCGGTTCTCCACTTCCTTAGCTCCACGTAGGCATCCTCTCGCTGTCCATCTCGAATCCCGGACTCAATCGTCGGCTTGATTGGAGAAATGGGCGGGCTAGGTCGTCTGCTTCGTGCCGTAGATGATCTACGTCGAGGCATCACAAGTTCAAGCTCCAACTCCATCAAGTTGTGAAACTTGTGAAGAAAACACCCTATACTACTTGGCAAGAGGTAGAGGGTGAAGAAATAGGAGGTGGGTTCACTTTAGAATTGGATTTCTCACACTTTAGCTCAAGTTGCCATTGTTGGTAGCAAGCTTTTCTTCATGAAGATGAAGAAGAAGATGAAGCTAGAATATGATAAGTGTTGAAGAAAAATAGAAAAGAAAATAGATACTTATCATATACTAACTATGGTAGAGTGTAGAGAATAGACCATGGTTACTTGGAATTGTTAGGGTTAAGCATGAAGACAAGAATGGTTACAAAGTCAAAGCTTCATGAAGCTTCAACTAGAAACAAAGAAAGCCACCATTCTCTCCAAAATCTTTTCCAAATAAATGAATAAATAAATAAATGAATAAGCAAAACCCTAATCATCTTTTTAACCATGGTTTGATTCTTTACACTTAACCAATTAAACATGCATCATCAAACATGATACAAACATGTGCACAAAAGTATATCACATATTCAACTTGCACATCAAGTGAGAAAATCCATTTAAAGTGAACCAATACTAGTTAATGCAAAGTAATATATCAAATATATAATTATACATTAAATCATTAAATCAACACTTGATTTAACGATCCGGTCATATCGCATATAACCGACTAGTATCCTTTGTATCGATTTATCGAATCAATGATTCCATAATTAGGTCATATCGTATACAACCATTCGAAACATTCATCGCGAGAATGAAATGCGGTATCGCATGCACGCATTATTCTCGGTCCCGCACATATCTCATATGCGCTCCTATTTCGTTTCGCTTGAGCCAGGAAACCTCTGTGTAGGACTCTAAAGACTCGTCAATACGCCGGCAGCAGATGATGATCATATCAATCACCCACAAGCCGCAAGCGGTCTGCTAAACGTAACGGCCATCCGGGTATTGAGCGATCAGAAGATCGACGAGCTAGCCCGCTCACACTCCTGTGAATCCAACCAGTAACACTTACCGTACAGTCCGGTCTGTTCATCTGATATGTCGCATATCAAGTTTAGGGGTGGTAAACGTCAGACCCCAATAACCGATAAGTCTGTAGGGTTCCTAGGCAACCTAGTGAGGTCTCCCAAGCCATCAACCATGGAAATTTCAAAAATTCTAGGTGCCGAGAGACCCGACTACGGATCGTTGGCTAGATATTTAGGCGAAAAAGCAAACTAGTTAACACTTAACTAATGAGAAAACGGAAATACAACCTTTGTAGATCCGGTGCTCCACCTCCATAGCTCCGTAACGAAGTCCTCTCCGCTGTCCAAGTCAAATCCGGGCTCTAGGATCGGCTTCGTCGGAGAATGGGCAAGCTAGGTCGTCGATGTCCATGCCGAAGATGATCTACGTCGAGGCATCGCTAGATCAAGCTCACAACTTCACCAAGTCATGAAACTTGTGAAGTAAACACACTCTACTACTTGGCAAGAGGTAGAGGATGAAGAAATAGGAAGTGGGTTAACTTTAGAATTGGATTTCTCACTCTTAATCATCAATCACCATTGATGGACTTCAAGCTTCTTCACTTGAAGCAAGGAAGAAGAAGAAGGAAATAGTTATGATAAGTTAAAGAAAAAGAAAAGAATAATCCAATCTTTATCATAACTTAACCATGGTTATGTGTAGAGATTGAACTAGGGTTAAATCAAATGGTTAGGTTAAGCATGAGATAAGAATGGTGGACAAAGTCAAAGGTTCATGAATCTTCATGAATAAAACAAAGAAAGCCTCCATTCTTCTCATTTCATTTTCCAAAAAAGAAAATACATAAATAAATAAATTGATATGAAAAACAAAACCCTAACCATTTGAATAACCATGGTTTAATCTTTACACAAACTCAAGTTAGCATGCATCATCAAACATGATACATACAAGTGCACAAAAACATATCGCATATGCAATGCGCACGAACCAAGTGAGAAAATCCGTCTAAAGTGAACCGATACTAGTTAATGCAAAGTAATATATCAAATATATAATTATACATTAAATCATTAAATCAACACTTGATTCAATGATCCGGTCATGCGCACATAACCGACTGGTATCATTAGTAACATCTTATCGAATCAACACTTGATCCGATAACCCGGCTATATCATATATAACCGATCAATGTCACATCGCGAGAATCGAATACGGTATCACATACTCGTATTATTCTCGGTCCCGCACATATCTCATATGCGCTCCTATTTCGTTTCGCTTGAGCCAGGAAACCTCTGTGTAGGACTCTAAAGACTCGTCAATACGCCGGCAGCGGATGATGATCATATCAAACACCCACAAGCCGCAAGCGGTCTGCTAAACGTAACGGCCACCCGGGTATTGAGCGATCTGAAGATCGACGAGCAAGCCCGCTCACACTCCAGTGAATCCGACCAGTAACACTACCGTACAGTCCGGTCTGATCGTCTGATCTGTCGCATATCTCGCCTAGGGGTGGTATACGTCAGACCCCAATAGCTCAATAAGTCGTGTCGATATGAGGTCTATAACTATTCGAGAAACTACTGGTAACACTTACCAGTAAATCTCAGCAACCCTGGCCAGGGATTTCCTGTTATAGCCAATCGAACACAGCGCAACATCAACTCCCTATACCGGGAGAGACGAATCCCCTCCTATCGCTCATTGCCTCCATGTGACTCGGGACTGTACCCAAAAACCACCGTTTTGCACGCCCTCTTGGACGTGGTAAGATGGAAATCAAAGCACAGTGGGAACCACACAAGACTCTATGACGATCTCGGGTCAACAGACTACTCTGTACCAGTGTCACCAGAGAACTGCCATCTGACGTGAGGTATAATACCATCTGGGAGTTCTCGGCGAGTCCGTCCAGTGTACCCAGTCTCTACTGAGCACCCGTATATCATCTCTGATGTCAAACACCAATGGATATGGGATCATCCATCGCCCATCTGTATGGGTCGAGAGGGTACACGCTAGTTTACTCTGGTATATCGATGCCCCGTCTCGATATACCCACGACTAGGGACTTTGAAGGATGTACTTATGGACTACCATGTCCCCACTAGTATGATCTGCATCATAGTCCAGGTAGTCAAGTACACATCCTAAGGGCTTTACCAACATGTAACAGAGAGACAATCAGTATACACGTTAAGGTAAAGAGCAACCAGATAGAATACTATCATGTCGAGCAAGAAAGTCCTCCCTATATATGTCCCAGCATCCACTACAATATACATCCTATGTACAGTAATGGCCTCTAGGGCATACATATAACTAACAATCTCCCACTTGCACTAGGGCCATCTTTAGCAGTGGTTGCAGTATCTCATACTCAACCATCCCATAAAAGTCTCTCTCTGGGAAAAGGCCTTTCGTGAGTGGATCCGTTGTGTTGTCCTCTGAGTCTACTCTCCCAACCTCGATCCCTTTGAGATCAAACATCTCCATGATCAGGTGACACTGCCTTAGAATATGTCTGGATCACTGATGGGACGGACGTTCCTTGGCATAAGCCACAACTCCATTGTCACACAATGGGAGGAACATAGTTCATCTCATGAACCAATATACACCCAAACATCCTCCTTGGTAGCATCTTAAATAGCGATGTATCAAGCCTTTATCGTCTAGTATGTCACGGTATCTTGCTTGGAACTCTTCCAACATACCGTCCCTTTACTGAGGGTAAAGACAATGCCTGCGACTGACATTCAGTCGTCTTTATCACCCTGGAACCTTTCCAGTGATTCTCCCCAGGATCGATTGATACCATCTCACTACATCTAGTGAGTATCCTAACATCCAATCAGATCTATCTCATAGATCTAAAATCCAGGATTTAGTAGGTATCACTTTGATCCTATACGGAGAATCTTTGTGATAAACGGAGATTGATCGAGCGTAGCATAAGAAACTCCTTTCTTATCAAGACTATGTCATCCACGTACTCTACGAGGATCACCACCATACTCCCTACTACCTTTTTGTATATACAAGGTTCATCTACCATTTTGATGATGTCAAACTGTTTGACTATCTCATCAAAATAGATGTTCCAACTCCGCGATGCCTGCTTTATCCTATAAAGCATCTTGCATACGTTTCCGCTGCTCCCACTGTCTACGAAGCCCTCTGGCTGTGTACTTATAGACGCTCTCTTCTAAATCATCATTTAGAAAAGCAGTTAAGACACCCAACCACCAGATATCGTAGTCATGGTATGTAGCCGTGGCAAGTAGGATCTGGATGGACTTAAGCATAGCTACTGGAAAATGTTTCATCATTATCCACACCTGGTCAATGATGCAAACTTTCAACAAGTCTAGCTTTGAAAGTCTCAACTTTTCCATGTACACCAAGTAATCTTCTCAAGATATACCTGCTCCTGATGGGGATTTAACCCTTCAGATATAGCAACCAAAGTCCATACTTTGTTGGTGTATAAGGATTCCATCTCAGATCGCTAAGCATCCAGCCATTCTTACAGAGTCTCACTCCTGATGGCCAGCTCGAAACTAGTTGGGTCATTATCTCATGATGCAATCCTCGCTCCCACTGTCATAGAGAAACCGAAGTATCTCTCAGGTGGGTGAGGAACCCTACTAGATCGGCGGAGAGGCTGAGGTTCGTTGGTAACTATTGAATGCTTTGGTTCTATCAAATTATCAGCTGTATTTTGTATAGCTGGAACCTTTCCAGTTCTACATAACAGATCTTGCCTCGAGCTTGTCCGGATTTTGCTTTTAGACATAGGCCGGACAACCCTAAATCTTAACTAGCTTAAGACATGGGCTCTTCCCATTCCATATCATATATGGAGTGGTAGGCAACTGATTTGATTCGAACCCTATTCAATAGGTATGCAGCTTCTCAAGTGCATAACTCCCAAAAAGGAAATAGGCAACTCAGTAGTACTCATCATAGAGCACACCTTATCATATAGGGTGTGATTGCTCCGCCCCGATGTACCATCGTGCTATGGTGTATTCAGAGGAGTAATGCTGAGAGAGAATCTCATTCTCCTTTAGAATAGTCCAGAAATTCCGTGCTCAAGTATTCTCCTCCTTGATCTCATCATAGGACATAATACTTATACCCTTATTGGTTCTCTACTTCTAACTTATATTCTGTGAATATCTCAAAAGGTTCGAACTTGTGTTTCAATAGGAACATAGGTCTGAAACTTGAGAGATTATCAGAGAATGTAATGAAGTACAAAGAACCTGTCCTGGCATGTGTAGACAGGGGACCTACATACATCAACATGTATCATCCCAAGAGTTTACTAACTCTTTCTCTGTTTCCAATAAACAGAGCTGAGGTCATTCAATCTTTGTGACATGACTCGCAAGTTTCATAAGATGTAAATTCAAACTAATTTAAATATGCATCTAAATGTAACTCAGCCAGTCGGGTCGCATTGATATGACCTAGTCTACAATACCTCAAGAAGGATTCGTTCATTTCTGAACTCTTCCTCTTGTGTGTGTTCTGTATACTAAAGAACTGTAGTTTGATTTAGAACGTTAATGCTTTTAGATAACGTGCCTGAACCGATCAACTTTTGATATAGGAAATGTTCAAAACATTATCCAACTATACAAAATTCTATCATTTCTTTACCAATAAAGAGACTGATATGATTTTGTATATCAGGTTCGGTATCTAATAACATTCGTTCAGAATCAATGTATTGTAATACAGGGTGACAGTGACCGACAGACTTGGCTGCAACACTTGCCCCGTTTTCTGCCTCATGAAACTTATCACCCGTTCTCAGTTCTCTACCTTTCTGTAGCCCTATGTAACAGATTACATATCAGGGATCCTGATCTGGTATCACATACCCAGGACGTAGAGGATACTGAGAAACAGTTCTCTGTAATGAACACACCCGAAGATGATGCATCAACATGCACTCTCTTCGTTTGGGCGGCACGGGAATTCTGATAATCCCCAATTTCCTGCTCTTTCTTATAACAATTATAAGTTGGAGCGGGACCAACTTTCCCCAGCTCAGTATAACAAGCGGGTTCGGTCAATAATCCGTATTATTATCTTGATTAAGGCGTGATATGGTCGCTACCTGGAGAGAGAGAGAAGAAAACACTCAGCGTGCGCTCTGTCAAGAATAGATTGGTTATTATTTTATCTAATCCGGATAGCTCCCACTGCTTTTTATCAAATCTTCCTTCAAACCCTAAAAGGAAAGACTAGCCGGGATTAATTACACACTACAAGTTCGCCAATCTTTCAGCCAGGCCAGTGTCGGTACTTTGAGGGAGGTCCCCCGTGCTTTCGCACGAACCTAATTACTGTAAACCTCGTTTTCCCAGAGGCGTAACCTCGTTAACACCTTTCTAGACACCTACTTGATCGGCTAATTGTAATGTATAAAACTCTCCCAGGAGTAACACTTACTCGCAGCGGGTATCGGGATCCAACTATCTCATAGAAGGTATGCAATCTCATTGCAAATTTCAACACTTGAAATTCCCGATAATATTTTGCCCCTAGCTCGCTATGACCTTGACGGAGGCCAAACAACCCATAGTCCGCTAGTCAAGTTCAACCCGTCATTTCCTGATTGAATTAAACCCACCCGCACGACCCTTGACGGAGGCCAAACAACGCCGTACGAATACCCCAATCCAATCGCATCATATGCTAGCAGATAAGCACTAGTTAGCTACCGTACACTACGCCTTGACGGAGGCCAAACAACCGCAGCACGAATACTGACTAGTACGTATCTGAAATGACGGAGGGCTACGACAGGTTTTTCTGAAAACCTATTGCGTAATGAACTTGATATCGTTGTAGGATCGAATGAATTTTGAAATGGAGTGTTTTTGAGGCTTTTCTAGTTTTGCTAAAGGAGTCACTCCCGGTGAAGGGATCGTCGGTCCTTTCCTCGTCGAATGAGGTGCGGGATATATCATATATATCACTGTGCAAAGCAAAAACACTTAAAAGCAATCAAAAGACAAACCGAGTGTGTAGCATCTGCCAGTTATTGCTAAAGGAGTCACTCCCGGTGAAGGGATCTCGGTCCTTTCCTCATCGAATAAGGTGCAGGATATATCACATATACCGCTATGCAAAGCAAGAACTGTAGCTACCTGTTTTATTTTGAAATTCGATTCTACAACATCTTAGGTTTCTTTTATTTCATTAATCACATTAATGAAGTCCCATCATTTAAGTACCTAATCATCACAGATAAATACGACGTACACTTATGCCATCCGCATTCGCCTCGATGTCCCCTCGTGCACCGTTAGGTTAGGTAACTAACGACAGAGCAGGGCAGGGCTAGCGCGGGTGTAAAACATAAGTAACGTCTATATAATATATCATATATACTATATACTATATCCATCACAGAAACATCACATGATCTCATCACAGATATCGCAGCAGAAGAATCATATGAAATATTGGATATACTAGGACGTCCGTGTTTTCAATACGAGCCAGTATAAAACACGGATTCCACGGTCGTGATGAATAGCCAAACCCACACCCCTAGACCCCTACGAGAGCGGCAAGCAACCCTACCAATTCTAGAGTTAGGAGACCCGGACTCGACTCCTCGAGTTGGTCTCCCACTGGACTCCAGAACCCGGTTACTTGTGCCCTCCTCCTTGGGTCTATCCTAGTGCGGAAAAGTAAATAATATACAAACGGTGACAACTTCCGCAACCTGGAAGCGCCCCAATAAAAGAATATTACATACAAGTTTTTACATGAATGAAAATGAAAAACACTCATCTCACATAAAAACCCCCGGCTATTCAAACGCGACGATCCAATATAACATATCCAGCAACACATAACATCACATGTCATCAACGTAAGTAAATATGTCCATCCCAATTGTCGTTGACATATAGCAACGAAACCGGCGATATCACATATTACACTTACGGTCACAGAAAAGAAAGTGTAAAACTACAACAGTTGGAATCCGCAATCACCTCAGACATCGCATGCCTGATCAAATGAATTCCTTAGACATCGCATGCCTAACAATTATAAACCCCGCATCTTAGTCTCAAAATCGAAAACTCTTTTCAATACCAAGTCGGGCAATTCAACAAGATTCCCGACACCCTGATCGAATGCTCGTCGCAAACTTCAGTAGACGGCCGCACCCCCGATACCGTCGACGAAGTGCACCAAGGCGGAACACCGCTACCGCGAGCACCCGGACGGATGCTTTCGGCGACGGGGTTCTCCTACAGTCACTTGGTCGGGGCTATGGAGCGAGGCTGTCTATTAAGTTTACCCGGCGAGTATCCGCGTACGCTACGTGATTGCGACGGACTTTTGATCACATCAAAATTCCGTGGCAACCGATCAAGTGAGACTAAATTGCTACGTTTATAACATTCATTCAGTTATCACATAACTTATTGTGAATTTCAATTATTGTATCCCATTCCAGATAAATAGAAAATGTTAAACTTTCCAATCGAACAATCGAACACCCAAGTTTTCCCGATACAGCTCAACACATGAAATAAGTCTAACAACATTCCGTTCGTGCCTCAGTACCAACGGTCCAGCGGTAGAAGGGTCAAGCCAACGCCTCACATGTGGCACGCCGTACTGCCCCAAACCCGAAGGTTCAAAGGGCAGTTCAAGACGGTCACATAATCGAGTTAAGGTTTGTGTCTTCTAGAGGGACCATCGCGTTACTTGCACTACTTAGAACGTCGTTAAACTATGGAAAATCCAACACTTGGAAATTTCCCAACAGGGGAAAAATTGGGTATTTATATCCGGTCGAACTTTTTAACATATTCTAAAATTTATCCGGAAAGCCACACAGACAAAATTTGATACCCCGATCGAAACACCGAATCCCCAAAACAACTCCAGAAAATTCAACTCTTGAAAAAATATTAAAAATACCCAGGAAAACCACCCCTGGAAATTAAGAATTACTGTACAAATTTTGATCCCAGAAAAGACAAAACGGCCGCCCTTCCGCCGCACGAGCCAAGCTCGTGCCGCGGAAGCGCGGCGTATTAAAGGAATTGGGTGCACGAATTTTACAGTATTTCTTAGAATTTCCTGCTGATTTTTCTGAATATTTTTAATGTTGAAAAATCCCAGATTTTAAAAATTGTACAGAGAGCATGTTTTGGGTTTCGGTTTTGTGTCGTTCGGACTTCAAATTCCGTCTGGAATTCGCCTAAGGCTCTAGCTAGGCTCTGATACCACTGTAGGGTTCCTAGGCAACCTAGTGAGGTCTCCCAAGCCATCAACCATGGCAATTTCAAAAATTCTAGGTGCCGAGAGACCCGACTACGGATCGTTGGCTAGATATTTAGGCGAAAAAGCAAACTAGTTAACACTTAACTAATGAGAAAACGGAAATACAACCTTTGTAGATCCGGTGCTCCACCTCCATAGCTCCGCAACGAAGTCCTCTCCGCTGTCCAAGTCAAATCCGGGCTCTAGGATCGGCTTCGTCGGAGAATGGGCAAGCTAGGTCGTCGATGTCCATGCCGAAGATGATCTACGTCGAGGCATCGCTAGATCAAGCTCACAACTTCACCAAGTCATGAAACTTGTGAAGTAAACACACTCTACTACTTGGCAAGAGGTAGAGGATGAAGAAATAGGAAGTGGGTTAACTTTAGAATTGGATTTCTCACTCTTAATCATCAATCACCATTGATGGACTTCAAGCTTCTTCACTTGAAGCAAGGAAGAAGAAGAAGGAAATAGTTATGATAAGTTAAAGAAAAAGAAAAGAATAATCCAATCTTTATCATAACTTAACCATGGTTATGTGTAGAGATTGAACTAGGGTTAAATCAAATGGTTAGGTTAAGCATGAGATAAGAATGGTGGACAAAGTCAAAGGTTCATGAATCTTCATGAATAAAACAAAGAAAGCCTCCATTCTTCTCATTTCATTTTCCAAAAAAGAAAATACATAAATAAATAAATTGATATGAAAAACAAAACCCTAACCATTTGAATAACCATGGTTTAATCTTTACACAAACTCAAGTTAGCATGCATCATCAAACATGATACATACAAGTGCACAAAAACATATCGCATATGCAATGCGCACGAACCAAGTGAGAAAATCCGTCTAAAGTGAACCGATACTAGTTAATGCAAAGTAATATATCAAATATATAATTATACATTAAATCATTAAATCAACACTTGATTCAATGATCCGGTCATGCGCACATAACCGACTGGTATCATTAGTAACATCTTATCGAATCAACACTTGATCCGATAACCCGGCTATATCGCATATAACCGATCAATGTCACATCATGAGAATCGAATACGGTATCACATACTCGTATTATTCTCGGTCCCGCACATATCTCATATGCGCTCCTATTTCGTTTCGCTTGAGCCAGGAAACCTCTGTGTAGGACTCTAAAGACTCGTCAATACGCCGGCAGCGGATGATGATCATATCAAACACCCACAAGCCGCAAGCGGTCTGCTAAACGTAACGGCCACCCGGGTATTGAGCGATCTGAAGATCGACGAGCAAGCCCGCTCACACTCCAGTGAATCCGACCAGTAACACTACCGTACAGTCCGGTCTGATCGTCTGATCTGTCGCATATCTCGCCTAGGGGTGGTATAAGTCAGACCCCAATAGCTCGATAAGTCGTGTCGATATGAGGTCTATAACTATTCGAGAAACTACTGGTAACACTTACCAGTAAATCTCAGCAACCCTGGCCAGGGATTTCCTGTTATAGCCAATCGAACACAGCGCAACATCAACTCCCTATACCGGGAGAGACGAATCCCCTCCTATCGCTCATTGCCTCCATGTGACTCGGGACTGTACCCAAAAACCACCGTTTTGCACGCCCTCTTGGACGTGGTAAGATGGAAATCAAAGCACAGTGGGAACCACACAAGACTCTATGACGATCTCGGGTCAACAGACTACTCTGTACCAGTGTCACCAGAGAACTGCCATCTGACGTGAGGTATAATACCATCTGGGAGTTCTCGGCGAGTCCGTCCAGTGTACCCAGTCTCTACTGAGCACCCGTATATCATCTCTGATGTCAAACACCAATGGATATGGGATCATCCATCGCCCATCTGTATGGGTCGAGAAGGTACATGCTAGTCTACTCTGGTATATCGATGCCCCGTCTCGATACACCCACGACTAGGGACTTTGAAGGATGTACTTATGGACTACCATGTCCCCACTAGTATGATCTGCATCATAGTCCAGGTAGTCAAGTACACATCCTAAGGGCTTTACCAACATGTAACAGAGAGACAATCAGTATACACGTTAAGGTAAAGAGCAACCAGATAGCATACTATCATGTCGAGCAAGAAAGTCCTCCCTATATATGTCCCAGCATCCACTACAATATACATCCTATGTACAGTAATGGCCTCTAGGGCATACATATAACTAACAAAGTCGTGCTGATGTGAGGCTCATAACGGGTCGAGAAACTACTGGTAACACTTACCAGCAAATCTCTGATCAGCCCTGGCCAGGGACTTCCCTGTTACGCCCAATCGAGCACAGCGCAACATCAACCCCCAATACCGGGAGAGACGAAACCCCTCCTATCGCTCACTGCCCCCATGTGACTCGGGACTGTACCCAAAGACCACCGTTTTGCACGCCCTCATGGACGTGGTAAGGTGGAGATCAAAGCACAGTGGGAATCACACAAGACTCTATGATGATCTCGGGTCTACAGACTAACCTGTACAAGTGTCACCTGAGAACTGCCATCTGACGTGAGGTATAATACCATCTGGGAGTTCTCGGCGAGTCTGTCCAGTGTACCCAGTCTCCACTGAGCACCCGTACACCATCTCTGATGTCAAACACCAATGGATATGGGATCATCCATCGCCCATCTCATGGGTCGAGAAGCGTATACGCTAGTCTGCACTGGTATATCGATGCCCCGTCTCGATACACCCACGACTAGGGACCTTGAAGGATGTACTTATGGACTACCATGTCCCCACTAGTATGATCTGCATCATAGTCCAGGTAGTCAAGTACACATCCTAAGGGCTTTATCAACATGTAACTATAAGACAGTTTAAAGAGACTAGTAAACATGTTAAGATAAAGAGCAACCAGATAACATACTATCATATCGAGCAAGAAAGTCATCTCTATATATGTCCAAGCATCCAATATAATATACATCATCTGTACAATACTGGCCTCTAGGGCATACATACAACTAACAATCTCCCACTTGCACTAGGGCCAGCTGCTGTAGTATCGCATACCGAGCATCCCGAAGAGTCTCTCAAACTGTATCTGGGGAATGGCCTTCGTGAGTGCATCCGCCGTGTTGTTCTTCGTATCAACCCTCCTGACCTCGATCTCCCGGCGGTCAACTATCTCCCGGATCAGGTGATACCGCCTCAGAATATGCCTGGGTCACTGATGGGACCTGGGTTCCTTGGCCAAAGCCACCGCTCCATTGTTATCGCAATACAAAGGTATTGGATGCTCAATGGATGGAACCACTCCAAGTTCAGTAATGAACTTCTTGATCCAGACAGCCTCTTTGGCAGCATCGTTGGCAGCGATGTATTCATCCTCCATCGTCGAGTCTGCCACGGTTTCCTGCTTGGAACTCTTCCAGCTAACCGCCCCTCCGTAAAGGGTAAAGACAAATCTCGACTGCGACTTAGAGTCGTCCTTATCACTCTGGAAGCTCGAATCGGTAAAGGACTCCATTTGGAGTTCTCCGTTACCATACACCAAGAGCATCTCTTTAGTCCTTCGCAGGTACTTGAGAATGCTCTTCACAGCTGTCCAGTGACTCTCTCCAGGATCAGCTTGATACCTGCTCACTACACTTAGTGAGTATGCTACATCGGGTCTGGTACATAACATCACATACACGATAGAGCCTACAGCCAAAGCATAGGGTATCCCTTGCATGCGAGCTCTCTCCAAATCAGTCTTGGGAGACATCTCTTTGGAGAGAGTGACTCCAGAGATCGTGGGCAAGTTCCCACGCTTGGATTCTTCCATACTAAACCTCTTTAGTATGGTGTCAATGTACCTGGATTGGGACAATCCCAATATCCGTTTGGATCTATCTCTGTAGATCCTAATTCCCAATATGCAGGAGGTATAACCAAGATCTTTCATTGAGAATCCTTTTGATAAGAAGAGCTTGACCGATTGCAGCATAAAAATATCATTTCCTATCAAGAGTATGTCGTCCACGTACAATACGAGGAAGACAACCTTACTCTCTGCCACCTTCTTGTAGATACAAGGTTCATCTGGATTTTTTACGAAATCAAACTCTTTGATAACGACGTCAAAGCAGATGTTCCAACTCCGCGATGCTTGCTTTAATCCATAAATGGATTTAAGCAGCTTGCACACCTTGCCGCTGCTCCCACTATCTACGAAGCCCTCTGGCTGAGTCATGTACACGCACTCTTCTAAATCACCGTTTAGAAAGGCGGTCTTAACATCCATTTGCCAGATTTCGTAGTCATGATATGCAGCGATGGCAAGCATGATCCGGATGGATTTAAGCATAGCCACTGGAGAAAAGGTTTCGTCATAGTCCACACCTGGCCTTTGACGAAAACTTTTGCAACAAGTCTAGCTTTGAAAGTCTCCACCTTCCCATCTACACCAAGTTTCTTCTTGAAGATCCACTTGCTCCCAATGGGTTTTACCCCTTCAGGAGCAACTTCCAAAGTCCATACTTTGTTGGTGTATATGGATTCCATCTCGGACCGCATAGCATCCAGCCATTTCACTGAGTCCCTACTCGTGATGGCCTGCTAGAAGCTAGTTGGGTCATCATCCTCCATGATGCAATCTTCTCTTCCACCGTCAATGAGAAAACCGTAGTATCTCTCAGGTGGACGAGAAACCCTGCTAGATCGGCGCAGAGGCTGGGGTTCGTCGGGTACTACTGAATCCTCTGGTTCTACTAAATCTTCAGTTATAGGTTGTGTTGCTGGAACCTCTTCCAGTTTTACCTCAATGCCACTAATCTGTTTCATAAGAAAACCTTTTTCTAAGAAAGTGCCATGTCGAGAAACAAACACCTTTTGTTCCTCGGGGTGGTAGAAGATATACCCTTGTGAATTTTTGGGATATCCTACAAACTTACATAAGACTGATCTTGTCTCGAGTTTGTCCGGATTTTGTCTTTTGACATAGGCTGGACAACCCCATATCTTAACATACTTAAGAGATGGTCTCTTCCCTTTCCATATCTCATATGGAGTGGTAGGCACTGATTTGGTAGGAACCATATTCAATAGGTGTATGGCTGTCTCAAGCGCATACCCCCAGAAGGAAATAGGTAACTCAGCTGTACTCATCATTGAACGCACCATATCTAATAGGGTGCGATTCCGTCGTTCCGATACACCGTTGTGCTGTGGTGTATAAGGTGGAGTAAGCTGAGAGAGAATCCCATTCTCTTTTCGATAATCTTGGAACTCATTGCTCAAGTATTCTCCTCCTCGATCAGATCGAAGGATCTTAATACTTTTGCCCATTTGGTTCTCTACTTCTTGCTTATATTCTCTGAATTTCTCAAAAGCTTCAGACTTGTGTTTCAATAGGAACACATGCCCGTATCTAGAGAGATCGTCAGTGAATGTACTGAAGTAGGAAGAACCGTTCCTGGCATGGGTAGACATGGGACCTCATACATCACTATGTACCAGTCCTAAGAGTTCAGTAACTCTTTCTCCGTGTCCACTAAACGGAGCTTTGGTCATTTTTCCTTTGAGACATGAATGGCAAGTATCATAAGATGATAATTCGAACGGATTCAAATAACCATCCTTATGTAACTTAGCCAGTCGTGTCGCATTGATGCGACCAAGTCTACAATGCCACAAGTAGGATTCGTTCATTTCTGAACTTTTCCTCTTGTGTGTGTTTTGTATATTGAGGACTGTATTTTGATTTAGAATGAATATGCCATTATGTAACGAGCCTGATGCAATCAACTTTTGATCTAGGAATATGTTCATAACATTATCCTGTACTACAAAATTATATCCTTCTTTAGTCAATAAAGAAACTGATATAATGTTGCACATCATGTTCGGTATATAATAGCACTTATTCAGAATCATTGTATCACCACTTGGTAATACTAGGTGATATTCGCCAACTGCTTTGGCAACAACATTTGCACTGTTCCCTACTTGAACGGAATGATCACCTTTACCCAGTTCTCTACCTTTCCGTAGCCCATGTAACTGCTTACATATGTGGGATCCTGATCCGGTATCTAATTCCCAGGACGTAGGGTGAACTGAAAAACAGTTCTCAATAAGTAACACACCCGAAGAAGATGCATCAACATGCATGTTCTTCTGGGCAGCTTGAGAATCTAGATATTCTCCTATTCCCTGTTCAGTCTTATAACACTTATAAGAAAGAACGGGTCCAACGTTCCCCTGCACAGTATAACATGCAGGTTCGGTCAATACATCCATATTATTATCTTTATTAGGGCATGACATGGTCGCTACCTGGAGAGAGAGAGAAGAAAACACTTTAGCGTAAGCTCTTGCAAGATCAGATTGGTTATTATCTTATCTAATCAGGATGGCTCACAGTGGTTTTTATCAAATCTTCCTTCAAACCCTAAAAGGAAAGACTAGCCGGGATTAATTACACACTACAAGTTCGCCAATCTTTCAGCCAGGCCAGTGTCGGTACTTTGAGGGAGGTCCCCCGTGCTTTCGCACGAACCTAATTAATGTAAACCTCGTTTTCCTAGAGGCGTAACCCCGTTGACACCTTTCTAGACACCTACTTGATTAGCTAATTGCAATGTGTAAAACTCTCCCAGGAGTAACTCTTACTCGCAGTGGGTATCGGGATCCAACTATCTCATAGAAGGTATGCAATCTCATTGCAAATTTCAACACTTGAAATTCCCAATAATATTTTACCCCTAGTGTTCTATGACCTTGACGAATGCCAAACAACCTATAGTCCACTAGTCAAGTTCAACCCGTACATTTCTTGATTGAATTAAACCCACCCGCACGACCCTTGACGAATGCCAAACAACGCCGTACGAATACCCTAATCCAATCTGCATCACATGCATAAGCAGATAAATACTAGTTAGCTACCGTACACTACGCCTTGACGAATGCCAAACTACCGTAGCACGAATACTAAGTAGTACTTATCTGAAATGACGGAGGGCTACGCAGGTTTTCAGAAAACCTATTGCGTAATGAACTTGATATCGTTGTAGGATCAAATGAAGTTTTGAAATGGAGTGATTTTGGGGCTTTTCTAGTTTTGCTAAAGGGGTCACTCCCGGTGAAGGGATCTCGGTCCTTTCCTCATCGAATAAGGTGCAGGGTATATCATATATACCGCTATGCAAAGCAAGAACTGTAGCTACTTGTTTTATTTTAAAATTTGATTCTACAACATCATTTGGTTTCTTTTATTTCATTAATCACATTAATGAAGTCCCATCTTTTAAGTCACCTAAACATCACAGATAAATACGACGTACACTTATGCCATCCGCATTCGCCTGGATGTCCCCTCGTGCACCGTTAGGTTTGGTAACTAACGACAGAGCAGGGCAGGGCTAGTGTGGATGCAAAACATAAGTAACGACTATATAATATTTCATATATACTATATACTGTATCTATCACAGAACATCACATGATCACATCACAGATATCGCAGCAGAAAATACATATAAAACATTGGATATACTAGGACGTCCGTGTTTTCAATATGAGCCAGTATAAAACACGGATTCCACGGTCGTGATGAATAGCCAATCCCACACCCCTAGACCCCTACGAGAGCGGCAAGCAACCCTACCAATTCTAGGGTTAGGAGACCCGGACTCGACTCCTCGAGATGGTCTCCCACTGGACCCTAGAACCCAGTTACCTGTGCTCCCCTCCTTGGGTCTATTCTAGTGCAGAAAAGTAAATAATATACAAAGGGTGACATCTTCCGCAACCTGGAAGTGCCCCAATAAAAGAATATTACATACAAGTTTTTACATGAATGAAAAAGAAAAACACTCATCTCACAAAAAAACCCCTGGCTATTCAAACACGACAATCCAATATAACATATCCAGCAACACATAACATCACATGTCATCAACGTAAGTAAATATGCGCATCCCAATTGTCGTTGACATATAGCAACGAAACCGGCGATATCACATATTACACTTACGGTCACAGAAAAGAAAGTGTAAAACTACAACAGTTGGAATCCGCAACCTCTTTAGACATCACATGCCTAATCAAATGAAATACTTAGACATCACATTCCTAACAGTTATAAACCCCGCATTTTAGTCTCATTATCGAAAACTCTTTTCAATATCAAATGAAACTAAACCGCTAGATTTATAACATTCATTCAGTTATCTCATAACTGTTTGTGAATTCCAATTATTGTATCCCATTCCGGATAAATAGAAAATATTAAACTTTCCGATCGAACATTCGAACACCCAAGTTTTCCCGAAACCGTTCAACACATGAAATAGGTTCAAAGACATTCACTTCATGCCTCAGTACCAACGGTCCAGCCGTAGAAGGGTCAAGCCAACGCCTCACATGTGGCACGCCGTACTGCCCCAAACCCGAAGGTTCAAAGGGCAGTTCAAGACGGTCACATAATCGAGTTAAGGTTTGTTGTCTTCTAGAGGGACCATCGCATTACTTGCACTACTTAGAACGTCCTTAAACCACAGAAAAATCCAACACTTGGAAATTTTCCGGCAGGGGAAATGTTGGGTATTTATATCCGGTCGAACCTTTTAACATATTCTAAAATATCCGGAAAGCCACATAGACAAGGTTTGATAATCCGATCGAATCGTCGATTCCCAATACAACCCCAGAACACTCAACGCTTGAGTCAAATTAAAAATTCCCATAAAATTCCGCATAAAAAAATAGGAATTACTGTGCAAAAATGGACAGATGATATCATCAGATGGTCGCGGAACCGCCGCAGAAGCCAGGCTTCTGCCGCGGTTCGGCCGCGTCCTTAGCAGATCATGGGATAAATTTTGCATCGTAATTCTTATAATTCCCTGCTTAATTTTTTAAGCATTTTTAATATGGAAAAATCCCAGATTTTAGAAAAAGTCCAGAGAGCATATCGGGAATTAGGGTTTCGGTTCGATCGGGTTTCAAACGTCGTCTAGACTTCGCCTAAGGCTCTAGCTAGGCTCTGATACCACTGTAGGGTTCCTAGGCACGCTAATGAGGTCTCACAAGGCATCAACCATGCCAATTTCAAATTTTACGGGTGCCGAGAAACCCTAATACGGATCGTTGGCTAGAAGTTTAGGCGAAAAACGAAACTAGTTAACAATTTAACTAAAAGAGAGAGGCTACAACCTTTGTAGATCCGGTTCTCCACTTCCTTAGCTCCACGTAGGCATCCTCTCGCTGTCCATCTCGAATCCCGGACTCAATCGTCGGCTAGAACGGAGAAATGGGCGGGCTAGGTCGTCGGCTTCGTGCCGAAGATGATCTACGTCGAGGCATCACAAGTTCAAGCTCCAACTCCATCATGTTGTGAAACTTGTGAAGAAAACACCTATACTACATCGCAAGAGGTAGAGGGTGAAGAAATAGGAGGTGGGTTCACTTTAGAATTGGATTTCTCACACTTTAGCTCAAGTTGCCATTGTTGGTAGCAAGCTTTTCTTCATGAAGATGAAGAAGAAGATGAAGCTAGAATATGATAAGTGTTGAAGAAAAATAGAAAAGAAAATAGATACTTATCATATACTAACTATGGTAGAGTGTAGAGAATAGACCATGGTTACTTGGAATGGTTAGGGTTAAGCATGAAGACAAGAATGGTTACAAAGTCAAAGCTTCATGAAGCTTCAACTAGAAACAAAGAAAGCCACCATTCTCTCCAAAATCTTTTCCAAATAAATGAATAAATATATAAATGAATAAGCAAAACCCTAATCATCTTTTTAACCATGGTTTGATTCTTTACACTTAACAAATTAAACATGCATCATCAAACATGATACAAACATGTGCACAAAAGTATATCACATATACAACTTGCACATCAAGTGAGAAAATCCATTTAAAGTGAACCAATACTAGTTAATGCAAAGTAATATATCAAATATATAATTATACATTAAATCATTAAATCAACACTTGATTTAACGATCCGGTCATATCGCATATAACCGACTAGTATCCTATGTATCGATTTATCGAATCAATGATTCGATAATTAGGTCATATCGTATACAACCATTCGAAACATTCATCGCGAGAATGAAATGCGGTATCGCATACATGCATTATTCTCGGTCCCGCACATATCTCATATGCGCTCCTATTTCGTTTCGCTTGAGCCAGGAAACCTCTGTGTAGGACTCTAAAGACTCGTCAATACGCCGGCAGCAGATGATGATCATATCAATCACCCACAAGCCGCAAGCGGTCTGCTAAACGTAATGGCCATCCGGGTATTGAGCGATCAGAAGATCGACGAGCTAGCCCGCTCACACTCCTGTGAATCCAACCAGTAACACTTACCGTACAGTCCGGTCTGTTCATCTGATATGTCGCATATCAAGTCTAGGGGTGGTAAACGTCAGACCCCAATAACCGATAAATCGTGCTGATGTGAGGCTCATAACGGGTCGAGAAACTACTGGTAACACTTACCAGCAAATCTCTGATCAGCCCTGGCCAGGGACTTTCCTGTTACGGCCAATCGAGCACAGCGCAACATCAACCCCCAATACCGGGAGTGACGAAACCCCTCCTATTGCTCACTGCCTCCATGTTACTCGGGACTGTACCCAAAGACCACCGTTTTGCACGCCCTCATGGACGTGGTAAGGTGGAGATCAAATCACAGTGGGAATCACACAAGACTCTATGATGATCTCGGGTCTACAGACTAACCTGTACAAGTGTCACCTGAGAACTGCCATCTGATGTGAGGTATAATACCATCTGGGAGTTCTCGACGAGTCCGTCCAGTGTACCCAGTCTCCACTGAGCACCCGTACACCATCTCTGATGTCAAACACCAATGGATATGGGATCATCCATCGCCCATCTCATGGGTCGAGAAGCGTATACGCTTGTCTACACTGGTATATCGATGCCCCGTCTCGATACACCCACGACTAGGGACCTTGAAGGATGTACTTATGGACTACCATGTCCCCACTAGTATGATCTGCATCATAGTCCAGGTAATCAAGTACACATCCTAAGGGCTTTATAAACATGTAACTATAAGACAGTTTAAAGAGACTAGTAAACATGTTAAGATAAAGAGCAACCAGATAGCATACTATCATATCGAGCAAGAAAGTCATCTCTATATATGTCCAAGCATCCAATATAATATACATCATCTGTACAATACTGGCCTCTAAGGCATACATACAACTAACAAAAGGATACTGGAAGAATGATTGCAGGGCCTGGAAGGCCAGAACACAGGAATTGAAGCAGGTTGCAGCTTCAGCTTCAGGTGTGTATGTTATTGAAAACTGTCTTTCAATAAACTCTACTTCCTAGGTATTGGATACCGGATCAGGATCTCATATCTGTAATTCTTTGCAGGCGTTGAGAAACCGTAGTGTTTTGAAAGCAGGTAACATGACCCTCAGAGTTGCGAACGGAGCTAGCATGGATGCTAAAGCCGTGGGGGACTATCACCTGGGAATGTCAGATGGACATGTTTTGGTTTTGCGTAATTGCTTTTTTGCAACCAACGCAACTTGTAATATCATTTCTGTATCTTTGGTTTCTAAAGAAGATTATGAATTTGCGTTTGTAAGTAATGTTGTAAACATTCACCTTAATCAAGTTCTGATTGGGTCAGGTACATTAAGCAATGGTATATATGTATTAAACCATCCACAGATTTTCAATGTCCAGAATACACACAAAAGAAAGTCTCCAGAAATAAATCAGACTTTCTTGTGGCATTGTAGACTGGGTCACATCAATGAGAGAAGGTTGACAAAGTTACATACAGAAGGATATTTGAATGCGTTCGAATATCAATCGTATGCCACTTGTCAATCCTGTCTCAAAGGAAAGATGACAAAGACTCCGTTCACTGGACACGGAGTAAGAGCGAGCGAGCTCTTGGGACTCGTACACAGCGACGTGTGCGGTCCAATGTCTATACATGCGCGAAGCGGTTTGTCACGACCCAAAATTGGCCCGTGACGGCCCTAATACTACGCAACGCCTAAAGACGCAACGTAGTAAAAGAAAGCCAAACCCAGAAATCTAAACCATGAAAAATACGGAAAAAATAATATAAGTTTTGAAACAATTGAAATCGCAACCCAAATTCTTTAAAAGGCTTACTTCTTTCTTTTTAAAATTTTAGCAACACCCCATTTTTATAAAGACTAGTCAAGAAGAATACAACAGAAGAATAAGGACAGTAGAGAAAAAGCTGTATATATAAAAGACATCAAATCCACAATAATACATGCTAACGTCCTCACCAAGTCTCTATGTCCACAAATACAATAGTAGATGGAGAGTATAAATACAACGAATATACAATATGAAATACAGATAACCATCTGACCCACCTAAGCAAAATGGTACTGTGAGCTGATGCGGTATCTGTAGCAAAAGAGGGTAGCTGGATAACTGGATAGAGAAATAGCCTGCCTCGACTACTCTGGGGAACAACCTGAAACACCTGTGGCACAACGGGGGTGAGTTGCCAACTCGTGAATAGTATAAAACATATGCAGGTAATCGCAGGAATGCACGTACAGCATGAATCTAAGATATGCGATTACAGTAGTAATATGTCATGCAATGCTGAAATAAGAGAGTATACTAGCAGGTACAATTAATATGTGAAGCAATGATGACATGGTAATAGTATGCAATAACTATGCAATAGAGATATGAGAAGGCAAATATGCAACTATCATAAGGGTACACTACAAGTACTACCAATATATGAATCTGTGCATAAGGTAGGTAAGGGTGAGGTATAGGGTGGAATATGTCATTTCCCACGGAAACCTGACGTCGTGGTAGGATCACAATCCATCAAGATACTCTAATCCCAAGTCCTCAAACCAGCCCCCACATAGGGCAGTCACATCATATCAGTCTCGCATCTCCTCAATGTACAATATCGAGTAATCTCCTATATCCCGAATGTACAAATCACCAATCACATAGGTATATCCAATGTCCAATCCCAATGAATCACCTAGTATCCCAAGTCCAATCTCACGTAAGAATCTAACATCCTAAAGGTATATATATATGTACAGAAATAAATATGATGGGGGCAATACACATATATTAGCGTCCCATTCCACTAATATTGGTGTAAGGGTATATATAACAACGGCTAAATCCCCTGTTATATATACAAAAAGGGGGTTAAAGAAATATCATGAAACCGTGTGTCAAGCATCGACACAGAAATCCTCGTATATGGGGCTCCGTCTGCAGTGTCGGCCCTCGGCCCCGACAGTACAGGTCATCCCGCATCCATCTCTCTACTCTGGCCAGTAGCCTCCGGACTACTGCCAGGTCCAAACAATCACCGGTAGGTACTCGCCCGCCTCCAGGCTCAATCGGCAAACCCATCGATCTTCTTGCCGAGGGGAACCATACCGGGCCCCACCATGTACCCTCATACGGCAACCGCACCTCGTATGGAGCATATAATCAGCACCGATAAAACTCATGGGGGACGCTCAAATATCATATCAAGGAAACCGGGTTGTTACATGTATGCATGATTTCATGAACTCCCGCGGTTCCCAAATCCCGAAAACATCATATAGAATCCAGATAAACAATGCATGAATCCAAGAATAAATGTATGCAATATATCTGAATGCGAGCAGGTAAACACATGTATATAGCTGAACCAGATGTATGCGAAAAATAAGATAAGGTACAGCTAAGTAACATCAGTAAATGTAAATATGCGACAGCAACTGAATATGTGTCTAACATACTGGTGTAGCAAGGTATAGGTATCTACCTATAAGAACTGATGTCGTATACCCCCCTGGGTATAAGTAACATATGTAGGAAATCCCTCCCGGTATAGGTAACATATGTAGGAGGTATACCTGTAGCTGTATCGCAAGTGAAAATATACCTATCACTAAAGGTATGATACGCTATAGGTATACCGATAAGCTAAATGTCAATGGTGGCAAGCTATAGTAGCTATAAGGGGTAATGTGTGACATGGCAATTATTGACGGTGTGTGTGTAGCATGCAATCCGTGCTCGTGCAACATGGACCGTCAATAATGTGTGCAGTGTCCTACGGCTGCTAGTCACAGTGTAACAATATCTAAGGAAATGCAGTAAAAGCGCAATTCTACAATGACGTAGAATGTGCGACAGGTAATTGAATCCTAGCCCAGACGCATAACGCCATGCGGGCGATTCCCCTGTAGATGTTATATCTACTCACCTAAACTCCACGCTGGGTGAATCCTATCACCTGCTCCCCCTGTAGCCGTGTCCGTAGCTCCTGCCTGCAAACCTGAAAATATAACATGGAAATCACATATAAGCCAAATATCCTGCGAAACGCGATATCGAAACGAAACGAGAAACTCGCGTCCCGAACTAAGCGCGCGTGTGCACGATACGCTGAATCGTGGGTGTACGCGTCTAAAACCATCGCGACACGCCGCGATACGCTGGATCACAGAACCCACTCACGTATCGCGCGTATCGCGCAAACACAACGAAACACAAAAGCGATATAAGATCCCAGATTTTTGCCTACTGTGAAAACTAAACATATAAACAAGACCATAGGAACCCTAACCATAGCAGACACCTATAGGACAAAACCCTAACCCTAACTCCACCACTTGGCCGGCGTCGCCGGCCCCTCCTTCAGCTGTCGCCGGCCCTGGCCGGTGGGATGGGGTTCGTCTCCTAGGTGGTGCTCCAGGGTCTCTAGTACAACAATACCACACTGTTTAATTTACTAGTATACATCTCAAGTCACAGCAGGTTCCAGATATCACAATATCACTTCAAAAGTCACAAATTTGCACAATTTAAGAAATCTATGGTATTTTAGTGAAGTTTGGTTAATATCTCAGTTGAAGTGGCCTAACTAACACTAAACCAACCTAAGGTAGCTAACCAAATCAACAATTTACCAAAATTCCACTTAAACACCACAATTTAGCACAAATTAGCTAATTTAGCACTAATCCAATCAATCGATGCACAACTAAGCAAACCATGCAATGGGGTTAAGGAAATATACCCACTGAACCCTAGAAGGCAGGTGAAGGTGTGGAGAAGAGCTCCTGCGAGAGCTGGGGTCCCTGTTGCTGTTGCTGCTGCCCCCTGTTGCTGTTGCTGCTGTTGTTGCTGTTGTTGATGTGTGTTGTTGTGTGTTGTTGTTGTGATGATGATGATGAGGATGCCTGCAGCTGCTGCTCCTGCTCCTGCTGATCCTGTTGCTGCTGCTGCTTCTCTCTCTCACAAGGTGTGAGTGTGTGTGTGTGAAGATAAAGCTGTTGCTGTCTTCTTGAGTTGCTGCAGAAGATGCTGGGGCTGCTGTTGCTGATGCAGCTTGCTGCTGCTGCCACTGCCTCTCTCTCTCTCTCTCTCTCTCTCTCTGCAGTGTGTGTGTGTGTGAGAATGAGAGAATGAGAGATGGAAATGAGTGGAGAATGGGAGCAAGCAACCAAGACCCCCCCTCTCTTTCTCTTTCTTATTAAATGAGGCATGGGCAAAGCCATAATGCCCATGCTCTCTCTCTCTCTCTCTCTCAAAGTCAACCAAGCACAAAACAAAAATTCAAAATAAAACCCCTTTTAAATTCATTTACATTTAAAAACCATCATGCTCAAAACCCATACTAATAACAACCATAACACTTAAACAATACTTAACACTAGATTAGAGAAATGGTTAGTTAACCATGGTTGCTAATCATGGTTAAACACCAAAAACAAGCCTAGTTATCATGCACAAGTGTGTGTGCGCCTAACAAAATTCTAATAAAATACACAATAATTAGGATAAAATATTTAAAACTTAATTTGGTAAACTTTTTATTAAAAACTACATATTAAAATATAATTAGCTACAAAACACATTCTAAGGTGTTACAATCTCCCCCCCTTAAAAGAAATTCGTCCCCGAATTTTAAAATATCCCGATACGCATACCTTCAAAGAGAAGATTAAAATCCTCAAATCTCGCTTGCAGCCTCCCAAGTGACTATCTCACTACACGGCTACGCCCGAGAAACCCTTCACAGATGGCAAGACCCTTGACCGATGTCCCTCCACCTGCCGAGCCATTAACACACATGGCTGCTGGTGAACGGAAGATCGCGTCCAGCCAAATGGTCTGGTGCCAAAACATGTGAGAAAGGTCAAGAAGGTAATTGTAAAGTATCATCACAAGGAATACGGGGTGAAAATCCAATAATCTGGGTGGAAGTGCCAAATTGAAGGCAACGAAACTAACTCGCTTACAGGATCTCAGAAGGACCTAAGTCCTGGGATAAGCTTCCCAACATCCAACACGTCATTCATCGGAAAGTCCATAGGAATACATGATCTGTCCTACGAACTCGAGTCTATGACCACATCGTCGTCATAAGACCTCAGTTCGAAATGGACAATCCCCATCCTGACCTAACACAACTGGACCGTCTCCGAAATCTCTAGACTAGCTGGGGTCCAAAGTCCTACTTACGCAGAGTCAGAAAACAACAGGCTGGCGATCGACACGACCTAACCCCCTAAGCCTAAGGGTGGCCAATTGGAGTGTCTTCTGATAATAGCTATCGAAAGAGAACCCTAACGATGGCGAGTGACGATCCCCAACTGCTGACAACAAACAAACAAACACACAAACTTAACCAAACAACTGAGCAAACTGATTATAACCGGATGACAAGAATCCGAATGGAGTCACACCCTAACTAACTGGGTAGAAACCATAACGGAATTCATGGAGATCTGCTCCCATTCCTTCTTCGGAACGGTAAAAAGATTGCAATTCTCCAGCCGGCCTCAGATGCTCGACCCAAAGCACACGACAAGACAGACACTCGAAACGAAACCTGAAACTTCTCTTTACATCTCTGTCCACTCGTAACTATCTCACAAGTCATGCCAAAGCCGGTGGAACTTGAATAAATAAAGAGAGTTGACAGATGTGCATGCTCTAGGATTATACGTCTCTACCCGATGAAACCAGGTACACAAACGCGTCCCTAACTTAGCACATCATTGTCACAAATCAAGGTCTCTGAATCATTACCCAGCCGAGTATGCTCAAGTATCGCTGACGAACGAGCTTCGGTGGGCAGTGTCTCGCGAAAACGACTTAAGGAAGGTGGTCGGGCGCGGACATGAGCAAGCTGTCCCCTCCGTAGAGACGAACTAAGCTACACTCGACGATCACACAAGAACTGTAAATCTGCAGAAGACCATCACAACAATCCAAATCTGCTGCAGGAAGATGTACATTAAGCTCTAGTGGTCCGTGGAGAATCTGACACGACTCTCAAGCAAGTAGTGTCTCCAAATATCCAACGCAAAACCATAGCGGCCATCTCCAGATCATGAGTGGAATATCCTCCTCGTACTTCCTCCAAATGTAGGGAAAGCAAAAGCGATATCTCTATAGTGTCACCTCAGTACACACTCGAGTCCACTCAAGAAACATTACAGTTAAACAACAAGGTCGCCCGAACCAAAAGCAAAGGAAGAACTGATGCAGCTGTTAACTGAATCTTCAACTGCTGAAGACTCCGTACACGTGCCTCGGTTCAAAGAAAAGAAACCTCCTTTTTGGTCAATTCAGTCGACGGTGCAGCACTACTCTGGCAATCCTGCATGAAACGGCGGCAAAAACCTGCTAAGCCCAACAATCAGCGGATCCCCGTCCTGCACACAAGTCTGGGCCTAAGCTGTACGGCCACGATCTCCCTCGGAACCATACGGAACCGTCTCCCGTGACTACAAGACCTAGGAGTCAACACAAACAAGCCTGAAGAAACACTCTGAGAATTTAGCAACTGCTGGTACTCTCCCAGTATCTGCATAACAAATCCTCACGTGCTACTCCTGTCCCTCAAAACACATTAAGTAGACCAGAGTGTCGTAAATAACACAACAAAAACTGGTCGAGGAACGGCCTGCAGAAATCTGGTTCATCATATCAACGAATGCTGCTAGGGCGCCAGGGAATCCAACGACTCACCGAAACACACAAGGCCCGTAGCACGCACAAGGCAGTCTTCGGAATGCCGTCACTCCGAATCTGCAATAATGATGACCTGATCCCAAACACACTTAGAAAATGTCTCGCACTCTGGAGCTGATCGGAGGAAATCGTCACGGCGAGATGAAGGATACCTATCCGCACCGTAAGCCGGTTCAATTGACGATCCGTCGATACACAACCTCAACTGCCGTCTTTCTCCTTGACGAACAGAAATAGGAGCTCCCAAAAGCGAAACACTCAGACGCACAAAACTCCCTAAACCAAGACTCTGCAGCTGATCCTTAAGCTCCCTCAGCTTCGCCGGCTCATCTGGAACGTCGGAAAAACTCTCGGACGAAAAGAACCTGGTCCAACAATCCTACGGTGGCTCCGGTATCACGAATGATCGTCAAGAATCCACGACATCTCCTCAGTAGCCGACTAGCGAAAAAGGCTGAATTCTAGCTGTGAGAGGCGGCACAACTATCCACCTGTACAACCAGAACTGATTTGCCGGGGAAAACAAAACCTAACTTGTTTCCTCGCGGTAGTCCACAGACGCCTAATACGTAGTTAACCAATCCGTGCCTAGGAGAACGTCAAATCCAACATCTCTAGAAGGATCAAGACGACGGACGAACTCTATCTCCTATCCGATTGGCACAAAACTGAAATACGTGTCGCGCAACAAAAGAATCGCTGACAGAAGTTAACACCGCTACGACTAGTTTATCCAACCACAGTACAAGCAAGAAACAAACAAATACACCAAGAGAAAATATAACTCAAGGGTACCTGAAAACTCCACATTGGACGTCTACGCGTCCCGACGAGTAGAAGCAAACTCCTGTGTCTGCACTCTACTCGCAGCTAGATGCACTCCTCTGGTAGACTGAGCCCTCTGAGCGAATCTTCCACGTCCACAGCCTCTCTGAAAACGATCCTGACGCCGTGCTGAGGAACAATCCCTGACGAAGTGCTGAAGGCTTCCGCATCGAAAACATCCACGTGCTGACTGCTGACCATCCTGGGGATGAGAGCTGAACGACTGTCCTCGTCCTAAGCCTCTGTTACTCCCGCGACGGCCATGAGATCTGTCTCGACGATCGAACCTCTGTCTCTGGGCTGGTACTCTGGTACGAGTCCTCCACTGTCCTGGAACTCTCTGAGCCTCTGTAATATGCGCCTCGTCAACTGGAGCTGCAACCACTGGTGCTATGTAGGTGACGGACTGCTGCATACTGATCGTAAGGGATAGCTGAGTAACGGGGGTGACAAACTCCTGTCGTAGCTCCCGAACGACGTCAACTAACGAACTCATCGTCTGGCGGAATTCCTGCATCTCTACCAACAGTCTATCCATGGTATAGGTCGTAGGCTGATTCGTCTGCACCTGTGCAACTAGAGTGCCATCCTGGTCAGTACTCGTCTCACCCGAGCTTACTCTGACCTCGGCCCTCGCTGCATCGCTCTGAGTCCCCATAGTCATCGGCGGCAAGGCTATAAATAGATATAAGATGAGATTCGATAAGAATGAGGAAATCGAATCTCAAAGATATGAATCCTCAAGGAAGGAATGTCAAGCAAATTGTACTTAGGTCACTTAATGCAAGGTACCGCGCTGTGGGTATGCTGCAGACATACACACACTACGTTACTCTGCTTAAGCTACCTACTCCATCATACTAAGGTCATCCTACACTCCGAAAGGTAAAACCTAACGCTCTGATACCAACTTTGTCACGACCCAAAATTGGCCCGTGACGGCCCTAATACTACGCAACGCCTAAAGACGCAACGTAGTAAAAGAAAACCAAACCCAGAAATCTAAACCATGAAAAATACGGAAAAAATAATATAAGTTTTGAAACAATTGAAATCGCAACCCAAATTCTTTAAAAGGCTTACTTCTTTCTTTTTAAAATTTTAGCAACACCCCATTTTTATAAAGACTAGTCAAGAAGAATACAACAGAAGAATAAAGACAGTAGAGAAAAAGCTGTATATATAAAAGACATCAAATCCATAATAATACATGCTAACGTCCTCACCAAGTCTCTATGTCCACAAATACAATAGTAGATGGAGAGTACAAATACAACGAATATACAATATGAAATACAGATAACCATCTGACCCACCTAAGCAAAATGGTACTGTGAGCTGATGCGGTATCTGTAGCAAATAAGGGTAGCTGGATAACTGGATAGAGAAATAGCCTGCCTCGACTACTCTGGGGAACGACCTGAAACACCTGTGGCACAACGGGGGTGAGTTGCCAACTCGTGAATAGTATAAAACATATGCAGGTAATCGCAGGAATGCACGTACAGCATGAATCTAAGATATGCGATTACAGTAGTAATATGTCATGCAATGCTGAAATAAGAGAGTACACTAGCAGGTACAATTAATATGTGAAGCAATGATGACATGGTAATAGTATGCAATAACTATGCAATAGAGATATGAGAAGGCAAATATGCAACTATCATAAGGGTACACTACAAATACTACCAATATATGAATCTGTGCATAAGGTAGGTAAGGGTGAGGTATAGGGTGGAATATGTCATTTCCCACGGAAACCTGACGTCGTGGTAGGATCACAATCCATCAAGATACTCTAATCCTAAGTCCTCAAACCAGCCCCCACATAGGGCATTCACATCATATCAGTCTCGCATCTCCTCAATGTACAATATCGAGTAATCTCCTATATCCCGAATGTACAAATCACCAATCACATAGGTATATCCAATGTCCAATCCCAATGAATCACCTAGTATCCCAAGTCCAATCTCACGTAAGAATCTAACATCCTAAAGGTATATATATATGTACAGAAAATAAATATGATGGGGGCAATACACATATATTAGCGTCCCATTCCACTAATATTGGTGTAAGGGTATATATAACAACGGCTAAATCCCCTGTTATATATACAAAAAGGGGGTTAAAGAAATATCATGAAACCGTGTGTCAAGCATCGACACAGAAATCCTCGTATATGGGGCTCCGTCTGCAGTGTCGGCCCTCGGCCCCGACAGTACAGGTCATCCCGCATCCATCTCTCTACTCTGGCCAGTAGCCTCCGGACTACTGCCAGGTCCAAACAATCACCGGTAGGTACTCGCCCGCCTCCAGGCTCAATCGGCAAACCCATCGATCTTCTTGCCGAGGGGAACCATACCGGGCCCCACCATGTACCCTCATACGGCAACCGCACCTCGTATGGAGCATATAATCAGCACCGATAAAACTCATGGGGGACGCTCAAATATCATATCAAGAAAACCGGGTTGTTACATGTATGCATGATTTCATGAACTCCCGCGGTTCCCAAATCCCGAAAACATCATATAGAATCCAGATAAACAATGCATGAATCCAAGAATAAATGTATGCAATATATCTGAATGCGAGCAGGTAAACACATGTATATAGCTGAACCAGATGTATGCGAAAAACAAGATAAGGTACAACTAAGTAACATCAGTAAATGTAAATATGCGACAGCAACTGAATATGTGTCTAACATACAGGTGTAGCAAGGTATATGTATCTACCTATAGGAACTGATGTCGTATACCCCCCTGGGTATAAGTAACATATGTAGGAAATCCCTCCCGGTATAGGTAACATATGTAGGAGGTATACCTGTAGCTGTATCGCAAGTGAAAATATACCTATCACTAAAGGTATGATACGCTATAGGTATACCGATAAGCTAAATGTCAATGGTGGCAAGCTATAGTAGCTATAAGGGGTAGTGTGTGACATGGCAATTATTGACGGTGTGTGTGTAGCATGCAATCCGTGCTCGTGCAACATGGACCGTCAATAATGTGTGCAGCGTCCTACGGCTGCTAGTCACAGTGTAACAATATCTAAGGAAATGCAGTAAAAGCGCAATTCTACAATGACGTAGAATGTGCGACAGGTAATTGAATCCTAGCCCAGACGCATAACGCCATGCGGGCGATTCCCCTGTAGATGTTATATCTACTCACCTAAACTCCACGCTGGGTGAATCCTATCACCTGCTCCCCCTGTATCCGTGTCCGTAGCTCCTGCCTACAAACCTGAAAATATAACATGGAAATCACATATAAGCCAAATATCCTGCGAAACGCGATATCGAAACGAAACTAGAAACTCGCGTCGCGAACTAAGCGCGCGTGTGCACGATACGCTGAATCGTGTGTGTACGCGTCTAAAACCATCGCGACACGCCGCGATACGCTGGATCACAGAACCCACTCACGTATCGCGCGTATCGCGCAAACACAACGAAACACAAAAGCGATATAAGATCCCAGATTTTTGCCTACTGTGAAAACTAAACATATAAACAAGACCATAGGAACCCTAACCATAGCAGACACCTATAGGACAAAACCCTAACCCTAACTCCACCACTTGGCCGGCGTCGCCGGCCCCTCCTTCAGCTGTCGCCGGCCCTGGCCGGTGGGATGGGGTTCGTCTCCTAGGTGGTGCTCCAGGGTCTCTAGTACAACAATACCACACTATTTAATTTACTAGTATACATCTCAAGTCACAGCAGGTTCCAGATATCACAATATCACTTCAAAAGTCACAAATTTGCACAATTTAAGAAATCTATGGTATTTTAGTGAAGTTTGGTTAATATCTCAGTTGAAGTGGCCTAACTAACACTAAACCAACCTAAGGTAGCTAACCAAATCAACAATTTACCAAAATTCCACTTAAACACCACAATTTAGCACAAATTAGCTAATTTAGCACTAATCCAATCAATCGATGCACAACTAAGCAAACCATGCAATGGGGTTAAGGAAATATACCCACTGAACCCTAGAAGGCAGGTGAAGGTGTGGAGAAGAGCTCCTGCGAGAGCTGGGGTCCCTGTTGCTGTTGCTGCTGCCCCCTGTTGCTGTTGCTGCTGTTGCTGCTATTGTTGCTGTTGTTGATGTGTGTTGTTGTGTGTTGTTGTTGTGATGATGATGATGAGGATGCCTGCAGCTGCTGCTCCTGCTCCTGCTGATCCTGTTGCTGCTGCTGCTTCTCTCTCTCACAAGGTGTGAGTGTGTGTGTGTGAAGATGAAGCTGTTGCTGTCTTCTTGAGTTGCTGCAGAAGATGCTGGGGCTGCTGTTGCTGATGCAGCTTGCTGCTGCTGCCACTGCCTCTCTCTCACTCTCTCTCTCTGCAGTGTGTGTGTGTGAGAATGAGAGAATGAGAGATGGAAATGAGTGGAGAATGGGAGCAAGCAACCAAGACCCCCCCTCTCTTTCTCTTTCTTATTAAATGAGGCATGGGCAAAGCCATAATGCCCATGCTCTCTCTCTCTCTCTCTCTCTCTCAAAGTCAACCAAGCACAAAACAAAAATTCAAAATAAAACCCCTTTTAAATTCATTTACATTTAAAAACCATCATGCTCAAAACCCATACTAATAACAACCATTACACTTAAACAATACTTAACACTAGATTAGAGAAATGGTTAGTTAACCATGGTTGCTAATCATGGTTAAACACCAAAAACAAGCCTAGTTATCATGCACAAGTGTGTGTGCGCCTAACAAAGTTCTAATAAAATACAAAATAATTAGAATAAAATATTTAAAACTTAATTTGGTAAACTTTTTATTAAAAACTACATATTAAAATATAATTGGCTACAAAACACATTCTAAGGTGTTACACGGTTAGTCTTACTTCATTACTTTTACGGATGACTTTTCAAGGTACGGTTATGTCTTCTTAATGAAACATAAGTCCGAAGCCTTTGAAAAATTCCAGGAATATAAGAATGAAGTAGAAAAACAAACCGGCAAAAGTATCAAGATTCTAAGATCGGATCGAGGTGGTGAATACTTGAGTGCCGAGTTCCTGGACTATTTAAAAGAGAACGGAATTCTCTCTCAGCTTACTCCTCCATACACTCCGCAACATAACGGTGTATCGGAGAGACGGAACCGCACCCTATTGGATATGGTACGGTCTATGATGAGTAACGCTGAGTTACCGCGATCATTCTGGGGGTATGCGCTAGAATCAGCTGCGTACCTTTTGAACCGAGTTCCCACTAAGACAGTGCCTACTACACCATATAAGATGTGGTGTGGGAAGAGACCCTATCTTAATCACATTAAGACATGGGGAAGTCCATCTTTTGTCAAAAAGCAGCATGCGGACAAGCTCGAGGCACGCTCAGTACAGTGCAAGTTCGTGGGATATCCAAAGAACTCCAAGGGATATTTCTTCTACTGCGAAGAGGAACAAAAAGTTATTGTTTCTCGTCATGCCCACTTTCTAGAACACCAGTTCTTAGAAAAGGGAATTAGTGGGAGCGCAGTAGAACTAGAAGAAATTCCAGAACCACGAGCTATTACTGAAAGCTTAGTGGAACCAGAGGGTTCAAAAGAACAGGACATTCCTACGCCGCTCCGCAGGAGTAGTAGGCAGTCTCATCCGCCCGAGAGATACTATGGTTTTTTCATAGACAGGGATAGAGATGATTGCATCATAGGTTATGATGAGCCTACTAGCTTCCAGCAGGCCGTTAAGAGCGTTGACTCAGTGAAATGGCTGGATGCAATGCGGACCGAAATGGAGTCCATGTACACCAACAAAGTATGGACGTTGGACATTTCTCCAGACGGGGTAAAACCCGTAGGATGCAAGTGGATCTTCAAAAGGAAGATTGGTGTAGATGGACAGGTTGAGACTTATAAAGCTAGACTTGTTGCAAAGGGTTTCCGTCAAAGACCTGGCTTGGACTATGACGAAACCTTTTCTCCAGTGGCTATGCTGAAATCCATTCGGATCCTTCTTGCCATTGCTGCCTTCCACGATTATGGGATCTGGCAAATGGACGTAAAGACCGCTTTTCTAAATGGAAATTTAGAGGAGTGTGTCTATATGGACCGACCAGAGGGATTCATTCAGAGTGGGAGCAGCGGAAAGGTGTGCAAGTTGCTTAAGTCCATCTATGGACTAAAGCAGGCATCGCGGAGTTGGAACATCTGTTTTGATGAGACGGTCAAGGAATTTGGCTTTATCAAAAATCCAGATGAACCATGCATCTATAGTAGATTTGTAGCGAGAACTGTAGTATTCCTCGTTTTGTACGTGGATGACATTCTCTTAATAGGAAATGACATTCCTATGCTACAATCTGTCAAGCGGTTCTTGTCACACAGGTTCTCCATGAAAGACCTGGGTGATGCCTCATACATCCTGGGGATCCGGATCCATCGTGATAGATCCAAGAGGATATTAGGACTTTCACAGTCCAGGTACATCGACACCATACTGAAGAGATTCAGTATGGAAGATTCCAAGCGCGGTAACCTACCGGCTTGTCACGGGATCACCCTCTCTAAAGAGATGTCTCCCAAGACTGATTTGGAGAGGGATCGCATGTCTATTATACCCTACGCTTCTGCGGTAGGCTCTATAATGTATGCGATGTTGTGTACCAGACCGGATGTAGCTTATGCACTGAGTGTGGTAAGCCGGTATCAGTCAAGCCCTGGGGAGAAACACTGGATAGCAATAAAGAACATTCTCAAGTACCTGAGAAGGACTAAGGAGATGTTCTTGGTGTATGGCGGAAAAGACCTCCAGATCGAGGCCTTTGCTGACTCCAGCTTCCAGAGTGACAAGGATGATTCCAAGTCCATGTCGGGTTTTGTCTTTACCCTCAATGGAGGGGCGGTGTGTTGGAAGAGTTCCAAACAGGAAACCGTTGCAGACTCGACGATGGAAGCGGAGTACATCGCTGCATCTGATGCCGCAAAAGAAGCTGTCTGGATAAGGAAGTTCTTGAAAGAGCTTCAGGTGGTTCCGTCCATTGTTGATCTAATACCTCTGTATTGCGACAACAACGAGGTTATAGCTTTAGCGAAGGAACCCAGGTACCATCAGAGATCCAGACACATCTTAAGGCGGTATCACCTGATCAGGGAGATCGTGGATCGCCAGGAGATCGAGGTTCGGAGAGTCGCTTCAGAAGATAACACTGCATATCTATTTACCAAGGCCTTTCCCCAGACTCAGTTCGAGCGGCTGATCGAGATGATAGGTCTTCGATACGCCAGTACATGGCCTTAGTGCAAGTGGGAGATTGTTAGTGTATATGCCCTAGAGACCATTACTATATCATACTAGTTTGTATATTACTTAATGGAAGCTTGGGATATTCACCTTGTATATACAATCTTGCTCAAAATAGTAGTATGCTACTTGGTTTGTTTCTACTTCAATGTGTACATGTGTTTATTTTAGTATATCGCCTATACACATTAGTGGAGCCCTTAGGATCTTTGCTTGATTACCAGCGTTGTGATGGCAGTCACACTAGTAGGGCTGGGTAATCTATAAGCACATCCTTATGCAGGTCCCTGGTCGCAGGACTATCGAGACAGGGCATCGATACTCCGGAGTAGACTAGCGCATGCGCTTCTCATCCCAGTGTGGGAGACGGTCTGTCCCACAGCCGTCGGTACATCGTACTTGAGAGAGTATGCGGGTGCTCGTTGGGTTACGAGTACACTGGACAGGACTCGTCGGGAACTGACTAGTTGGTATTATGCCTATCGTCAGTTATTAGTTCCCAGGTGACATGAGTACAGCTTAGTCCGCTGACTTGACACTGTCACTTCGCCTCGAGTGTGTTCCCACTGTACTTTGATAACTACCCTACCACGGCTCAAAGGAGTCGTGCAAACAGGTGGTAGTTGGGTGCAGTCCCGAAGCACTTGGAGGCAGTGACGGTTAGACAGGATTCGTCTCTCTCGGTATTGGGGGTTGACATCGCGCTGTGTCTAGGAGAGCCATTACACGAGTAGTCCCTGGCCAGGGCAAACGAGATATACTGGTAGACTTCCAGTGTTATCTCAGGGTGTTTTGGGCTTCACTCCTACACGACTTGTACCGCTATTGGGGGATTGACGTTTACCGCCCCCTAGGCCCGCCATGCGATGTATCAGACGAACAGACCGGACTGTACGGAGAATGTCACATTCAGGCTCAGTAGGAGTTCAGATGGGTTTCGCCTCGTCAGTCTTCTTGTCGGCATCTACCTGGGGATCGTTACGCACAGCTAGTGCCGGTTGCGGTCTGTGGTTAAACCCACTGCCAGCGTAGTGTCGAGTCTTTAGAGTCCCACACAGAAAGCTATACGTCTTTAGGCAAAAGAGTAGAGGTCGAGTGTAAACTGTCCGGACACTGTACGTGCACAAGTGCACGTACAGTGTCCGGACAGTTTACACTAGCGGGCATTGGTTTAAGCCAAATCCTAGTGTACCTTTTGAGATTGGATTTATCCAGTATGCATTCGTGTTCCTCGGAACGCGGATGCGGGTGTGTATGCACAGTTGACGGAGAGACAGAGGCAGAGGATTCTCATTAGGGTTGTTGACCGTTGACAGTTGACCATTGACTTTTTGCTCAACCCTAATGAGAATATGATATGTGATTAACAATAATATTAATTAAGTATTGTGGTGACATGGTTGTTGAGGGGTTGACCTTGTTGACTTGTTGACTTTGTTGACCGGTTGACTAGGTTGGACTAGTTGACCATTATGATGACAATGGCTATCATTTCAAAGCAAAGACTTTTTACTTGCTTGTTTCTTTTGTGAGAAATGAGTGCATGAAATGATTTAGCCATTTTGACTTGAACCATTTTACACAATACTTGATTATTATTTTTGTGATGATGGTTATGGATTATGAGAGCCAAGAGAGAAAAGTCTTCTCTCATTCTTTCATGCTCATTCTCTCTCTTGTTCTTGAGCTCTCATCTTCCTCCTCTTGCTCTCCCTCTCTTGACTCTATGGTTCACTTATCTCATGAGTTGAGAACCAAGAACCATAGATAAAATCCCATACAAACTCTTCTCTACTCACTCTAGTTCACAAGGTTTGGCAAACCGAGTGAACTAGTTTCTTCAAAGTTCGAAGAAGGAGCCAAAGGTTGAAGCTTTCAGGTGGATCTATCTTCGGCGCAAGGAGACGACGGGGAGAAGCCGATTCGGACGACCATCGAGGCTTGAAGACGAAGGAGTTCGAGATAAGAAAGGTATAAACCCCCTAACCGAGTAGTTAACAACTCCTAGTTAGGTTGTTAGTTAGATGTTTAACAATGATCCGGTTTTGAGTCCATGTTACCACCTCTAAGAAAATTGTTTTTCACCAAATTCCGTTTGCCCGAAAGTACCGGGAGAGGTAGCATGGACTTACAAAAACTGTGTGTTGATTTAGGACATATATCCCGTTATTAAGCGTACCATACCCAACCAACATTTGATTCAGGTGAATGTTCATAACATTGTTCTGCAATACAAAATTATATCCTTCATTGTCTAATAAAGAAAGGGATATTATATTACAAAGCATACTAGGTACAAAATAACAAGGATTCAAAACCAAAATACATCCAGATGGCAACCCCAAGTGATACTCTCCCACTGCGACTGTATGTACATTGGAACCATTTCCAACGCGGAGAGTATTGTCACCTGTCTTCAAAACTTTGCTATTTCTCAGCCCCTGCATAGAATTGCAAATGTGAGAACCCGAACCGGTATCTAATACCCAGGAAGCAGAGTTTATTGAAAAACAGTTTTCTGTCACAAACGCACCTGAAGCAGAAGCATCCCCATGCTTTTTCTTGAGATTTAAGTACTCCGTGCAGTTGCGCTTCCAATGTCCTGTCTTGTGGCAATGAAAACATTCGCCTTTCCCCGAGTCTCCAGCTTTGGACTTTTCCTTTTCCTTCACCTTTTTAACTCCAACCTTAGGATTGGTGGGTTTCTTCTTTTTCTTTTCCTTGGCCTTAGCCTTTGGGCGAGAAGAGGAAGACTGTCCAACAGTCATAACGGGGATTTTTACTGACTTCATAGTGCTCTCTGCACTCCTTAACATATTAAGGAGTTCAGGTAGCTCCTTCTCCATACCATGCATGTTGAAGTTAACTATGAATTAAACAAAGGTGGAGGGGAGGGACTGCAGAATAATATCTGTATATTGTTCATTGTCCATAGTCCATCCAAGGTCCTCAAGCTCTTCTATAAGAGCTATCATCTTCAGAACATGGTCTCCTACTGGTGTGCCGGGGGCCATTCGCATCTGAAACAATTTCTTTGATGCTTCGTATCGTAATACGCGGGATTGCTCTCCATACAACTCCTTTGTATGGAGCAATATGGCGTGAATGTCCATATTCTCGTGCTGCTTTTGATGTGTGGTGTCCATCGATGCAAGCACGAGGCATTTGGCCGTGGCACTATCAGCATCCCAAGTCTTGCGGACTTCAATATCCGCAACTGAGGATTTTGGGCTGGGACGGGCGGGGCTGGAGCCGTGAGGACATATGATACATTATCATATGTCAAGGCAATGTTCAAATTCTTCAGCCAGTCTTTAAAATTGGTCCCATTCAGTTTTTTTTATCTAATAAAAGCTTGAGTCCAGTCATGGGTATCTGCCATTAAGAGAGAGAAAAGAATACACTCAGCGAAAGCTCTTGCATAGATCAGATTGGTTATTATCTTGTCTAATTGATGTCTCCCACTGCTTTAATCAAGTTTTTCTTTCAAACCTTAAAAAGAAAACTAGCTAGGATTAATTACAATCTACAACTTCGCTAACCGTTCAGCCAGGCCAGTGTCGGTACTTGAGGGAGGTTCCCCGTGCTTTCGCACGGACCTAATTAAAGTAAAGCTCGTTTTCCAGAGGCGTAACCCCGTTAACACCTTTCTAGACACCTAATGAGTTAGCTAATTGTAAACTGCAAAACTCTCCCGGGAGCAACTATTGCCCACAGTGGGATCGGGATCCAACCATCACATGGAAAGTATGCAATCTCATTGCAAATCTCAACACTTGAAATTCCCGATGTAATTTTTACCCCTAGTACTTATGACCTTAACTATGGTCAACAAATAATAAGTACCAGTCAAGTTCTACCCGTCATTTCTTGATCAATTAGACCTACCCATATGTCCCTTAACTATGGTCAACAAAGTCGCATGAATGTCCTAATTAATCTGCAACATATGCAATGTAGGAAGACATCACTTAGCTACCGTACACTACGCCTTAACTAAAGTCAACAAACGTAGCACGAATACTAAGTACTCTACTTCCTAAAATGATGGAGGGTTGCGGATGATTTTTAAGAAAATCTTTAACGCTTTGAACTTGATATCGTCGTAGAATCAAATGGTTTTCAAAAGGAGTGGCTTGTGCTCCGCAGTTTTGAAATATAGCTTTTTCATAAAGAGCCGAGTGGTTTTCAAATCCGATTCTACAACATCTTTTTAGGTTTATTTTCTTTACATTAATCATATTAATGTAATCCCATCATTTAAGTCCTTAAGCCAATCACAGAAAAGAAACGAAAATAACACGTACGCTTATGCCATCCGCATTCGCTGCAATGTTCCGTTATGCACCGTTAGGTTACTTAACTAACGGCATACCGGGACGGGACTAGCGCGGGTGCAAAACATAAGCAACGACAACTATATATCTCATATATAATATATCATTCGTCTCAGATATCACAGAACACAGGCAGCAGAAACATATATATAATGTGGGATATGCTAGGACGTCCGTATTTAGTATTTAGCCAATAATAGAAAATACGGATTCCACAGTCGCGATGAATAGCCAAGCTGTAGGGTTCCTAGGCACGCCCATGAGGTTCTACAACTTATCAAACATGGACAATTCAAAAAATTTCTATGTGCCGAAGAACCCTAAACTAGATCGTTAACTAGAGAATAGGCGAAAAAGATATAAGTTAACAACTTAACTAAGAGTGAACGGAAAATACAACCTTTGTAGATCCGGTCCTCCACCTCCATAGCTCCATGACGATGTCCCTCCGCTGCGATCATCGGATCCCGGACTCTGGCGATGGTTTCGTCGGAGAAATGATCGGGCTAGGTTGTCGACTTCGATGCCGAAGATGATCTACGTCGAGGCAACTCAAGATCAAGCTCCAACTTCACCAAGTCATGAAACATGTGAAGAAAACACCCTATACTACAAGGCAAGTGGTAGAGGATGAAGAAATAGTGTCACGTCCCGAAAGTACGGGATATGACCGGAACTTAAACTACGAACGTCTCGAGGCGTACGTAATCTAAGTAAGTCGAAAACCCAGAAACCGAAACGAAGAAAAGTAGTAGAGTGAAGGTAAACCAATTTAAAACAAGTAGTTTTAATAGCATAAGCTGAATTATGCTATTTTAAAAAAAAACATCAAATATTTCCCGAAAATTTCGGCAGAGTCTCCTTTGTAAATACTGGCCCTCAAACGGGATACAACATGAATAGTATACAAAATCAGTAAAAGGCATCCCCAAGCGGGAGCTAGCTCTTCGTCAATCGACGGTCACAACCACACAAGCAATATAATATACAACGCCAACAGCGAGGATCGAAATTCAAAAGGAAACTCAAAACCACAAGAAAACCACAGAAATATAACGCGCGACTCTAAGGTCGAAGGAATAACATCACTGGTCTCTATCTCAAAATCAATACATGTTTGGTTGATGGAACTTCTAGATAAAACAGAATAATAATATACAAGATATATAATGGGGGTACGATACAAGTAAACCCACCTACTAGCAAATCACCCGAAGGAAACTATGCCCGCAAGCCGTAATGAAACCTGTACGGCAAACCTGCAAGAAACTGGGGCACAACGGGGGGTGAGTTGCCAACTCGTGAATAGAAAAACATCTACGAAAAGAAATCGAATAAATAACGCAATCCTAGGTCAATGATCATAATATATCCTCAAATATATAAACAGCGACCCATAACAATAGTTAGGGCAAATATTTAACCCAAGTGTAATTCTATGCGCCCGTGTCAGTGCCTCAGGTAGCAATGTATCATATGGATGATGTATGAATGCATGGAACAGAATGCATGTACTGAAGAAAACTGCTTTCATAAACCAGTGAGATTTCTGTATTTTAAAAGTGAGGTACCATAAATGAAACCAGTATAAAACAGTGCCCAGCATCGACACAAAACAAGTGTCCAAATATCTCGATATCTCTGTATCACAATCTCTGTACCTCAATATCTCAAAATCTCAATATCTCAATCACAATATCCAGGGCGCTGTCAATCCAGACCGTCCCCTACCATCCATCTCAAGACCACGACGGTATCCTCCGGATATCCGATGCGTCGGGTAAAATCACCGGTAGGTAGTCTCCTCCTGCCAGGCTCATCGTCATCACCACGAGCTTCTTGCCCCGGGGTACCTCACCGGGCCCACCATGTACCCGAAACGGTTCATCCATCTCCTCGAATCGGGTCTCGAAATCCAACAACAAACTCATGGTGGACGACTCATACATCATGGTAAAACCGCATTTTTTTTATTTAAAAAGAGAGAAAGCAGTTTGTATATGTTTTGCGGTTTTCCTCCAAATCCAAAAAATATCATGGAAATCCGAATCATCAAAAGCATGTAAAACCATGAATATAAGCATGAGCATCCCTGAATACGGCATATAATGAATAACAGTATGCACGAAGTGACAAGTAACAACTAAAATGTTTAAACTAGCATATAATGCAAGCAACTAATCATCATGTCAAAACTACTAGTTAACAAGCTACATTAGGCGATAATATTTTCTAAGGTGTGCGTGACATGGCAATTACCGATGAAGATGTGTGTGAGCCGGCAAGCAAGTGTACATGGTACATACGCATCATCGGTAATGGGGCTGGTGTTCTAACAGTATGATATCGACAATGCAATAAGAAATTATAATATAAGTATGCGATGCGGAGCGAACAGTAATAATGAGCGGGAGCTAAATACTAAACACAACGATAACTAATCTGCATTACCCTAATATAAATCCTACGAATGGTGCCTTTTTGAAATAACACGAATCATGGGGTTTTGAAAATAGGGGCTACGGTGTTTTTATGAAAAGATACGTCTTTTGAAATATCCGTAGGATCCCTTGGGCTGTCTTTTAAAATACCCACGATTCGTTAGTTTTTTGAAATAGGTAAGAATCGAATCTAATCTAACAACTAAACTAAACTAAAGGACTAAGTTAACAAGCTGGACTGCAGGTAAGGAAACCGCCTAACATCTGAGTCGATACATATACATACCTGTATATATATATTAGTCGATGATCTCGCCTCAATAATATCATATCCGATACCATATCTATAACTAGACATCCCAAGTCAAGAGTGCGGATCAATCATCAAAATATAGCTCGTACGTAAATCCGTCGTACGGCATCCCCAAATCTGGGTGCGGGTCAATATCACATTCATCATACAATTCACCTGGTATCCTCTTTATCAAATATCATGATCGGGGTACTGATCTACGTCTAGTACAATACTGATACCGCCTAAGTATGTATGCACGTGTGTGAAACACTACGTCAAGGACCCGCTACAACGTCATGTTGTATCTCAAATACGAACTCTGCTATATCACCGATCTCACGGCCTCAAATTAAATCTCATCGACTCATCTTAAATCCCAAGTACTATCCTCATATCCGTATGTGAACATGTAGTCCCATACCCATGTGAACACATAACAATAAAGAATCCCATGAGCACATATAAATAGGAATGTATGCAAGTATGCATGTGTGTATGTGTAGTGCAACACTACCCTAGGGTTCGCAACACTAAACTAATCCAACACACCAATATCCATCCTAAACATCGTTATTAATCCCAAATAACAAATAATTGTTGGTGTGTATATGCATCCGTATATAACACCACGGACTGCGGGGGTGCTATACGCCATCCACCCGACTTCTCCCCGTAGATATAAATCTACTCACCTGGTCCTCACTCGCCGGTGCCAACGTCGCCACGCGCTTTCTTGACGTCTCGAAGTCCACATGGGGTACCAACATATCATAACGCACCGTATCGCATTAAAATCCGACACATGACCAAAACTACTCACGAATCCCACATAGGTCAAAACCTATGGTTGCTTTCACAAATTGACCAAAAACCATCGATTTCGGCGTACAAACGCCAAACCATCGAGAAAACTCCCAACACACTCATTTGTACAGTTACAAGCACTAATTATAATATAAAATAGCTTAAAATTCACAAAAAACCCCCAAATTCACTTTAAAAGCCATTTTTCCGAAAATCTACCAAGCACAAATTACCCGTTTTAGTATAAAACTCGACGTTTAAACAAATCTAATGGCCATAATACTTATTAAACATCTTAATTAAGTCATACCAATTTTAATTAGATTTTAAACTTAACTCTTAATATTAATCTCAAAAAATCTAGTTTGCATACATAACCAATTTTAACAATTTTATAGCAAAAATGCACAAACTACAATCTAGCTTGGATTTGCATGATCTATAACATTAAACTACACTTTAAAATGCTAATGAAGTCATGAAAAACATATTTAGATTTTTAATCTAACATTTGCAATTAAATTCCAAAACCTAGTTTGCAAATTAGTGTAATTACCACAATTTCAACCTAACAATTTGCAAACTAGCAATTAGATTATGCTTTTCATTTCACAATATGATGAATTACACTATGCAACCATAAACACACAACATAAAAACCCTAACTATAAATTGATCCTTCTTTTGAAACTCAAAACTTTCAATTAGAACCATAATTAATTTCCTAATTAAGCTAAATTAAAGCAATAACCAACAAATTAAGAAAAAAGGTTAGAATTATACCTCATGATCAAGAGATCAAATAAGGAAATCAAAGCCTCTAAAATTCCAACTTATTCACTAGATCCATGCAAGTTTGGCTAATGAGAAATGGGTAGGGATTAGATTTTGAGTTTGCTTTGATTTGTGTTGATTTTGGTTGATTTTTGAATGAATTTGGAGGTGAAGGAAGATGAGGACTTGGAGAAAAATGGGGGGGACTGCCAACAGTTCAGATTCGGCCAAGGGAGGAGAGGAGTGAGGTGTGGTGTGGGGGTGGGTGAAGTCAAGGGGAGAAAAGAAGACCAAGTCAACAAAAGACTATACTCTTTTTACTATTTTCTCACTTCCTTTGTTTTCTTTTCTCATGATTTCTTTTCTTCTATCAATAAGTGAGGAACACTTGGAGAGGGCTGCTGAATATGGGGTTGTGTGAGTGTGTGTGTGTGTGGGGTGAGGGAAAATGATAAATATAATACCCCAAATCTCCATTTAACTTATTATCACCATTTAAGCCTTTTTCTTCCATAATTTTCTAAACCGTTTTGGCAAACGATTTCGATTCAAAAACTACAAGATAAAATTTTATTTAATGTTTTATGATGCACAAAATTTGTTTCAACTCATTTCAATTTGTAATTTTCCCTAATTAAATATATTAGTTACGGCTTAAAATAATATTAAAATAATGAATTTCGGAAAGTTTTTCAGAAAATTTAAAATTTCACCAGTGGCTCAATAAACACCAAATACTAGCAATTATATAGCTAGAATATGTATATTTAATTTTTATAATAAGATATTTGCATTTTGACTTTTTACAGAAAACCCCCTTATTTTACCGTTTTTTCGAAATTTCACCGAAACAATTTTCAAAACGTTACAATCTTCCCCCCTTAAAGAAATTCGGTCCCCGAATTTAAATTAAAACTCCCCCCAAATACTAAAATATTTCAGCCAAAACCATCAAATCGCCGGGGCTCCGAAATCATAATACATAAAACCAATCGTAGCACAGCGCATGCGCATGAAAAATGAGCATATAACTCAAAATCAAAACTCCGTCAAGTGTCTCGCAATCATCAGAGTCATAGTAAAGACACAAATGTCAAATCAAATACAAAACCATTATGATATAACTCGAAACTATACGCGTAAATATCAAATCTACATATGTAAATATCTGAAGGAAATGCATACCAAATCTCTTAAAGTCGCTGTGGAACGCGTATAACACTGCACAGTGGCGGACGTCTATCATAAGAAAATAACTATATACATATATACCTTTGTTTGAAATGTACGTCCCGCCGTTTTGGAAACAATTTAGAAAGGTCTCCTTGTTTTAAATATTTCGTGTCATATCAGACACGTAGGTAAATACTGAGACTATAGCTCGCTTTTCTTTTCTATTTTTTTTTGGAAATCCCTTCAATAACTATCAATGCATGCAAAATATATTCAGGTACTGTCCTCTGACTAGTCCTGCTCAATATGAAAACACATAGCAAGTATCATAAAAACACACTGCTCTATAAGACAAATCAATCCCAAAATAAGCGTATGAATACTACGTGCGTCTGGTGCGCACGACAATCAAAATCCGTATACGAGCCATACAAGTGCACAGAAACAAGATCTAAGTGCATTGGGTGTGCACAAAGCATCTGTCGTAGGCAACGTGTGTGCCTGACAGTAAAATCAGGTGCATCTGACATGCACGAAAAAATCTCGATTTAGTGCATCTGGTGTGCACCAAAATCGCATCTCAAGACATGCGCTCAACATGCGTGAAAACACAAAACCAGGGCCATCCATCATGCACGAAATCATGAAATCCAATATCAAGCGCCGAACATGCGCAAAATCAAATCAGGTGCACAAAACAAATATCGAGTATCACAATCGAAATCGAAGTCCAGTGCATCTAAGTACACAAAAGGCGTATTACTGCACTGAAAGCATATATAAACTATACAGAGTGCAGGAACCAAATCATGTGCGTGCATACGCACAAAATCAACTCAAATGTCTAAAACCGTAAAATCACAAACATGTGAAACCAAAGCACGAAAACGATATCAAGGGCAACACTGTGCAAAGATCGTAAATCCTCAATCATCAAAATCAAATCATGCGAATAAATCACCCAAAACATCGAAATCAATAATGGCGGAATAGTACCGCTCAAGCGCATCCTCTAAGAATCTCGGCCCAACCGTCGCGGTCACTAGTGGGATATCTCGTCGATGATCATGAACTCTGGCCTGCTGGTGTGCGTAACAATGACCACTCCTGGGTCAAGGTCTTCACTGTGAATTACAAATCTCTCGGTCCATCGGCTCATCGGCCCTGTCAGGTGTGCTAACGGGGATGATCCCGTTCTGGCACGTCTCTTGTCAACTCCCGGTCAATCATCGCGACCACTCGTAAGACAGCATATCACTGGCGTCGGCCTCTGGCTCTCTGAATGTACGTGACACATCTGATCCTGGGTGCAAGTATCATTGCAGCAGTGTCCTGGAAGGAATCCTGCTCACGGTCTCTTCCATGTCTCGTCTCTGCCAATTGTCCGGAAGCCATCGTCATTTCATATATCTGCATCTTGCTCTGGAACGACTGCATACTCATCGCGACTCCTTCTGGAAGGCAAATCCAAGCACCATGCCTCGGCATGCGCATCGCATCTCTGATGTCGGAGGAGTGGAACGTCATCTCATCTAGATCTGGTACGAACCTCTTACATCATTTTTCTCTAATGTCGTCTGCTTTGGACCCGTCTCGTCGCGGCTGCATGGACTGAGCTCCAACGGCTATCCTCGTATCGGGAGTCTTCCAAGAAATGCATCTCACCACCTAGCATCCGAATTAAGTCGAGCCATCCGATCGAGTCGTCAAAACCTCATAATCCCCCAAGAGCTCAACATCTTGGGCACACTTTAATAGTATCGTGTACATACCACAGCATCGGTGGTCCAGCCGTAGAAGGGCAAACCCAAGCCTCACTAATGGCGCCGTAGAACTGCCGCAAACCCGAAGGTTCCAAGACTTTCACACGGTCATTAAGTCGAGTTAGGGTTTCATTCTTCTAGAGGGACCATAGAATTGCCTGCATGTCTTTCCGACTACTTTAAACTTGGAATAATAGGTTTCTGACATTCGATCGTCTCTGTCGACTCTCAACGTCTCCGCATGAAGTCGTCTCTAGCTGGAATCAATCTATCTGATGACCTCGCATCGGGGTAGGTGAACGAACCACCTGTCCTAGTCATTCATCATCGGTTGACTAGAGACCTTCTATCGTCTATTAGTACAACTCGTCCCGCAATAGCTCCAACATATGGGGCGATATCTCGCCACTCGCAGCAACAACTGGCTCACTCGTCTGCACGCTGAACAGTGCCTCAATCATCATGAGTAAGCAATACACCAACGGTCATCAAAATCTGGCTGGTCTCTGTCAGTGGCTCAATCCTCTAGTGTCAATCAGCACATCCGAGTAACCTCATAAAGGCGATCCGCCAAACGCTCGTGGCGCGGAAACACAGTAAAAAGACACATCTCTGCAATCGTGTGTTGCCGGAATTTCGCCCTGGTCAGTCCTCGTTCGTGACGAGCTCGTGCTGACCGCAACTCTAGCTATAGCTCTCCCTGCCCGTAATCGTGGCAGCAAAACCATAACTGGTACTGATGAGGCTAGATCGGAATGAATATAATACTGAGCAAAGAAATGTACATCCTAAGGCTTCTAAAGTGGAGTAGCGTATCGTAAATATGCCGCGGAACATACCTACGGTACGTCACTCTACTTTAGTCACCTATTCCATCAACCAAGGGTCATCCTACGCTCCGAAGGTAAAACCTAACGCTCTGATACCAACTTTGTCACGTCCCGAAAGTACGGGATATGACCGGCACTTAAACTACGAACGTCTCGAGGCGTACGTAATCTAAGTAAGTCGAAAACACAGAAACCGAAACCAAGAAAAGTAGTAAAGTGACGGAAAACCAATTTAAAACAAGTAGTTTTAATAGCATAAGCCGAATTATGCGGTTTTAAAAAAACATCAAATATTCCCCGAAAATTTCGGCAGAGTCTCCTTTGTAAATACTGGCCCCCAAACGGGATACAACATGAATAGTATACGAAATCAGTAAAAAGGCATCCCTAAGCGGGAGCTAGCTCTTCGTCAATCGACGGTCACAACCACACAAGCAATATAATATACAACGCCAACGGCGAGGATCGAAATTCAAAAGGAAACTCAAAACCGCAAGAAAACCACAGAAATATAACGCGCGACTCTAAGGTCGAAGGAATAACATCACTGGTCTCTATCTCAAAATCAATACATGTTTGGTTGATGGAACTTCTAGATACAACAGAATAATAATATACAAGATATATAATGGGGGTACGATATAAGTAAACCCACCTACTAGCAAATCACCCGAAGGAAACTATGCCCGCAAGCTGTAAAGAAACCTGTACGGCAAACCTGCAAGAAACTGGGGCACAACGGGGGGTGAGTTGCCAACTCGTGAATAGAAAAACATCTACGAAAAGAAATCGCATAAATAACGCAATCCTAGGTCAATGATCATAATATATCCTCTAATATATAACCAGCAACCCATAACAAAGGTTAGGGCAAATATCTAACCCAGGTGTAATTCCATGTGCCCGTGTCAGTGCCTCAGGTAGCAATGTATCATATGGATGATGTATGAATACATGGAACAGAATGCATGTACTGAAGAAAACTGCTTTAATAAACCAGTGAGATTTCTGTATTTTAAAAGTGAGGTACCATAAATGAAACCAGCATAAAACAGTGCCCAGCATCGACACAAAACAAGTGTCCAAATATCTCGATATCTCTGTATCACAATCTATGTACCTCAATATCTCAAAATCTCAATATCTCAATCACAATATCTAGGGCGCTGTCAATCCAGACCGTCCCCTACCATCCATCTCAAGACCACGACGGTATCCTCCGGATATCCGACGCGGCGGGTAAAATCACCGGTAGGTAGTCTCCCCCTGCCAGGCTCATCGTCATCACCACGAGCTTCTTGCCCCGGGGTACCTCACCGGGCCCACCATGTACCCGAAACGGTTCATCCATCTCCTCGAATCGGGTCTCGAAATCAAACAGCAAACTCATGGTGGACGACTCATACATCATGGGAAAACCGCATTTTTTTTATTTAAAAAGAGAGAAAGCAGTTTATATATGTTTTGCGGTTTTCCTCCAAATCCAGAAAATATCATGGAAATCTGAATCATCAAAAGCATGTAAAACCATGAATATAAGCATGAGCATCCATGAATACGACATATAATGAATAACAGTATGCACGAAGTGACAAGTAACAACTAAAATGTTTAAACTAGCATATAATGCAAGCAACTAATCATCATGTCAAAACTACTAGTTAACAAGCTACATTAGGCGATAATATTTTCTAAGGTGTGCGTGACATGGCAATTACCGATGAAGATGTGTGTGAGCCGGCAAGCAAGTGTACATGGTACATACGCATCATCGGTAATGGGGCTGGTGTTCTAACAGTATGATATCGACAATGCAATAAGAAATTATAATATAAGTATGCGATGCGGAGCGAACAGTAATAATGAGCGGGAGCTAAATACTAAACACAACGATAACTAATCTGCATTACCCTAATATAAATCCTACAAATGGTGCCTTTTTGAAATAACACGAATCATGGGGTTTTGAAAATAGGGGCTACGGTGTTTTTATGAAAAGATTCGTCTTTTGAAATATCCGTAGGATCCCTTGGGCTGTCTTTTAAAATACCCACGATTCGTTAGTTTTTTGAAATAGGTAAGAATCGAATCTAATCTAGCAACTAAACTAAACTAAAGGACTAAGTTAACAAGCTGGACTGCAGGTAAGGAAACCGCCTAACATCTGAGTCGATACATATACATACCTGTATATATATATTAGTCGGTGATCCCGCCTCAATAATATCATATCCGATACCATATCTATAACCAGACATCCCAAGTCAAGAGTGCGGATCAATCATCAAAATATAGCTCGTACGTAAATCCGTAGTACGGCATCCCCAAATCTGGGTGCGGGACAACATCACATTCATCATACTATTCACCTGGTATCCTCTTTATCAAATATCATGATCGGGGTACTGATCTACGTCTAGTACAATACTGATGCCGCCTAAGTATGCATGCACGTGTGTGAAACACTACGTCAAGGACCCGCTACAACGTCATGTCGTATCTCAAATACGAACTCTGCTATATCACCGATCTCATGGCCTCAAATCAAATCTCATTGACTCATCTTAAATCCCAAGTACTATCCGCATATCCGTATGTGAACATGTAGTCCCATATCCATGTGAACACATAACAATAAAGAATCCCATGAGCATATATAAATAGGAATGTATGCAAGTATGCATGTGTGTATGTGTAGTGCAACACTACCCTAGGGTTCGCAACACTAAACTAATCCGACACACCAATATCCATCCTAAACATCGTTATTAATCCCAAATAACAAATAATTGTTGGTGTGTATACGCATCCGTATACAACACCACGGACTGCGGGGGTGCTATACGCCATCCACCCGACTTCTCCCCGTAGATATAAATCTACTCACCTGGTCCTCGCTCGCCGGTGCCGACGTCGCCACGCGCTTACTTGTCGTCTCGAAGTCCACATGGGGTACCTACATATCATAACGCACTGTATCGCATTAAAATCCGACTCATGTCCAAAACTACTCACGAATCCCACATAGGTCAAAACCTATGGTTGCTTTCACAAATCGACCGAAAAACCCTCGACGTCGGCGTACAAACGCCAAACCATCGAGAAAACTCCCAACACACTCATTTGTACAGTTACAAGCACTAATTATAATATAAAATAGCTTAAAATTCACAAAAAACCCCAAATTCACTTTAAAAGCCATTTTTCCGAAAATCTACCAAACACAAATTACTCGTTTTAGTACAAAACTCGACGTTTAAATAAATCTAATGGCCATAATACTTATTAAACATCTTAATTAAGTCATACCAATTTTAATTATATTTTAAACTTAACTCTTAATATTAATCTCAAAAAATCTAGGTTGCATACATAACCAATTTTAACAATTTTATAGTAAAAATGCATAAACTACAATCTAGCTTGGATTTGCATGATCTATAACATTAAACTACACTTTAAAATGCTAATGAAGTCATGAAAAACTTATTTAGATTTTTAATCTAACATTTGCAATTAAATTCCAAAACCTAGTTTCCAAATTAGTGTAATTACCACAATTTCAACCTAACAATTTGCAAACTAGCAATTAGATTAGGTTTTTCATTTCACAATATGATGAATTACAGTATGCAACCATAAACACACAACAAAAAAACCCTAACTATAAATTGATCCTTCTCTTGAAACTCAAATCTTTCAATTAGAACCATAATTAAGCTAAATTAAAGCAATAACCAACAAATTAAGAAAAATGTTAAAATTATATCTCATGATCAAGAGATCAAATATGGAAATCAAAGCCTCTAAAATGCCAACTTATTCCCTAGATCCATGCAAGTTTGGCTAATGAGAAATGGGTAGGGATTAGATTTTGTGTTTGCTTTGATTTGTGTTGATTTTGGTTGATTTTTGAATGAATTTGGAGGTGAAGGAAGATGAGGACTTGGAGAAAAATGGGGGGGCTGCCAACAGTTCAGATTCGGCCAAGGGAGGAGAGGAGTGAGGTGTGGTGTGGGGGTGGGTGAAGTCAAGGGGAGAAAAGAAGACCAAGTCAACAAAAGACTATACTCTTTTTACTATTTTCTCACTTCCTTTGTTTTCTTTTCTCATGATTTCTTTTCTTCTATCAATAAGTGAGGAACACTTAGAGAGGGCTGCTGAATATGGGGCTCTGTGAGTGTGTGTGTGTGTGGGGGTGAGGGAAAATGATAAATATAATACCCCAAATCTCCATTTAACTTATTTTCACCTTTTAAGCATTTTTCTTCCATAATTTTCTAAACCGTTTTGGCAAACGATTTCGTTTCAAAAACCACATGATAAAATTTTATTTAATGTTTTATGATGCACAAAATTTGTTTCAACTCATTTCAATTTGAAATTTTCCCTAATTAAATATATTAGTGACGGCTTAAAATAATATTAAAATAATTAATTTCGGAAAGTTTTTCAGAAAATTTGAAATTTCACCAGTGGCTCAATAAACACCAAATAGTAGCAATTACATAGCTAGAATATGTATATTTAATTTTTATAATAATATATTTGTATTTTGACTTTTTACAGAAAACCCCCTTATTTTACCGTTTTTTCGAAATTTCACCGAAACGATTTTCAAAACGTTACAATTAGGATGTGGGTTCACTCTGGATTTTGATTTCTCACTTGGAATCATCACTTGATCATTTTCAAGCAAAGGTTTTCTTTTTCTCAAGAAGAAGAAGAAGAAGAAGAAGAAGAAGAAGAAAAAGAATATATGATGATTAATAATAAAATCAATTGATCTTATCATAGTGCAACCTTGGGTTAGTTTAACAAGTGTAGAGAATAAACTATGGTTTAGGTGAATGGTTAGGTTTAGGAAAGAAACAAAAATGGTCAAAGCTTCATGAAGCTTCAACAAAAGAACAAAAGAAGCAACCATTTTGTTTCTTGCCCTAAAGTAAATAAATAAAATAAATAATTAAGAAAAGATAACAAAACCCTAACCATTCACTTAAACATGGTTTAAAGTAAACAAACACCCAAGTTTGCATGTATCATCGAATATGATACAATCTAGTGCACAAAAATATATCACATATACTATTTGTGCACATCAAATGAGAAAATCCATCTTAAGTGAAAAAACACTAGTTAATGTAAAGTAATATATCAAATATATAATTATACATCAAATCATTAAATCAACACTTGATTTAATGATCCGGTCATATCGCATATAACCGACTAATATCAAGTGTATCAATGTACCGAATCAACACTTGATTCGGTAACCCGGCTATATCATATATAACTGTCCGATGATACAAATCGCGAAAATAGAATCCAGTATCTCATACTGGCATTATTCTCGGTCCCGCACATATCTCATATGCGCTCCTATTTCGTTTCGCTTGAGCCAGGAAACCTCTGTGTAGGACTCTAAAGACTCGTCAATACGCCGGCAGTATGTGATGATCATATCAAACACCCACAAGCCGCAAGCGGTCTGCTAAACGTAACGGCCACCCGGGTATTGAGCGATCAGAAGATCGACGAGCAAGCCCGCTCACACTCCTGTGAATCCAACCAGTAACACTTACCGTACAGTCCGGTCTGATCGTCTGATATGTCGCATTTCTCGCCTAGGGGTGGTAAACGTCAGACCCCAGTAGCTCGATAAGTCATGCCGATGTAAGGTCCGTAACTTAGCATGAAACTACTGATAACTCTTACCAGTAAATCACTGCAACCCTGGCCAGGGATTTCCAGTTATGTCCAGTCGAGCATAGCGCAACATCAACCCCCAATACCGGGAGAGACGAATCCCCTCCTATCGCTCATTGCCTCCATGTGAATCGGGACTGTACCCAAAAACCACCTGTTTGCACAACTCTGTAGAGCCGTGGTAGGGTGGAAATCAAAGCACAGTGGGAGACACATAAGACTCGATGACGATCTCGGGTCAACAGACTAAGCTGTACCAGTGTCACCAGAGAACTGCCATCTGACGTGAGGTATAATACCATCTGGGAGTTCTCGGCGAGTCCGTTCAGTATACCCAGTCATCACTGAGCATCCGCATATCATCTCTGATGTCAAACACCAATGGATATGGGATCATCCATCGCCCACCACATGGGTCGAGAAGATATACGCTAGTCTACTCTGGAATATCGATGCCCCGTCTCGATATTCCCACGACTAGGAACATTGAAGGATGTACTCATTGACTACCCAGGCCCCACTAGTATGATCTTCATCATAGTCCTGGAAGTTGAGTACACATCCTAAGGGCTTTATCAACATGTAATATAGAGACAACAAGTATACATGTAAAGATAAAGAGCAACCAGATAGCGTACTATCATGTCGAGCAAGAAAGTCTTACCTATATATGTCCCAGCATCCACTACAATATACATCCTATGTATAGTAATGGCCTCTAGGGCATACATATAACTAACACAAGCCCACACCCCTAAACCCCTATGAGAGCGGCAAGCGACCCTACCAATCCTGTAGTTTAGGAGACCCGGTCTCGACTCCTCGAGATGGCCTCCCACTGAACCCCATAACCCGGTCACTTATGCTCCCCTCCTTGGGTCTATCCTAATGCGGAAAAGTAAATAATATACAACACTGGTGACATCAACCTCAACCCGGAAGAGCCCCAAATAAAAGAATATTACATTACTTTTGAATTTACATGAATGAAAATATAAAACTCTAATCTCACATAAAAAAAAACCCGGCTATTCGATCGCGACAATCCTACACATCATATCTCAGCAACACATAATATCATATATCATCAACGTAAGTAAGTATGCGTACCCCGATTGTCGTTGATGTATAGCAACGAAACCGGCGATATCGAACATACTACACTTACGGTCACAGAAAAGAATGTGTAAAACTACAATATTTGGAATCCACATTCTCTTTAGACATCATAAATGCGAAATATCACATACTTCGTATTTCATGCCTAAACTATATGAATTCCACATATTGTATCACATTCCAGATAAATAGACAGTATTAAAGTTTTCGACCGAATGATCAAATACCCAATATTCCCTAAAGCTCAACACTTGAGCGGAGTTCAAAAAATCCGGAGCGTGGCACAGTAGTAGCGGTCTAGCCGTAGAAGGGTCAAGCCAACGCCTCACATATGGCACGCCGTACTGCCCCAAACCCTAAGGTTCAAAGGGCAGTTCAAGACGGTCACATAATCGAGTTAAGGTTTGTTGTCTTCTAGAGGGTCCACCACAAAACTTGCACGTATCTCCAAAATATTTAAACCCCGTGAAAAGTGAGCAAATGATACTCGTTCGAACACTTCAATACTTTCTAATTTACCCGGAAAAGCAACGAAATGAAAATTCCGATCGAATCTTCGAGTCCAAAACCTTGTCCAGAATATTCAGTATTAGATTCAGATTAAACATACCCAAAAATATACACAAGCAGGTAGGAGATAAACCATGCAAAAACGAGCCAGTGAGTCACCTATACGGCCGCGGAGCCGCGGCCTAAGCAAGATTTTGCCGCGGTTCCGCGGCGGAATTTACTGTTCACTGCTTCATTTTCTAGGGTTAGTCTTAGATTTTCCTGCTGTATTTTATAAGTATTTCTAATTCTGAAAAAGAACAGATTTTAAAAAATGTCCAGAGAAGGTCCCGAAACACCGTATTTTGATCCGATCGGAGTTTTTACTTCGTAAAAGTGTCGCCTAATGTTCTAGGTCGGCTCTGATACCAATGTTAGGTTTATCTAGCACCCTATAAGAGGTTTGGAAGTATCACATGTCACAAAGATCAAATTTTTATGGTGCTAAGTAAGCATACAAAGGATCTATCCTAGAAAATTAAGGTTTCATAATTTTAAAGGCAACAAAGACTAGGGTTTAGAGAGTACAACCTTTGTAGCTCCCTACGCTAGACTCCTTGGCCTCTTGAGAGTTAGAGGAGGGTTTCCTTGAGGTCTTCTAGTGTCCACGACGATCCACACGAAGCTCCTTGTCCAAGCTAACAACTTCACTTTTCCAAGAGAATGAAATGAAGCAAACACTCTAAACAAGTGGGCTAAACTTATGTAGAATGATGTTGTGGTTCTTATTCTCACTTCAAAATCCAATCTTGTTAAGTATTTTGCTCACTACAAAAGTCTAGAGAGCAAAAGATGAAGGAAGAAGAAGATGATGGCTTTTCTTTAAACAAGAGTAAAAAGAATAACTCTTGAAAAGAAAATGAAAATGTATGTATATATATTTATTTTTTCTCATCTCAAACCATGGTTAAATGTTTAAGATATTATTTAATTTGAGTTAAAACATAAAGAGATGGTTAACCCATGGTTAGAAGTAGGTGAGCATGGTTTGGTTAAGGAAGAGTGTAGAAACTAACCATGAATTATCCTTTTCTTCTTTTCTTTTGTTTTAACAAAAAATTAAATAATAATCCATATATTGAAACTATGGTGTGAGTCTTATATTGCCACTATTTTCAATGAGTAATCAACCATGATGGATGATGTATGTATGTATGTATGTATGTATGTATGCACATCCATATGTGCATGAAACTAAAAAGAATGAAAGCATACATGCATGCATACATCCATTATATACAAGAAAAGATTTTAAGTGAGAAGCTAATGGTTAAATGATAAATCAACACTTGATTTATCAATCCGGTCATATCACATACGACCCCACTAAAAGCAAGCCGCCCGATCAATATACGGTATCCTATACTCGCATTTTAATCAGGTCCATGCGCATATCGCATACGCGCACCACAACGTTTCGCCTAGACTAGGTAACTCTTTTGTGGGACTCTAAGACTCGTCAATACGCCGGCAGTGGGTGATGATCATATCAAGCACCCCCAAGCCACAAGCAGTCAGCTAAACGTAACGGCCACCCGGGTATTGAACGATCAGAAGAAAACAAGCGAACCTGCTGCAACTCCCGTCGAGCCAACCGGCAACACTACCGTACAGTCCGGTCTCTTCGTCAGATATGCTGCATATCGAGCCTAGGGATGGTCACGTCGACCCCAATAACTCAATAAGTCGTGCCGGTGAATGGTCTATAACAGATCGAGAAACTACTGATAACACTTATCAGTAAATCTCAGCAGCCCTGGCCAGGGACTTATTGATATAACCAGTCGGGCACAGCACAGCATCAACTCCTAATACCGGGAGAGACGAAACCCCTCCTATCGCTCATCGCCTTCGTGTGTCTCGGGACTGTATCCAACGGCCACCTGTTTGCACGACTCAGTAAAGCCGTGATAGGGTGGCAATCAAAGTACAGAGGGAGAACACATAAGACTCTATGACGATCTCGGGTCTACAGACTAACCTGTACCAGTGTCACCTGAGATTTGCTATCCGACGATAGATATAATTCCATATAGGAGTTCTCGGTGAGTCCGTCCAGTGTACCCAGTCACCACTGAGCACCCGTATATGATCTTGATGTCAAACATCGATGAATGTGGGAACATTCATCGCCCATCGTATGGGTCTAGTATCATATACGCTAGTCTACTCTGGTATATCAATGCCCCGTCTCGATATACCTACGACTAGGGACTTTCCAGGATATGCTTATAAACTACAGATGTCCCACTAGTATGATCTCCATCATAATCACAGTAGTCAAGCCGATATCCTCAGGGCTTTATCAGCATGTATGAATGAATAAAAGCATGATCAAATCAACATGTCAGATAAAGAAGAACCATATAGCATACTATCTTGTCAAGCAAGAATGTATACTGAATATATATATATACATGTACAAATACATCCACTATCATATAATGGCCTCTAGGGCATACATATATCCAACAGTTGTCGATAAGAAAACCGATGAGGTAACCCATCCGAAATCCTACTGAGCCTGTCCGTGACAATATCCGCGCAGTCCGGTCTGTTCGTCTAAGAGTATCGCATGTATGGTCTAGGGAGGTGGTGGACGTCAGACCCCTAATAACCATACAAGTCGTGTCGGTATGGCTCAAGACCATCCGAGAATCTACTGATCAGTCCATCAGTAATTCTCAATTAGCCCTGGCCAGGGACTTATGGTAATGACCAACCGATCACCATGCGATATCAACTCCCTATACCGGGAGAGACGAATTCCTAACAGTCGCTCACTGCCTCCACGTGGCTCGGGACTGTGCCCAACTAAAACCTGTTTGCACGACTCCTTTGAATCATGGTAGGGTAGTAATCAAAGCACAGTGGGAACTCACACGAGACAAATGATGACCTTAAGTCAACGGACTATCTGCACACATGTCACCTGAGAACTGCTATCTGACGTTAGGTATAATACCATCCAGTCAGTTCTCGGCGAGTCCTGTCCGGTGTACTCACACCCAGTGAGCATCTGTATGCAATCTTAGGTGCACTCCACCATTGGCTGCGGGACCAGTCCATCACCCCTCCTCAGGGTCTAGATATGTATACACTAGTCTACTCCGGAGTATCGATGCCCAATCTCGATACTCCTGCGACCAGGGACATCTAAGGATGTGCCTATTGACTATCAAGCTCTCACAAGTATGACTGCCATCACAACGCCGGTAGTCTGGCAAACACCCTATGGGCTTTATCAACATATATATATAAATACCAAGTAAAATATATCATACATTAAGACAAAGGCAAACCAAATAGTGTACTATCATATCAAGCAAGACTATCATGTACATACACATCCCTAGCATCCTATACAAGGAAGGCCTCTAGGGCATATATATCCAACAATCTCCCACTTGCACTAAGGCCTATAATTGGCGCAATAAGTACCCACTGTCTCTACCAGATCCAGTTGCTGGCGTACCGCATGCCCAACATCTCAAACAGCCTCTCGGACTGCACTTGAGGGATGGCCTTGGTGAATGGATCTGCCGTGTTGTCTTTTGTGTCCACTCTCCATATCTCGATCTCCCGACGATCCACGATCTCCCTGATCAGGTGAAACCGCCTTAAGATATGCCTGGATTTCTGATGGGACCTTGGTTCCTTCGTTAAAGCTACAGCGCCATTGTTATCACAATACAAAGGTATTGGATTGGCAATGGACGGAACCACCTGAAGTTCAGAAATGAACTTCCTCATCCAGACAGCCTCTTTTGCGGCTTCACTGGCAACTATATACTCAGCCTCCATAGTTGAGTCTGCGACGGTATCCTGTTTGAAACTCCTCCAACATACCGCCCCTCCATTGAGGGTAAACACAAAACCCGAAATGGATTTAGAATCATCCTTGTCACTTTGGAAGCCGGAGTCGGTAAAAGCCTCTACCTGGAGGTCCTTATTACCGTAAACTAAGAACATCTCCTTAGTCCTTCTCAGGTACTTGAGAATGTTCTTCACCGCTATCCAATGTTTCTCACCTGGGTCAGACTGATACCTGCTTACCACACTAAGTATGTAATCTACATCCGGTCTTGTACATAACATCGCATACATTATAGATCCTACCGCCGAAGCGTAGGGAATAATGCCCATGCGAGCCCTCTCTTCATCAGTCTTTGGAGACATCTCTTTGGAGAGGGTGATTCCGTGACAAGCGGGCATATTACCACGCTTGGAATCTTCCATACTAAATCTCTTTAGTATAGTGTCAATATACCTGGACTGTGAAAGTCCCAACATTCTATTAGATCTATCACGATGGATCTTAATGCCCAGAATGTATGATACATCTCCCAAGTCTTTCATAGAGAACTTCTGTGACAAGAAGTGCTTTACTTATTGTAGCATAGGGATATCATTCCCTATGAGTAGTATGTCATCGACGTACAAAACGAGGAAGACTACTGCTCTTTCCACAATCTTCCTATAAATACATGGTTCATCTACATTTTTGATAAAGTCAAATTCTTTGACTGTCTCATCAAAGCAGATCTTCCAACTCCGCGATGCTTGCTTTAATCCATAAATGGATTTAAGCAACTTGCAGACTCTTCCGCTGCTCCCACTATTTAAGAACCCTTCTGGTTGATCCATGTAAACACTTTCTTCTAAATGTCCATTTAGAAAAGCTGTTTTTATGTCCATCTGCCAGATTTCATAGTCATGGAAGGCAGCAATCGCAAGCAGGATCCGAATAGATTTAAGCATAGCTATAGGTGAAAAGGTTTCATCATAGTCCAATCCTGGTCTTTGACGAAAACCTTTTGCTATGAGTCTAGCTTTGTAGGTTTCCACTTGTCCAAATGCACCAATCTTCTTTTTGAAGATCCATTTGCATCCAACTGGTTTTACTTCAGGAGGAGCAACTTCTAAAGTCCATACTTTATTGGTGTACATGGATTCCATTTCGGATCTCATAGCATCCAGCCATTTCATCAAGTCACTACTCGTAATAGCCTGCTGAAAACTAGTAGGCTGATCATCATCGATGATGCAATCCTCTCGATCTCCATCTAGAAGAAAACCATAGTATCTTTCATGAGGATGAGAAAGCCTGCTAGATCTTCGGAGTGGCGTTGGTTCGTCATGTTCTATTGAAATCTGAGGTTCTATTAAGTCCTCGGTAGCAGTTTGAGGTTCTGGAATTTCTTCCAGCTCTACCGCGCTCCCACTAATTTCTTTTGCAAGAAATTCTCTTTCTAAGAAGACAATGTGACGAGCGACAAACACCTTTTGTTCTTCAGTGTGGTAGACTATATACCCTCTTGAATGCTTGGGGTATCCTACAAACTTGCATAAAATCGATCGTGCCTCGAGTTTGTCCGGGTTATACTTTTTAACATATGCCGGACACCCCCATATCTTGATATACTTGAGATATGGTCTCTTCCAGCTCTACATTTCATATGGAGTGCTAGGTACATACTTAGTTGGAACTCTATTCAATAAGTATGCGGCTGATTCTAGAGCAAACCCCCAGAAGGAAAGTGGCAACTCAGCACTACTCATCATTGAACGCACCATATCTAATAGCGTGCGATTCCTCCTTTCTGATACACCATTATGCTGAGGTGTATAAGGCGGAGTAAGCTGAGAGAGAATTCCATTCTCTTTTAAGTATTTAAGGAAACTGGTACATAAGTATTCTCCACCTCGATCAGAACGAAGTGTCTTGATGCTTTTACCAGTTTGCTTCTCAACTTCATTTTTATACTCCTTAAACTTTTCAAAAGCCTCGGATTTATGCTTCATTAAGAACACATGTCCATACCTAGAGAAGTCATCAGTAAAAGTGATGAAGTAGGAGCGACCACTTCGTGCATGCGTAGACATCGGACCACATACATCACTGTGTACAAGTCCCAAGAGTTCAGTGGCTCTTTCTCCGTGTCCGGTGAACGGAGATTTGGTCATTTTTCCTTTGATACATGATTGACAAGTTGCATATGATGAATATTCAAACGGATCTAAATATCCATCTTTATGTAACTTAGTCAACCTTGTTTCATTTATATGACCAAGTCTACAATGCCATAGGAAGGCTTGATTCGAATCTGGAGCCTTTCTTTTACGCGTGTTTTGAATATTGAAAATTTGAGGTTGATTAAGTATGTATATGCCGTTTTCCAGTGTGCCAAACCCAATCAGTTCTTGATTTAGGTGAATGTTCATAACATTTCTTTCAAGAGCAAAACTATATCCTTCATTCGATAACAAAGATACTATTATAATATTACACAACATACTGGGAATACAAAAACAGCTGTACAACACCAAAATGTGCCCACTAGTCAACCCTTTGTGATATTCCCCTATTGCAATTGCATCTACATGCATTCCATTGCCCATCCGGAGAGTCATATCACCTGTCCCCAGCACTCTACTATTTCTCAGATCCTGCAATGAATTAAAGATATAAGAACCAGAACCGGTATCAAGAACCCATGATGTAGAGTTAACTGAAAAACAATTTTCGATTACAAACATACCTGAAGTAGAAACAACTGCTTGCTTCATGTCCTTGGCTTTGAAGGCCTGACATTCCTTCTTCCAGTGCCCTTGCTTGTGACAATAGAAGAACTCGTTCTTTTCTGTCTTCACCCTTCTTGCCTTGTTCGTTCCCTGCACCTTCTTGACCCCACCTTTCGGTTTGGTGGCTTTCATCTTCTTCTTCCCTTTAGCTTTCGCTTTAGATTTAGAAGAAGATGATTGGCCAACATACAGAACGGGGGTCTTCTCCTTTTTCAAGGAGGTCTCTGCTACCCTCAACATATTGAGGAGCTTTGGAAGATCCGCTTCCATTTCGTACATGTTGAAGTTCAGCATGAACTGAGAGAAGGTGTGGGGAAGGGACTGCAAAATCATGTCGATATACAAATCGTTCTCTAGCACGCATCCCAGGTTTGCGAGTTCCTCAATGAGGATGATCATTTTGAGGACGTGCTCTCCTACAGGCGATCCTGGAGCTAACCTCATCTGGAAGAGTTTCCTTGAGGTTTTGTACCTCGCGATACGGGAGTGCTCCCCATACAATTCTTTGACATGGAGAAAGATGGATACCATATCCATACTCTCGTGCTGTTTCTGGAGTTCATTGTTCATGGACGCCAGCACGATACACTTAGCTCGCTCACAATCTAGATCCCAGGTTTTGCGGACTTCCCAGTCCACAACTGAGGAATCTGGTCCTGGGATAAGGGGAGGAACAGCGGTGGTAACATATGCTACTTTGTCATAAGTCAGTGCAATATTGACGTTCCTTAGCCAATCTTTATAGTTCTGCCCGGTCAGTATATTTTTTTCAAGTAATAGTTTTAGTACAGTCATGGTAGCTGCCAGAGAGAGAGAAAAGAAAACACTCAGCATATGCTCTTGCAAGTTTGGATTGGTTTATTAATTTATCTAAACAGGATGGCTCCCACTGTTTCCTCAAATCCTTCTTAAAAACCTAAAAGAAGAACTAGTCAGGATTTAATCACACGTCACAATACTTTCTTAACCTTTCAGCCAGGCAAGTGTTGGTACTTCGAGGGAGGTTTTCCAACGCTTTCGCGAAGTTCCTTAATTAAATAACCTCTTTTCCCTGGAGGCGTAGCCCCTCTAACACCATTCTAGTCACCTACTTGGTTTATAGCATTGATTGTTAAGTGAGAAAATTCCCAAGAGTAATCCTACTCATCAGTGGGATCGAGATCCAACTATCATTGCATGATGCCCTAGATAGAAGCCACTCTAGTCACCACACTCCAGAAGGTATGCTAAATCTACAAGTTTCCTTTATATTTGAAACTCCCGATGTGATTTTTACCCCAAGCTTTTATGACCTTAACGTAGGCCAATAAATCATAAGACGCAAGTCAAGTTCTACCCGTCGTTGTCCTGATCAATTTAAGAACATTGTATATGCCCTTGACGTAGGCCAACAAGGTGTACGTCTGTTTTAAACTAATGCATCTATCTATGCAACAAATAGGCACACACACTGCTACCATACACTATGCCTTGACGTAGGCCAACAAGCATAGCATGAATACGATGTGCTGTCTATCTAAAACGACGGAGGCTTACGGCTGGTTTTTGGCAAAAAACCATTAACATAAACAACTTGATATGATCAAAGGAACAAAGATAGCTTTTATTTAAAAGGAGTGGTTTAAGCTCCGCATTTAAAATTTGCTTTTTCAAGAAAACCGAGTGGTTTTTAGAAATTGTTCCAACGATTCAGTTTAGGTTTTATTTTCTTTGCATTAATAATAATGCGTCCCATCATTAACCTATCATTACAGATAACAACGAAAATACAACGTCCTCTTATGCCATCCGCATTTGCCACTGGGTCCTGTCATCACCCGTTAGGTTACTTAACTAACGGCAGAGCGGGGGCTGGGCTAGCGCGGATGTAAAACATAAGTGACGTCTAAATAGCTATCATATATAGATATTGTACATTCGTCAGACCCAACAATAGGCATTCCAGATCACAGATAAACAATATTGGATTTGCAAGCAATCCGCGTTTCATTTGAGCCTGCAATGAAAGACGAATTACACAGTTGTGATGAATAGCCATTACCCCACCCCAGAACCCTACGGGTACGGCAAACTACCCGCCAAGTACCAGAAGTGAAGCGGTCTACCTCAACACTTCAAAATACCCGGTAGTTTGTGCACCCCACCTTAGGTCTATCCTAGGAGCAAAAACAGTAAAAAGAAATAATACAACGGAGGCTACAACCGCAACCTGGATGTGCCCCGCAAAATAATATTACAACTTATTACAATTATATCGAATGAATTAATACAATAACCCATCACAAAACCCGGCTAATCATCACAACAGTCCAACATAGTTCATATCCACAAACAGTTGAAAAACATTACAGATACGTGCAACCCCCTGCCAACCGACATACTGGCAGTTAGGGGAGGTTTACGAACACATAATACAGTTCACAGATATAATCAAACAAGCAAACATCGTATAATTTCGATCGATAAAACACATTAAATTTTTCTCCAATACTTCTCTACAAATCTGAAACCTGAGCAAAAAATTAAATCATTCCAGAAAAGATAAAATATTCACAAAAGAATAACTGTGGAGATTTGGGGTGAATCGGTCCCAACTCGGCCGCAGATTCGCGGCGGATCGGTGGATTCGGCCGCGGTTCCGTGGTTGGTTGGCCGATTCATGCACCCAAATTTCTACAGTATTCTTATAATTTTATGTAGGTTGTTCTGCAGGTCCCTGAAAAATTTTTGGACTTCATTTTAAAATCGACAGAAACTATGTGAATACGATATCATTTCCGGTTCATTTTGCGTTCGAAATTCATACGACTTTGCAAGTGAGTTAATTATTGTTTAGTGAGGCTCTGATACCACTGTAAGTTGATGTACAACACCCCACGAGTTGCGGGGAGGCGGAAATATGAAAAACGATCTTGTTTTGTATGTAAACATCGACTAACCGAAGATCTTTACTAAACGATTTTAACAATAAGCATAGAGTTCTAAGCTACTATATAAACAGAGATTATACCAAATGATTCTAGTCCTTCGTCTTTATGATCTCTAAGTCCTCCTCGGCCTCCTATCCGTGATAGATGATCCACCCGAGAACCGTAATCCAAGCTATAACCTCTAAACTTGAGGTTACTTACTTTCTCTAGTTGCTAATCAAAGTAACTAAGATGATATAGAGTTAGGTTATGAAGTGTTTGGTATTTACTAATCCTTGGTCTCAACTCATGAGTGGTAGGATTAGGGTTTGATGAAGGAGAGAGCTTGAGGAGAGAGAAGGTGGAGATGATTATGATTTGAGAAAAGCTTCTCACTTGAATATATAAAGCAAAAATGAATTGTCAAATAAAATCAATTAAATGATTATTCACCATGCTTCATTTATTCAACAAGAGTGATTCATCATGTGAGTCATCAGATCATTAATGATGCATTAATGATGCATTTAATGATATGATGAATCATAAAATTGAGTCACAAAAGCATTTAATGAAAATGCCACCTTAACCCCTCATGTCACCATCCTTCTAGAAGCTTCTTAGAGAATTACGAGAACACCCCTCGCATCCGTGAAAATAAAGAAAAACTTTAGACTGTATTAATCCAATAACCTAATACTAGAATCTGGCTTAAACCAAAGCCGGCTAGTAAAAACTGTCCGAATGTCGTACGTGCGTTTTAAACACGTATGCGTCCGAACCTTTGTCGTAAAACCATACGACCTCTATATCTTTTCGTCTGGGTTTAGGAAAACTCTGTGTGGGACTCTAAAGACTCGACTACTACGCTGGCAGTGGGTTTAACCACAGACCGCAAGCGGCACTAGCTATACGTAACGGTCCCCAGGTAGTTGTCGATAAGAAAGCCGATGAGGTAACCCATCCGAAATCCGACTGAGCCTGTCCGTGACAATATTCGCGCAGTCCGGTCTGTTCGTCTAAGAGTATCGCATGTATGGTCTAGGGGGGGGGTGGACGTCAGACCCATAATAACCGTACAAGTCGTGTCGGTATGGCTCAAGACCATCCGAGAATCTACTGATCAGTTCATCAGTAATTCTCAATTAGCCCTGGCCAGGGACTTATGGTAATGACCTATCGATCACCGTGCGATATCAACTCCCTATACCGGGAGAGACGAATCCCTAACAGTCGCTCACTGCCTCCACGTGGCTCGGGAATGTGCCCAACTAAAACCTATTTGCACGACTCCTTTGAATCGTGGTAGGGTAGTAATCAAAGCACAGTGGGAACTCACACGAGACAAATGACGACCTTAATTCAACGGACTATCTGCACACATGTCACCTGAGAACTGCTGTCTGACGTTAGGTATAATACCATCCAGTCAGTTCTTGGCGAGTCCTGTCCGGTGTACTGACACCCAGTGAGCATCTGTATACAATCTTAAGTGCACTCCACCAATGGCTGCGGGACCAGTCTATCGCCCTTCCTCAGGGTCTAGATATGTATACACTAGTCTACTCCAGAGTATCAATGCCCAATCTCGATACTCCTGCGACCACGGACATCTAAGGCTGTGCCTATTGACTATCCAGCTCCTACAAGTATGAATGCCATCACAACACCGGTAGTCAGGAAAACACCCTATGGGTTTTATCAACATTTATATATAAATACCAAGTAAAATATAACATACGTTAACACAAAGCCAAACCAAATAGCGTACTATCATATCAAGCAAGACTATCATGTACATACATATCCCTAACATCCTATACAATGAAGGCCTCTAGGGCATATATATCCAACACCCATATAAGATATGGAGTGGGAAGAAACCCTGTCTTAAGTATCTTAAGACATGGGAATGTCCAGCTTTTGTAAAGAAGCAGCATGCGGACAACCTCGAGGCATGCTCGGTACTGTGTAAGTTTGTGGGATACCGCAAGAACTCCAAGGGGCATCTTTTCTATTCCGCGGAGGAACAAATGGTTTTTGTTTCTCAGCATGCCCACTTCTTGGAAACTGAATTTTTAGAAAATCAGATAAGTGGGAGCGCAATAGAACTGGAAGAAATTCCAGAACCACAAGCTATTACTGAAAGCTTGGTAGAACCAGAAGTTTCAGGAGAACCGGACATCCCAGCGCCACTTTGCAGGAGTAGTAGGCAGTCTCATCCGTCCAAGAGATACTACGGTTTTCTCATAGACGGGGATAGAGAGGATTGCGTCATTGAAAATGATGAGCCTACCAGCTTCCAGCAAGCCATTCTGAGCGGTGACTCAGTAAAATGGCTGGATGCAGTATGAATCGAGATGGAGTCCATGTACACCAACAAAGTTTGGACTTTGGACATTGGTCCAGAAGGGGTAAAACCCGTAGGCTGCAAATGGATCTTCAGAAAGAAGATTGGTGTAGATGGGCAGCCTGAAACCTATAAAGCTAGACTTGTTGCTAAGGGTTTTCGTCAAAGACCTGGTTTGGACTATGACGAAACCTTTTCTCCAGTGGCTATGCTCAAATCCATTCGGATCCTTCTTTCCATTGCTGCCTTCCACGATTATGAGATCTGGCAGATGGACGTAAAGACGGCATTTCTAAATGGAAATTTGGAAGTGTCCGTCTATATGGAACAGCCGGAGGGTTTCATTCAGAGTGGGAGCAGCCGTAAAGTGTGCAAGTTGCTTAAGTCCATTTATGGACTGAAGCAGGCATCGCGGAGTTGGAACATCTGCTTTGATGATACTGTCAAAGAATTCGACTTTATCAAAAATCCGGATGAACCATGCATTTACAGTAAGATTGTAGGGAGAACTATGGTATTCCTCGTCTTGTACGTGGATGACATTCTCCTAATAGGAAATGACATTCATATGCTACAGTCAGTCAAAGGATTCTTGTCACAGAGGTTCTCCATGAAGGACCTGGGTGATGCCAACTACATTCTGGGGATCCAGATCTATCGTGATAGATCTTAGAAGATGTTGGGACTTTCGCAGTCCAGGTACATCGACACCATACTGAAACGATTCAGTATGGAAGATTCAAAGCGCGATAATTTACTGGCTTGTCACGGAATCACCCTCTCCAAAGAGATGTCTCCCCAGACTGATTTGGAAAGGGCTCGCATGTCATCTATACCCTACTCATCGGCGGTAGGCTCTATAATGTATGCGATGTTGTGTACCAGACCGGATATAGCATACGCATTAAGCGTTGTAAGCCGGTATCAGTCGAACCCAGAGGAGAAACACTGGATAGCAGTAAAGAACATTCTCAAGTACCTGAGAAGGACTAAGGAGATGTTCTTGGTGTATGGCGGAAAAGACCTCCAAATCGAGGCCTTTGCTGACTCCAGCTTCCAGAGTGACAAGGATGACTCTAAGTCCATGTCGGGTTATGTCTTTACCCTCAATGGAGGGGCGGTTTGCAGGAAGAGCTCCAAGCAGAAAACCGTTGCTAACTCAACTATGGAAGCGGAGTACATAGCTGCTTTCGATGCCGCAAAGGAAGCTATCTGGATGAAGAAGTTTCTCACGGAGCTTCAGGTGGTTCCTACCATTGTTGATCCAATACCGCTGTATTGTGACAACAACGGCGCTATAGCTTTAGCAAAGGAACCCAGGTCCCATCAGAAGTCCAGACACATTTTGAGGCGGTAGCACCTGATCAGGGAGATCGTAGATCGCCGGGAGATCGAGGTGAAAAGAGTTGATTTGGAGAATAACACTGTAGATCCATTCACGAAGGCCATACCCCAGACTCAGTTCGAGCGGCTGATCGAGATGATAGGTCTTCGATACGCCAGTACATGGCCCTAGTGCAAGTGGGAGATTGTTAGTGTATATGCCTTAGAGGCCATTACTGTATCATACTAGTTTGTATATTACTTAATGGAAGCTTGGGATATTCACAGTTGTATAGACAATCTTGCTCAAAATGGTAGTATGCTACTTGGTTTGTTTCTATTTTAATATGTGCATATGTTTCTTTTAGCATATCGCTTATACATATTAGTGGAGTCCTTTGGATCTTTGCTTGATTACCAGCGTTGTGATGGCAGTCACACTTGTGGAGGCTGGGTAATCTACAATAGCCTCTTTATACAGGTCCCTTGTAACATTTCCAAAATAATAAAATATTATTTTCGGGAATTTTTATAATTTAATATTATTTTAATGAATATTTTAATATTCGGGTGGAATTAAATACAAATAAATAGGGAAAAATTTTGGAAAATTCTAAAATGAGGTATTTTATGGAATTATGCCATTTTAAAGTATTTAAGATTAGTTATATGCTAATTTAGCGCTAATCGCGATTAAAAATCGCTAATTGGATTTTTAGCTTTTTTGTGCAAAAATGTGCACATATCATTTTCTACACTTGTGTTGCTTGTGCATTTCTACCATGGCTTTCTTTTGGGTCTACTATTCAAGTGAGAAGAGTTTGGTGAAGAAAAGAAAAGAAAAGAAAAGGAAAGAGTAGGTGATGATGAGAGAGAGAGAGAGAACAAGTCAACCCCACCTTTTTGAACCATGCCTCCATCATTTCCCTTCTCGTTTTTCTCTCCCCTCTTCTTCTAGAGCTGCTGCTGCTCCTACTCCCTCATATTTCCCTCCCCTTCACTTCATATATCCACAATGAAATCCAAGCCAAAACCTTATTCCCACTTCACAAAAAGTGTTCCCGAGCTCACTAGCTACACATTGAACCTAGCAAGATTGGATTTGGAGGACTTTGAGCAACTCAAGAATTTTCTTGAGTTGCCAAAGGAGGTAATTTCTGCACCTATTAGAGTAGTATTTCAATTACTTGTGCATATAATCTAGTTTCATATCGATATTGTGTTGTTTGTGGACTTTGGAGAATTCAAGTTAGGGTTTAGGGTAAAACTGAAACTTAATATGAAATTGAGGATTGAGGTGACCTTAGAATCCCTTGTGTGATGCTAATTTGAACCCAAACCTGAACTTGAAAACAGAATACGGAATTACGGAATCGATATCGGGGAAAAACTGGAAATCTGGGACTGTTTTATGGAATCTGCTATCACCCCGAGATCCCAAAAGTGAAACTGAGTTGACAGTGAGATGTCCAGGCACCAATGAACCACCACCCCAAACCCTAGCCCCCAACTCCAAACTGAGGCCGCCAATTATTCCATTCTGGCCGCAATTTGCTGCCAGAGCAGGGCGGATTTGCTTCGTTTTCTGTGCATGGCCCCATTTCCTCTAGTTTTGACCCTGGGTATGTCTAGTTTTGACTGATTCCATCTAGGGTGAAATCTGGGTTGATTTTCCTATGTTGGTGCATAGTTTACGACATGATTTAGCATGGATTTTGGTATTTGGTGATTCATTCCTGTCGGGTGGCGTTTGGACGTCAACGACAAGTGGATATTGATCGTGTTTACATGTGAGTCGATAGGTTTTTACCTATGCGGGTAGCGTGTGCTATTTTGGTTTCCGATGTGATTTTCATGTGCTTTAGCGTTGTGATATACTTGTAGGTACCCTACGAGATGTAAGTCAAAGAAGATGAAGATGGCGACATCGACACCGACACATGAGAAGCAAGGTGAGTAGATTTATATCTACGGGGAGAAGTCAGGTGGATGGCGTATAGCACCCCCGCAGTCCGTGGTGATGTATACGAATACGTATACACACGTATATTTATTATGTGTTGTTTAGGGTTATTGATGGTAATAATGGTATTTTGATGATAAGGATGTATTGGTTGAGGAGTGCGAAACCCTAGGATAGTGGTTGCACCCACACTCACACATACACACATACTTGCATACATTCTTTCATATATCTGTGCGCATATGATGGTGCGTATATCTACACATGGGTATGGGACTATGTGTTTATATACGGGATTTGAGGATGATACGTGGGTTTGAGATGATACTTGATGTGAGGCCGTGAGATCGGCGATGTGACATAGGTTGTCTTTGAGGTGCGATATGATAGTTTTAGCGGGCCTTTAGACGTGTGCTTTACCCGCATTCATATTTTTATAGATGGTATCGATTTGTACTAGACTTAGAGTAGTACCCCAGATTGTGCGATCTGATGATAAGTGATACCTGATATGTGATGAGATAATGTGATATTTACCCCTACCCAGTTATTGGGATGCCGTACGACGATTTACCGTACGAGCCGGTATTGATGATAGATCCGCATTCATGACTCGAGGATATCTTACGATATGTTATTGAGGCGAGATCACCGACTATCATATCTATATATATTGACTCAGATTAGGTGGTTTCATACCCCTCCTGTCTAGATTACTTAGTAGACATTAGACTAGACCGAGTCATACCTATTTCAAACTAACGAATCGGGGATATTTTAAAGATAGGCAGAAGGGTTATACGGATATTTTCAAATGATGCATCTTTTCTTAAAACACCGTAGCCCTTACTTTACCAAAAACCCTGATTCGTTTTATTTCAAAAGGCAAGGTTGCATGACATATCTATTGGGGCAGGTTCTGTACTTTTGCGTTGATTATTCGTTTCCGCATATTCCTGCTATTTGCATTGCATCGCTTGTACTGTGGTTATATTTCAGTCATGCTGCTAGGACACCAGCACCATTATCGATGATGCATATGTTCCACGTACACTTGTTGCCGGCTCACACACTCATCATCGATAATTGCCATGTCACTACACTGTAGTACTATTGCATTCAGTATATGATCCTTGCATGACATAATGATATGCTTACAGCTCTTTTACATGTCGCATACATCATGCTTTCTGATTAGACGCATTGAGATATGTTGTTTCTATGATATTTCTGGATTTGGGAACCGTGGATGTTTCAAAAAGAGAATATGTCATTGCTTTAAAAACCCGGTTACCCTTGATATGATATTTCAGTGCGTCCACCATGTGTTTTCTCGGTGATGAGAGCGACATGTGAAACCCGAATCGAGGAGGGGACGAGCCGATTGCGGGTACATGGTGGACCCGGTATGGTTCCCCTCGGCAAGATGATCGATGAGCTTTGCCGATTGAGCCTGAAGGCGGGCGAGTACCTACCGGTGATTGGTTGGACCTGGCGGTTATCCGGAGGATACCGACCAGAGTCGATAGATGGTTTGGGCATACTGCCGGGGCCGAGGGCCGATACCGCAGACAGAGCCCGAGGGCCGATCCGGACTGACGGAGCCCGATATTTGAGGATTTACGTGCCGATGCTGGGCACCGTTTTCATGATGTTTTCGAGTGCCGATGCTGGGCACTCTGGTTCCATGATTTTGACGTGTCGCGAGGGACACAGATGGTTATATCCTCATATTATTCCCATGCACATGATTCATGATATGTACATGCATGGTGGTTATTGTCAGTGGGTGACGAGTGGACGGGATCCACGTGTGTGCAGATTTGATTACATTGACTATACCTCATATTCATGACATGCTATTACCTGAGGCACTAGCACGAGCACTTGGCACTACACTCATGTATAGAGATTACATTGCCAGTTTAGCATGCTTCAGCTTTATTCATATTGAGGTTTATTTATATCTGATCGTATTGACCTAGGATAGGTCATGCATTCGATCTCTGCTTGTAGATATTTTCTATTCACGAGTTGGCAACTCACCCCCATTGTGCCCCAGTTCTTGCAGGTTTGCCGTACAGATTCCATAGCGGCATTTCTGGCACACTGCTTCCTTATGGGTGACTTGCTTGGATAGGTGGGTTCTTTTGTATCAGAACCGCCATTGTTCATGTATTATTTATTGTATCTAGAATTTCCATCAACCAAAACTTGTATATTCTTTCAGACTTAGAAAACAGTGTTGTATTATTTCGACCTTAGAGTCGCGCTTGTAGTATTGCGGTTTTCTGGCTGTTTTTGAGTTTCTTTTCAGGTTTAGATCCTCGCCCTTTGGCGTTGTATATTATTATTGCTTGCGTGGTTGTGACCGTCGATTGACGAAGAGCTAGCTCCCGCTTGGTGATGCCTTTTATCATGTTATATATATTATTCTTGTTGTACCCCGTTCGGGGTCAGTTTTTACAAAGGAAACTCTGCCGAAATTTTCAGGAAAAATTACACAATTTAAAAATACTTTTTCGGCTTAGTTATTTAAAAACTCGATTTTCAAAACATGATTTCTTTACCTCTTAAAACTAGTTTTTCCTTATTTACTCCTTAATTGGTTTTAGATTTCTGGGCTTTTGGCTTACTTGGATCAGATGGAGTCCTGCAGACTTCATAGGATTCAAGGGCCAGTCACGTGCTCTTTCGGGTCGTGACAAAGTTGGTATCAGAGCGCTAGGTTGACCTTGGTTCGAGTCTAAGTTTGACTATGTGGAGCCTAGGGCGTTTATATATACGGAACTTAGGCTTGACCTTACGGAACTTAGACTTAGTCGAGGGGGTATTAGACCCGAACTTTCTTCGCGTAGGATGACCCTTGGTTGATGGAATAGGTAACTAAAGTAGAGTGATGTACCGTTGGTATGTTCCGCGGCATACTTACGACACGCCACTCCGCTTAAGAAAACTTGGGTTGTACATTTCCTTGCACTGTATTATATTCCTTCCTATGATCTATCTTCATCGATACTGGTTATGGTTTTGCTGCCGCGATTGCACGGGCAGAGTGAGCTACGGCTCGAGTTGTGTCAGCATGAGCTCGTCGGGGACAAGGACTGACCAGGGCGTGAATCCCGAGGCGTACGATTGCATATTGAGGCGTCGTCTTATTGTGTTTCCGCACGTTGGGCGTTTGACAGATCGCTGTTGCGAGATTTTTCGGATGTACCGGTTGGTACCGGAGGATTGAGCCACTGATAGAGGCCAGCCAGGTTATGATCACCGTTGATATTATCGCCCAGATGATTGGAGCTACTGCAGCATGGGCATGTTCTTGGAGATATGATAGTGAGTCGCTAGCCACCGAAGATGAATGACTAGGACATGTGGTTCGTTCGCTTACCCCGATGCAAGGTCATCAGGTAGATTGATTCCAGCTAGAGGCGACTTCACGCAGGTTCGTTGAGAGTCGATTGAGACGATCGAATGTCAGAAGCCTATTTTCCAAGTTTAAAGTATACGGAAAGACATGCAGGTGATTCTATGGACCCTCTAGAAGAATGAAACCCTAACTCGACTTAATGACCGTGTGAAAGCCTTTGAACCTTAGGGTTTGCGGCGGTTCCGCAGCGCCATTAGTGAGGCTTGGGTTTGCCCTTCTACGGCTGGACCACCGACGCTGTGGCATGTACTCGATACTATTAAACTGTACCCGAGATGTTGATCTCTTGGGGGATTATGAGGTTCTGACGAGCCGATCGGACGATTCGACATCTTTCGGATATCGTGTGATAGGACACTGCTTGGGAGACTCCAGATACGAGCTTAGCCGTTGGAGCGCAGTCTGTGTAGCCACGATGAGATGAGTCCGAATCAGTCGATATTGGAGCAAGGTGGAGTAAAGAGTTTGCACGAGATTTCGACGGGATGACGTTCCACTCCGCTGACATCAGTGATGTGACATGCACGCTGAGGACGTGTTCGGCTAGATATCTTCTACTGAGTCAGGAAGATACCGAGTTATGATTTCGAGTCCGCGTGAGGGAGTTCGGATGGACCGTAGCCGAAGGCATTGCGGTGCGCAGACAGAGACACGATGTCGAAATGGACGATGATACAGACAAGCGAGACAAGAGGTTCGTGCGAGACGCTGATGAGCTGTCATTACCTCCCGTCGAGACCAGAGGCCTGATATGCTTACAGAGACGTTGGGATGCGACCAATTCCCGAGGAAATGATGTGCTGAGGACACAGATGTCTATTGAACGAGAAAAGACTATGCAAGAGTACCAGCCTCCGTACAGATCGGCATAGGCAAGATCGGCATAGGCTTTGAGCAGGATTCCTTCCAGGACACCACTGCAAGGGTGTTGCACCCAAATCAGACGTGGGATGTGCATTCAGAGAGCCGAAGGCCAACGCCAGTGACATATTGCTTTACGAGCAGTCGTGAGGATTGACCGAGAGATTACCAAGGAAGTGCCAGAACGGAATCGTTCCTGTCAGCTCTCCTGACCGGGCCGGTGAGCCGATGGATTGCGAGATTGGTAATCCACAGGGAAGATAAGGAACCAGAGGCAGAGGACGCCAGCCGCGAGCAAGAGGCAAGTAGAGATCTTGCGCCGCTAGAATTGGATGTACCGGCACCTTCTCGACTTCGAGAGAGGATATACCGATGACGGTATTTATGATTTATGATGTGTGGTTTTGTGATTTGATTATCATGTATCCATCATCTTGGATTTCGGTATTTTGGCGATCCATTTGCATGATTGGTTTTGGATGACTGAGTTCCATGATTTCTGTTTTCGTGCACCATGGTTGCACTTGTTGGGCATTTATACCTGGCGCATCATTATTATTCTTGAGGTATTGATTGTGATTTCGTGCCTATCTTATGCCGGTGATTTGATTTACGCTTCCAGCATGGTTTCATGTACTTTTGGTATTTCGATTTTGCACTCGGTATAGCTTATATGTGCTTGTAGTGCATTGATATGTGTTTGGTGCACGCAGTTGCACACGTTTATGATTTTCTTCATATTTGGGTACACTTAGTGTTGCTGCTTACGTATTTGAGATTATTGCTTGGTATTTGTGCATGGGATGCACCAGTTCTATATTTCGTGCGTTTGTCGCACCAGTTTTATGTTTCTTGCGTTTACCGCATCAGATTTATATTCGTGCCTTTGTTGCACCGGATTTATATTTTGTGCATTACGGTTGCACCTGACTTCGATTTGATGCCTTTCGGTATGTCGATTCTGATTGTGATATTGATGTGGATTCTTGCACTCCGTGTGTTTGACCGGACTTACGCATATTCGGCGTTGCTATTGGATTTTTGTGATTCCGTGCATATTGAGTGCGCAGGGTTTAGATTTTCATTCGTGCACGATGGATGCACCGATTTGGATTTTCGCGCATGTGGGGCGCATGTTTTGAGATGCGATTTTGGTGCACACCTGATGCACTAAATCGAGATTCTTCGTGCATATCAGATGCACCGAATTTTTGGCTGTCAGGCACACACGTTGCCGGTGACAGATGCTTCGTGCACACCCGTTGCACCTGGATGTGGTTTTGTGCACCTGTTTAGCACATATATGGATTTTGATTTCCGTGCGCACCAGACGCACAGGGTGGTGTTATGTGTATTTTTGGGATTTATTCTCTTTGGAGCGGTACTTTTTTTTTATGATATTGGATATTTATTTTCATACTGAGCAGGACTAGTCAGAGGACAGTACCTGGATATGTTTTGTGCATGCATTTGATAGTCGAAGGGATTTCCAAAGAGCGAGCTATAGTCTCAGTATATACCTACGTGTCCGATATAACACGAAACGTTTTAAAAACAAGGAAACCCTTTTGATTGTTTTCAAAAACGGCGGAACGTGCTTATTAAACAAGGATATATATATATACATATATAGTTATTTTTCTTATGAAAAACGTACGCCACTGTGCAGTGTTAGGCGCATCGCACAGCGACTTAAAAAGATTTGGCATGCTTTTACATCAGCTATTTACATGTATAGATTGGATGTCTACATGTATAGTTCTGATCCATATCATATTGGTTTGTATTGGATTTGACATTTGTGTAATTACCTTGACTCCGATGATTGCGCTGTGACGTTTTATGTATTGATGATTTCGGAGCCCCGACGACTTGAAATTTGTATCGAAATGTTTTAGTATTTGGGGGTTTTAAATTTAAATTCGGGGATCGAATTTCTTTAAGGGAGGTAGATTGTAACATTTCCAAAATAATAAAATATTATTTTCGAGAATTTTTATAATTTAATATTATTTTAATGAATATTTTAATATTCGGGTGGAATTAAATACAAATAAATAGGGAAAAATTTTGGAAAATTCTAAAATGAGGTATTTTATGGAATTATGCCATTTTAAAGTATTTAAGATTAGTTATATGCTAATTTATTTCTAATCGCGATTAAAAATCGCTAATTGGATTTTTAGCTTTTTTGTGCAAAAATGAGCACATATCATTTTCTACACTTGTGTTGCTTGTGCATTTCTACCATGGCTTTCTTTTGGTTCTACTATTCAAGTGAGAAGAGTTTGGTGAAGAAAAGAAAAGAAAAGAAAAGGAAAGAGTAGGTGATGATGAGAGAGAGAGAGAACAAGTCAACCCTACCTTTTTGAACCATGCCTCCATCATTTCCCTTCTCATTTTTCTCTCCCCTCTTCTCTTAGAGCTGCTGCTGCTCCTACTCCCTCATATTTCCCTCCCCTTCACTTCATATATCCACAATGAAATCCAAGCCAAAACCTTATTCCCACTTCACAAAAAGTGTTCCCGAGCTCACTAGCTACACATTGAACCTAGCAAGATTGGATTTGGAGGACTTTGAGCAACTCAAGAATTTTCTTGAGTTGCCAAAGGAGGTAATTTCTGCACCTATTAAAGTAGTATTTCAATTACTTGTGCATCTAATCTAGTTTCATATCGATATTGTGTTGTTTGTGGACTTTGGAGAATTCAAGTTAGGGTTTAGGGTAAAACTGAAACTTAAGATGAAATTGAGGATTGAGGTGACCTTAGAATCCCTTGTGTGATGCTAATTTGAACCCAAACCTGAACTTGAAAACAGAATACGGAATTACGGAATCGATATCGGGGAAAAACTGGAAATCTGGGACTGTTTTATGGAATCTGCTATCACCCCGAGATCCCAAAAGTGAAACTGAGTTGACAGTGAGATGTCCAGGCACCAATGAACCACCACCCCAAACCCTAGCCCCTAACTCCAAACTGAGGCCGCCAATTATTCCATTCTGGCCGCAATTTGCGGCCAGAGCAGGGCGGATTTGCCTCGTTTTCAGTGCATGGCCCCATTTCCTCTAGTTTTGACCCTGGGTATGTCTAGTTTTGACTGATTCCATCTAGGGTGAAATCTGGGTTGATTTTCCTATGTTGGTGCATGGTTTACGACATGATTTAGCAAGGATTTTGGTATTTGGTGATTCATTCTTGTCGGGTGGCGTTTGGACGTCAACGACAAGTGGATATTGATCGTGTTTACATGTGAGTCGATAGGTTTTTACCTATGCGGGTAGCGTGTGCTATTTTGGTTCCCGATGTGATTTTCATGTGCTTTAGCGTTGTGATATACTTGTAGGTACCCTACGAGATGTGAGGCAAAGAAGATGAAGATGGCGACATCGACACCGACACATGAGAAGCAAGGTGAGTAGATTTATATCTACGGGGAGAAGTCGGGTGGATGGCGTATAGCACCCCCGCAGTCCGTGGTGATGTATACGAATACGTATACACACGTATATTTATTATGTGTTGTTTAGGGTTATTGATGGTAATAATAGTATTTTGATGATAAGGATGTATTGGATGAGGAGTGCGAAACCCTAGGATAGTGGTTGCACCCACACTCACACATACACACATACTTGCATACATTCTTTCATATATCTGTGTGCATATGATGGTGCGTATATCTACACATGGGTATGGGACTATGTGTTTATATACGGGATTTGAGGATGATACGTGGGTTTGAGATGATACTTGATGTGAGGCCGTGAGATCGGCGATGTGACATAGGTTGTCTTTGAGGTGCGATATGATAGTTTTAGCGGGCCTTTGGACGTGTGCTTTACCCGCATTCATATTTTTATAGATGGTATCGATTTGTACTAGACTTAGAGTAGTACCCCAGATTGTGCGATCTGATGATAAGTGATACCTGATATGTGATGAGATAGTGTGATATTGACCCCTACCCAGTTATTGGGATGCCGTACGACGATTTACCGTACGAGCCGGTATTGATGATAGATCCGCACTCATGACTCGAGGATATCTTACGATATGTTATTGAGGCGAGATCACCGACTATCATATCTATATATATTGACTCAGATTAGGTGGTTTCATACCCCTCCTGTCTAGATTACTTAGTAGACATTAGACTAGACCGAGTCATACCTATTTCAAACTAACGAATCGGGGATATTTTAAAGACAGGCAGGAGGGTTATACGGATATTTTCAAATGATGCATCTTTTCTTAAAACACCGTAGCCCTTACTTTACCAAAAACCCTGATTCGTTTTATTTCAAAAGGCAAGGTTGCATGACATATCTATTGGGGCAGGTTCTGTACTTTTGCGTTGATTATTCGTTTCCGCATATTCCTGCTATTTGCATTGCATCGCTTGTACTGTGGTTATATTTCAGTCATGCTGCTAGGACACCAGCACCATTATCGATGATGCATATGTTCCACGTACACTTGTTGCCGGCTCACACACTCATTATCGATAATTGCCATGTCACTACACTGTAGTACTATTGCATTCAGTATATGATCCTTGCATGACATAATGATATGCTTACAGCTCTTTTACATGTCGCATACATCATGCTTTCTGATTAGACGCATTGAGATATGTTGTTTCTATGATATTTCTGGATTTGGAAACCGTGGATGTTTCAAAAAGAGAATATGTCATTGCTTTAAAAACCCGGTTACCCTTGATATGATATTTCAGTGCGTCCACCATGTGTTTTCTCGGTGCTGAGAGCGACATGTGAAACCCGAATCGAGGAGGGGACGAGCCGATTGCGGGTACATGGTGGACCCGGTATGGTTCCCCTCGGCAAGATGATCGATGAGCTTTGCCGATTGAGCCTGAAGGCGGGCGAGTACCTACCGGTGATTGGTTGGACCTGGCGGTTATCCAGAGGATACCGACCAGAGTCGATAGATGGTTTGGGCATACTGCCGGGGCCGAGGGCCGATATCGCAGACAGAGCCCGAGGGCCGATCCGGACTGACGGAGCCCGATATTTGAGGATTTACGTGCCGATGCTGGGCACCGTTTTCATGATGTTTTCGAGTGCCGATGCTGGGCACTCTGGTTCCATGATTTTGACGTGTCGCGAGGGACACAGATGGTTATATCCTCATATTATTCCCATGCACATGATTCATGATATGTACATGCATGGTGGTTATTGTCAGTGGGTGACGAGTGGACGGGATCCACGTGTGTGCAGATTTGATTACATTGACTATACCTCATATTCATGACATGCTATTACCTGAGGCACTAGCACGAGCACTTGGCACTACACTCATGTATAGAGATTACATTGCCAGTTTAGCATGCTTCAGCTTTATTCATATTGAGGTTTATTTATATCTGATCGTATTGACCTAGGATAGGTCATGCATTCGATCTATGCTTGTAGATATTTTCTATTCACGAGTTGGCAACTCACCCCCGTTGTGCCCCAGTTCTTGCAGGTTTGCCGTACAGATTCCATAGCGGCATTTCTGGCACACTGCTTCCTTATGGGTGACTTGCTTGGATAGGTGGGTTCTTTTGTATCAGAACCGCCATTGTTCATGTATTATTTATTGTATCTAGAATTTCCATCAACCAAAACTTGTATATTCTTTCAGACTTAGAAAACAGTGTTGTATTATTTCGACCTTAGAGTCGCGCTTGTAGTATTGCGGTTTTCTGGCTGTTTTTGAGTTTCTTTTCAGGTTTAGATCCTCGCCCTTTGGCGTTGTATATTATTATTGCTTGCGTGGTTGTGACCGTCGATTGACAAAGAGCTAGCTCCCGCTTGGGGATGCCTTTTATCATGTTATATATATTATTCTTGTTGTACCCCATTCGGGGTCAGTTTTTACAAATGAAACTCTGCCGAAATTTTCAGGAAAAATTACACAATTTAAAAATACTTTTTCGGCTTAGTTATTTAAAAACTCGATTTTCAAAACATGATTTCTTTACCTCTTAAAACTAGTTTTTCCTTATTTACTCCTTAATTGGTTTTAGATTTCTGGGCTTTTGGCTTACTTGGATCAGATGGAGTCCTGTAGACTTCATAGGATTCAAGGGCCAGTCACGTGCTCTTTCGGGTCGTGACATCCCTAATCGTAGGATTATCGAGACAGGGCATCGATACTCCGGAGTAGAGTAGCATATGCGCTTCTCATCCCAGCAGGGGAGATGGTCGGTCCCACAGCCATGAGTACGTCGTACTGGAGATAGTATGCGGGTGCTCGTTAGGTTACTAATACACTGGACAGGACTCGAAGGGAACTGTTGGTTGGTACTATACCTATCATCAGTTATCAGTTCTCAGGTGATATGAGTACAGCTTAGTCCGTTGACTTGACACTGTCACTTCGCCTTGAGTGTGTTCCCACTGTTCTTTGATTACTACCCTACCACAACCCAAAGGAGTCGTGCAAACAGGTAGTAGTTGGGTGCAGTCCCGAAGCACTTGGAGGCAGTAACGGTTAGACAGGATTCGTCTCTCCTGATATTGGGGGTTGATATCGCGCTGTGTCTAGGAGAGCCATTACATAAAGTCCCTGGCCAGGGCAAGTGAGAATTACTGGTAGTGTTTCCAGTAGTTTCTTAGGGTGTTCTGGGCAACACTCCGGCACGACTTGTACCACTATTAGGGGTCTGACGTTTACCGCCCCCCTATGCCCGCCATGCGATACTCTCAGACGAACAGACCGGACTGTATGGAGATTGTCACATTTAGGCTCAGTGGGAGTTCGGATGGGTTTACCTCATCGGCCTTCTTATCGACATCTACCTGGGGACCGTTACGTACAGCTAGTGCCGCTTGCGGTCTGTGGTTAAAACCACTGCCAGCGTAGTGTCGAGTCTTTAGAGTTCCACACAAAGAGTTTTCCTGCACTGGGCGAAAGGTGTAGAGGCCGTATGGTTTTATGGCACGGCTATGATCACTTGCGTGCACTTTTGCGCGTATGCTGTTTGGGCAGACAATGCTAGTGGGCTTTGGTTTAAGCCGGATCCTAGTATTGTATGGATGGATTAGTTTTGTTTTCTGTGCATTCGCATTCTACGGAATGCGGATGCGGGTGTGTATGCATGGTTGTGAGGAGCGAAGAAGAAGGAGGTGCCTCAATAGGGTTTTGACCGTTGGTTCGGTCAAAACCATTATGAGGTGAGGAAATTATTTACTAATCTCTTTAATGGTAATCATGTTATGGCTAATTGCTTTGACCATTTGACCATGCTTGACCATGTTGACAATTTGACCATTGTTGACTTGGATCTTTCTTATGAGCACTAGATCCTTCTTTTGCTTTTGGTTTTATTTTAGTGATGATAATGGTCAAATCAATATAGCCATCAACTTTATCATGATAAGAGATTAGTAATTATTTGGTTTATGGATTCATTATTCTCTTCTCATTCTCTCTTTTCAAGTGAGAAGCTCCCATGGTTCCTCCTTCTTCTTCCTCTCTAGATTTTTCCTTAGCTCTCATGTGTTGAGAAAATAAGGTTCTAAATAGACAAACAAATCCACCACCATTTTCTACACCACCTAGGATAACAAGAATAGCAAACTTGTTGCCCTAGTTACCTCGGCTTGAGGTGGAGCTCGGATTAAAGACTCTCAGGTGGATCGTCTTCGACTCAAGGAGGCCGCGGAGGTGACCAAGATCCGGATCGACCCATGGAGCCTACGGAGACGCGGAGGGTAGCGGAGAAGACCCGAAGGACTAGTTGTATGAGGTATAATCTCCTTGCATAGTAGATAGAACCTCATATAGTTTGTTAGCAATGGTTTGGCAAAAATCCTCAAGTTTTAGTCCATGTTACCTTGTGTTAAAAATTTAATTTTTACCTATTCCGCCTCCCCGTAAGCACCGGGGTGGGTAACGTAGACTTACAATATATATATATATATATATATATATATATATATATATATATATATATATCGAGATATGAGATGAAAGCTATAAGGACATAACTCTTGGACATGCTATGATAGAAATGATGCCTCAATTGATATAAGGATATGAAAGGTGAATTCTGAATCACAATATATACGTATGTAGTTGCACGAGATTTAAGTATGAGATTTAGAGCAGCTTGACATGAGATTCATAAGATAGAATGTATATGTAAAATGACTTGCTGTGAGAGATTGATACGATTGAAAGAGTATACAATTAGATATGATGACTTGGTTGATATGTCGTTATATGGATGCGAGTCGATAAGAGATAGTTGATACCTTGCCGATGTAGGGTTGCTAGGCACGTGCACAAGGGTCTACGAGGCATCAACAATGCCCGATTAAAATTTTAGCCGTGCCGAAAGACCCAAAGCCGAATCTTTAAACTAGGGTTTAGGAGAAAACAAGTATGTTAAACACTTTAACACTAAGTGAGAGGGATTACAACCTTTGTAGATCCTGTCCTTCACTTCTTAAGCTCCATGTTGAGGTCCTTTCGCTGCGATCATCTTGTTCCGGACTCTCGAGAGGCTCCACGAAGAGAAAGGTGCAGTCTTGCTTTCGATCATCGATAACTAAGATGATCTACCTTGAAGTTTCATTAACACAAGCTAACACTCACTAAATGAAGTGAACACTCTCGTCTAAAGGGCAAGGATAGATGAAGATGATGAAGTAGGATTTTTGCTCTCATTTGTTTTCATATTCTCACTCATTTTCATCACACAAGAAAAACCTAGAAAGCTTTTCATGAAGCTCAAAATTGAAGAAGAAGAATAGTGTTTCTTTTGTGATGAACAATGAAAAGATAAACATGATGAATAATGCAACCATGGTCAACTAAACCCATGTAGAGAATAAACTAGGGTTAGGGTTTGGGTTTGGGTTAAAGCATGAGTCATAGCAAAATATCTTTCACAAAACAAAACTAAACCTTCTATAATCTACTAGAAGTCTTAACCCTAATCCAAACCCTAATCATGTTTAAACTCCACTAAACTTGTTGCATTAGTAATCATATCATGTTACAATATTATATATCATATATATAATATTTATTGTAACAAAATAAAATAATACATTTAACATATATCGCATATATATCAATGTATTACCCGAGTGAGAAAAAGAATCTTTTAGTGAGCTAATATTAGTTAATGTAATTTAATATATCATATATATTATTATACATTAAATTATGGAATCAACACTTGATCCGACAATCCGGCTATATCGCATATAACCGACTAATACAATGACCCGGCTATATCACATATACCCATCTGATATCTCATATCGCGATGCCCTGTCTCGATACACCCTCGACTAGGAACAGTTATAGGATGTACTCGTCGACTACCACGGCCCCACTAGTATGATCATAGTCCCAGTAGTCCAGTACATATCCTAAGGGCTTTATCAACATGTAACATAGAGACAATCAGAGTACATGTTAAGATAAAGTACAACCAGATAGCATACTATCATGTCGAGCAAGAAAGTCATCCCTATATATGTCCAAGCATCCACTACAATATACATCGTATGTACAGTAATGGCCTCTAGGGCATACATATGACTAACAATCTCCCACTTGCACTAGGGCCATCTGTTGTGGTATCACATACCCAACAATTGCTGTGGTTGAAGTATCTCATACTCAACCATCCCATAAAAGTCTCTACTGGGAAAAAGGCCTTTGTGAGTGGATCCGCACTTTTGTCGTCTGTGTCTACTCTCCGAACCTCGATCTATCTGGAGATCAACCATCTCCATGATCAGGTGATACTGCCTATGAATTATATCTAGATTTCAGATGGGACGGGGGTTCCTTGGCATAAGCCACAACTCCATTGTCACACAATGGCAGGAACGAAGTTCATCTCATGAACTTATATATCCAGACTGCCTCTTTGGTAGCATCCTTGGTAACGATGTATCTTACCTTTAATCGTCTAGTATGTCACGGTATCTTGCTTGGAACTCTTCCAACACACCGTCCATCCACTGAGGGTAAAGACAAAGCCTGCGACTGACATTCAGTCGTCCTTATCACCCTGGAACCTTTCCAGTGATTCTCCCCAGGATCGATTGATACCATCTCACTACAACTAGTGAGTATCCTAACATCCAATTAGATATTGTTGGAGATAGTGCCCTCAGAGTCAATTATTGGATCATAGGCACATGATTGCAATGATTGAGGGAGGACCTGTCCCAGTAGGGCAGTCTTACTCGAGATGATAGTATGCTATCTGGTTTATCTTTATCATCGTGTACTGCTTTAGGTGACCTGACATGTCGCTATTACACGTTAATAGAGCCCCTAGGATTCTTGCTTGACCACCAGCAGTATGAGGACGATCATATAAGTGGGAGCTGGGGTCTATAAGCACATCCTTAAAAGGTCCCTAGTCGTAGGAGTTTCGAGACAGGGCATCGATACTCCAGAGTAGACTAGTGTATACAGTCGAGACCCCGACGAGGGGCGGTGGCCGGTCTCACAAGCCACTGGTGTCAGTTGGTTCACCTAAGATGTATACAGGTGCTCTTTGGGTTATGAGTACACTAGACAGGACTCGCCGTGAACATGCTAGTTGGTCTTATACCTGACGTCAGATAGCAGTTCCTTGGTGACATGTGTACAGGTTAGTTCATCGACCTGATGATCGTCATTTGTCTCGTGTGAGTTCCCACTGTACTTTGATTACTACCCTACCACGCTCAAAGGAGACGTGCAAACAGGTTTTAGTTCGGTACAGTCCCGAGCCACATGGAGGCAGTGAGCGGATCTTCAGGGGTTCGTCTCTCCCGGTATTGGGGGTGAGGTCGCGCTGTGTCTAGGAGAGCCATTACACGAAGCCCTCGGCCGAGGCAGGAGATTTACTGGTAGGTATTCCAGTAGTATCTCAGGGTGTTCTGGGCTACACTCCGACACGACTTGTACCGCTTTTGGGGGTCTGACTTTTACCAACCCCCTAGGCCCGCCAAGCGATGCTCATAGACGAACGGACCGGACTGTACGGATATTGTCACTGACAGGCTCAGTAGGGTGTCAGGATGAGTTCGCTCATCGACCTCCCTTTTTGTCAATACCTGGTATCCCGTGACTTATTGGCTTATACTTCTGACGTGCTAGTGGTTAAATCCACAACCAAGGTGTTGACGAGTCTTTAGAGTCCCCCACATTCAGTTGCTCAAGTTTTCGGGCGAAACGCTGTAGAGGCCGTATGGTGATATGGCAGGGTTCGATCAGATACGTGCGGTATTGCACGGATCAGGATCGGACGGATAATACTAGCCGGCTTTGGTTTAAGCCGGATCCTAGTATAGTACAGTGTAGATTTTGTCTCATTGCATTTGTATTCGGTCAGAATACAGATGTGGGTGTGTATACACAGTATCGGGGTTTTCCTGTAATTTATTACGGGACCAGTTTTCTGGAGTTGCCAATTTGCTTTCCTTGTCGGCCATTTTGATTTGTATCTTTCATTGGCCGAAAATTGGTAGAGGAGGGCTTATTTGCATTTGTGCAAATAAGCATTTGTGGAGGGTGGTGATTGCATATTGTTGTATCATGATAGCTCTTCTTTGACCATGACTTCTATTTTCATCATGGCTTGACTTTGGAGCAATCATGGTTGTTGATGATGATGAAGGGTGAGGTTGGTGGAATGTTGGTGTTTCTTTGTGATCATTTCTTCATATGATAACCATTCCTCTCTCTCTTGGATGATTAGTGAGTGGCTCCCCTCATTTTGACTCATTCATTCTCTCCACCACAATATGCATGGCCGGCCAAAGCTCATGGGGCTGTCCAAAATTTGAGATGTGGGATTTTGTTCTCTTTTGGCTTTGGAAAATTCCCACAACACCATCTCCAAAAGTTTATATCATCTCCTCCACCAATTGGCAACTCCCTCAACCCCAAAATGAGACACGAGTTCTATACACATTCTACAGCTAACCTTGGGCTCGTCGGCTCGCCAACTTCGTGCCTGAGTTGCCTCGGTATAGAGGCGGGAGCCCGTAAAAGATGCAGGCGACGTGGTGCCCTTCCGGCGAGGAGGTGGAGACCGGACATTCCGCGGGAGATCGGGACGACGACGAGAAGACCGCAGGACACGGATCGCTCGGTATATCTCTCTTCCCCATCTTGTAGTTAGCTAGAACTAGTAAAATGGCCCGATCCAGGTTTTTAATGCGCGGTGGTGCCGGTTTAAGAAAAATTAAAGTTAACCATCGCTTCCGCATTTGGCCTCGGGATGGAGGCCGGGGCGCCGCCGTGCACTTACAGTGGTATCAGAGCCTCGCCATTAACATAGTCTAGCTTTGTCTAATGTGTTTTACATTTCCGATCGAACAATTTTCCAAAAACCGTATTTTTCTTCACATCAGTTTCTGGCGAATTTTTTTTGAAGTCCAAAAATTTTTCATGTTGTCTCAGAATGATGCGCAGAGAATTATAAGAATTCTGTAGAAATTTGATCACGTGATCGCTCCATTCGACCGCGGAACCGCGGCCAAACCCTAGCTTGGGCCGCGGTTCCGCCGCAGTATATGCAGATCAGTGTGCCAAATTTTTACAGAGAGCTCCTGAGTGGAAAATAGGTTTTCTGGAATGTTATTTTTTGGGCCCAGATTTCTTGATGTGCTACAGTAGTACTTGGGGGCCCACTTGGTAAAATTTGATCGATCGGATATTTTAAACACATTATTTCACAGTATTTACATTATATCTGCGACCGTGAATGTCACTTGATCGGTAAATCCTGTCTAGCTGCTATAACCCGGTTAGACGGATTTGCGAACGTGACTTTCACGTTGATGTTCTGTGATTTTGCTGTGATGTTGCGGATTGGTCGTGGGGGATAGCCTGGATGCAATGCTAGTACAGTTTTTGTTGTATTGTATACATTTGATATTACGGGGCGAGCGTCCGACATGTGGACTGCCGTCACTGCCTGTTTGTATTATTATTTTGGGGCACGACCAGGTTGCGGTCGATGTACCCGTTGTATGTATATTTTACTTTCTGTACTAGGATTACCCCGTGGAGGGGTGCACGGATAGCCGGGTTCCAGAGGGAAACGGGCCCGCATCGCATGGCATTGAGACGGAGGGGGCTTTACTCTAGAATTGGCGGGCTATTCGCCGCACTCGTAGGGGGTACAGGTTGACCCAGGAGGGGTGCCCAAGTTACCGGATTCCGTGAAGTGCTGGGTGGTCCATTCACGTTGCTGAAGGGGGCTGCCTCGCTTCAGGTTTTGGCGGGTAACTTGCCGCGCCCGTAGGGGTCTAGGATTTTCATTGCACAGGCTATCCACACGACCAGGGGAACGTCGGGTTTCAGTAGTGGCTCTGTGAAACCCGGGGATCCCAGATATCTGTATTGATCTGTGATGCTGTACATTTCTATGATGTTGCATTTTATCACGCCTTGAGCGAAATATTATATATTAGTATATATATTAGTAGATGTTGTATATGTTTTGCATCCGCGCTAGACCAGTCCCCGCTCTGTCGTTAGTTAGCTAACCTAACGGGTAATGACGGGACCCAGTGGCGAATGCGGATGGCATATACGTACATCGGTATATTTTCGTTCTTTGTGGTGTGATCAATTGATGGGACTGCGTTGATTCGGATCAATGCAAGTTAAAAACAAACCTAATCTGATGTTGTTGGAACACTTTTCAAAAAGCTGTTATTGCAAGGACGTTCACTTTTGTTTTGCATCGTGGTATTCGGTTGGAATATCCTGCTCCTCTGTCGATGAGGCAAGGGCCGAGATCCCTTCACCGGCAGTGACCCCTTGGACAAAAAGTTTGCGTCAGGACAATAACTTCACTATAGCCGATTACTTTTGCTTTGCATCGTGGTATTCAGTTGGAATATCCTGCGCCTCATTTTACGAGGAAAGAGCCGAGATCCCTTCACCGGGAGTGACCTCTTTAGCAAAGGTTTTCGTCACTATATTTTTCTAAAAAGCTATCCGTTCCTTCAACGATATCAAGTTCATTACGTTAAAGGTTTTCGCCAGAAACCATTCGTAGCCCTCCGTCGTTTCATATGGATAGTCAATAGTATTCAAACTGTGTTTATTGGCCAAAGTCAAGGCACAGTGTTTGGTAGCTGTTGGTTATTCATATGCAGCAAAGATAGATGCTTTGGTTTGGAACAGTTGTACTGCCTTGTTGGCCAAAATCAAGGGTAGGTACGGGTGGATTCAAATCAACCTAGAGAATGATGGGTAGAACTTGACATGTGACTTATGATTTGTTGGCCAAAGTCAAGGTCATAAGAGCATGGGGCAAAAATCACATCGGGAGTTTCAAAAGAACTGAAACTTGCCAGATATGCGCATACCTTCTGGAGTGTGATACCGTGAGCGGATTCCATCACGTTATCATGCGATGATAGTTGGATCCCGATTCCCACTGATGAGTTAGTTTACTCCTCGGGTGACCCCGACTAATTCTTCTTTCAGGTTTGGAGGAGAATTTGACGGTACAGTGGGAGGTTTCCAGATTAGATAAATTGGTAACCATTCTGATCTAGGTTAGAGTGCATGCTGAGTGTTTCTTTTCTCTCTCTCTCTCTCTGGCAGCGACCATTGACCCGACCCTAAGACTATGACTCAGTGACCAAATTAACCGAACCTTCTTAAAACGCTGGCTTTTGGATTGTCAGAGTTGCACACCTCATTGCCACTCCTACTTTTACCCTTTTCTCCAGGACAACCCGTATTACTACGAACGTCCACTTCCATTGGACAAAACCATCGTATGGTTAGATACGAACTCGAAGGAATTTATTCGAGGATGGTTTCCGGTTCTGAAGAAAACGGATAGGACTATTCAGTTGTCTTTTCCTTTTACCTTCTCTCAGGTTGCGAGTACTCCTTGGTTTAGGAGATAGTACACCTATTACGCAAATTGGATAGTCTTCTTCCAAACCTTAGGCTGGTGCTGAACGGTGGGGAATGAAGAAAACCAATTAGCATAACGATGGTGTGCAGAAGGTATTAAGTTAAGACAAAGTAAGGGATTAGTAAGAGGGCAAAGTAAATTGCGACTGCTATTCATGACCAAATCAAGTATTTCTTCGCCAATCCTAAAATCACCTTTGTATTTCTCCAGAACACTCCGTATCACTACGAAGATCCACAGTTTATTGGATACTCCATCGTATGGTTATATACGAACTCGAAAGGAACTTGTTCCAGTTCCGGGATGGATTCCGGTTCAGGAGAAATAGGAATAAGGTTTATTCAGGTGTATTTTATCTTCACCTTCTCTCGCATTGCGAGTGCTCATAAGATTAGGACAATACACCCATTATGCTTATTGGATAGTCTTCTTCCAAACCATAGGCTGGTGCCGAACGGTAGGGAGGAAGAAAACCATTTGGCCTAAGGGGTGTGCAGAAGGTAATGACTAAAGACATATAAAGGGATTTGGAGAGGCGGCAAAGAATTATACAGTTACAGTCGCGAATCTGGAAGAGGCATTACTAGGAATACCGGGATACCCCATCGAAATATTTCAATGTTTCAGTTTCACTGTGTACTGTTAAAGGAAAATTGATTTCCCAATTAGTCCTTATTCCAGGGTATGTATTTACCAGGTATGATTCTCACATCTGTATGGTTTTACAGATGATGAGTGGGAGTAGGTTAGTGGGAATTAGGTGATCATCCTCATTATGTCGGGATTCGTTGTAATCGGTGATATTTGAGGAAGTCACTTGGGTTGTTTGCCGGTCGACAAATATTTGGTTTTGAATATCCGCTGTTGTGCACCAATTTCAAATTGATATATCTGTATGTCTATTTTTAAAGAGTGAGATATACCTTTTTGAAATTATGTCTGTGACATTCACCTATATCAGTGGATGGTTAGGTAAGGAGCATTAAACAGCGGTGTAATTCTTCTTAACCATAAGTACAGTTTTCAACCTACGACACACAGTGAATGAGTAATCAGACTCAAGGGACTTATACAGAGTATTGTATGTTGTCCAGGGTCCATCAGGACAGAGGGGTTGGTCCTCGTACTATATTCGGTTTACTTATGACTTCTCTAGTTTTTAGACAGGTGTTTCGTGGAAACACAGGGTCCGAATTTTGAGAAGTTATAGGTATATGAATAAAGTAGAGAGCCAGATATTGCAAGTATCAGGATTCTTCAAAGTGATCGGAGATGTAGATACTTGAGCATGGTATTCAGTTGATAGTAATGATTAAGAGACCTTGCTTCTCTTTCAGGTTACTCATAAGTGGAAGCATTCATAAGTTGAGTAACGCTGATCGCCCACTTTCCATTTAGTTAACATGCACTGGAGACAGCTGCATGATTTCAATCTGGTTCAGTTAAATCAGTGCCTCTGGTTCTATATTGGATATAGAACAGCTCATATCTTAACGATGTTAAGATACGGGGAGTTGTCTGGCTTATTATTAAAACCAGACTCTGGATAACTCAAGGCACGTTTTCTGTAATGGCTGTTTGTGGGTTGACCCAGGCTATGACGAGGGTTGACTTTCTACCATCTGGATGACCAATAGCGATATTGTTCTAGACTCGCCACAGTTTAATTAAAAATGGATTTTTTCAGAAAACAGTAGTGGGAGTATGGTAGAACAGGAAGTGATTCCAGAACCACAAACGATTACTGAAGATTTCATAGGAACTTAAAGATTCAATCTGGTTTGACATTCCATTGGCCACTCCGCAGATAGGGTGGGTAACTTCAGGCACCCGAGAGGTACTCCGGTAGCCTCAAGGACGGTGACAGGGAAGTTCTTGTTTACCCACACTTGCCATTGCTGCTGTTCCAGACTGTGAGACCCGGCAGGAGGATGAGTATAGCGTCGTTCTAAACTAGGTTTAGAAGTGTACGTGTATATGACTCTGCCAGAGCGTAGTCGTAGTGTAAGTGCACAGCGGCGCCCCGGCCGTCAATCCGACGGCCAAATGCGGAAGCGGTGATAAACTTTAATTTTTCTTGAACTGGCAAACCGCCGCGCACTAATACCCGGATCGAACCACTAACTAGTCCTAGCTAACAACAAGAAAAGGAAGAGAGATATACCGACGATCCAAGTCCTCCGGTCTTCTCATCATCGTCCCGATCTCCTGCGGAATGTCCCATCTCCTCCTCGTCGCCGGAAGTGCACCACATCGCCTACTTCTTTTACGGGCTCCCACCTCAATGCCGAGGCAACTCGGGCATGAAGCCAGCTACTCGACGTGCCCAAGGTTCGCTGTAGAATATGTAGTCCTCAAGTCTCACTTTGGGGTTCATGGAGATGCCATTTTAGGTGGAGGAAAAAGAACTTGGAATTTTGGAGAGACTTCTTATGTGATTTTTGGAGGCATCAAGAGAACCAAAAATTGCCACTCATGAAAATGAAAATCCCCTCTCTTTTTGGAATGGCCGGCCCCCCCTTTCCATGTGTGATTGGAGAGAGAAAGAACAAAGACAAGGGGGTTGGTGGAAAGTGAGTGATGATTAAAAGAAACCAAATGATCACAAGGAAATCCACACTCCATCAACAACATCAACTCAACAAAGTCAAGCCATCATGATAGCTAGAAGTCAAGGTCAATGAGAGACTATCATGATACAACAATAAGCAAATACCCCCTCCACAAATACTTATTTGCAACAATGCAAATAAGCCCTCCTCCACCAATCTTCGGCCAATGAACGATACAAAGGAAATTGGCCGAAACAGAAAGCAAACTGGCAACTCCAGAAAGCTGGTCCCGTAATAAATTACAGGAAAACCCCAATACTGTGCATACACACCCGCATCTGTATTTCGACCGAAATACAAATGCAATGAGACAAAGTCTACACTGTACTATACTAGGATCCGGCCTAAACCAAAGCCGGCTAGTAATATCCGTTCGATCCTGATCAGTGCAATACCGCACTATCTGATCGAACCCTGCCATATATCCATACGGCCTATAGTACAAACTGTCCGATCCTGATCCGTGCAATACCGCACGTATCTGAACGGACCTTGCCATATCTCCATACGGCCTCTACAACCTTTCGCCCGAAAGCTGAGTAACTGAATGTGGGGGACTCTAAAGACTCATCAACACCTTGGTTGTGGATTTAACCACTAGCACGTCAGAGGTATAAGCCAATACGTAACGGGCTACCAGGTACTGACTAAAAGGGATGTCTGTGAGCGAACTCAGCCTGACAACCCTACTGAGCCTGTCAGTGACAATATCCGTACAGTCCGGTCCGTTCGTCTATGAGCATCGCATGGCGGGCCTAGGGGGTTGGTAAAAGTCAGACCCCTAAAAGCGGTACAAGTCGTGTCGGAGTGTAGCCCAGAACACCCTGAGATACTACTGGAATACCTACCAGTAAATCTCCTTGCCTCGGCCGAGGGCATCGTGTAATGGCTCTCCTAGACACAGCACGACCTCACCCCCAATACCGGGAGAGACGAACCCCTGAAGATACGCTCACTGCCTCTATGTGGCTCGGGACTGTACCCAACTAAAACCTGTTTGCACGACTCCTTTGAGCCGTGGTAGGGTAGTAATCAAAGTACAGTGGGAACTCACACGAGACAAATGACGATCCCCAGGTCGATGAACTAACCTGCACACATGTCACCAGGGAACTGCCATCTGACGTCTGGTATATGACCAACTAGCATGTTCCCGGCGAGTCCTGTCCGGTGTACTCATAACCCAATGAGCACCTGTATACATCTTAGGTGATCCAACTGACACCAGTGGCTTGTGAGACCGGCCACCGCCCCTCGTCGGGGTCTCGACTGTATACACTAGTCTACTATGGAGAATCGATGCCCTGTCTCGAAACTTTCACGACTAGGGACCTTTTAAGGATATGCTTATAGACCCCCAGCTCCCACTTATATGATCGCCCTCATACTGCTGGTGGTCAAGTAAGAATCCTAGGGGCTCTATCAACGTGTAATAGCGACGTGTCAGGTCACTTAAAACAGTACACGATGATAAAGGTAAACCAGATAGCATACTATCATCTCGAGTAAGACTGTCCTACCGGGATAGGTCCTCCCTCAATCATTGCAATCATGTACCTGTGATCCAATAATTGACTCTGAGGGCACTATCTCCAACAATCTCCCACTTGCACTCAAGGCTAATTATTGCGATGTCGCATACTCACAGCCCGTGTGATACCGAACACCCAACTCCTCTACTAGTCAGTCTCACAAAGCTCGTTTGCGAAACTATTGCGTTCGAGGAATAGCCTCAGTGAGTGGATCCGCTTTGTCGTCTCTTTCAATGTCTCTCTATATCTCAAGTTCGCGGAGAAACCCATCTCCCGAAAAGAGCAATACCTGTCTTATAATATGTCTGGATGTCCGATGGGACATAGCTCATAAATGAACTCCAAATCCAAACTTCTTAGACTGTATCGTCAACTGAACTTAATCAGTATCCTGCGCCATGCCACCCTTAGTATTTCCTTGGACCACCTGTCCAAAATACTGCCCCTCGTCAGAAGGAAAAACTATAACTCTGACAACCTCCTTGTTGTCCAGGTCACCTTGGAAGCCTGGAATGATAACTGTCTCCCGAATGAGGCTGTCGTTATCATATCTCTAGAACATCCACTTGTGTTCTAGAACTGCTTCCGACTGTTTCTCCAGGATTGGATTAATGTCAACTTATTGCATCTAGTGCAAGAACAACATCTGGCGTGGTACTTGACATTTCATGATTGACTCAATTGCCTGAGCAAGTGATCTGCCAATCATGCACTTCCCTCTCTACTTTAGTCTATAAGACACCTTTAGAGAGGGTGACTCCATCACCTGCAGGTATAATACCGTGCCAGGAGTCAACCATTCTAAATACTCTTAGAATGCTGTCAACGTACCCTGATTGGGAAACCACCCAAATCTAGATCTAAAACCATAGATCTAGTGACCAGAATGTCTGATATAATGTCCAAGTCCCATATGGAGAAACTACTGTGTGACGACCAAAGTATAACCGATTGTAGTATAGGAGTTTCTTTTCCTACTCTGTGTATGTCATCCAAATACCAGGACATCACACCCTACTACCTTCTCAACAGATCCATCCCCTATTCTGATGAAGTCAAACCCATGACTGTCACATCAGAAGTAGATGATCTATCTCCGCTACATCTGCTTTAGTCTATAAATAGACATAAGCTACCTGTCCACCAATGCTTCCGCTGCTCCCACTGACTACGACAACCCTCTGGCAGAGTCATATACACGTACACTTCTAAAACTAGTTTAGAACGACGCTATACTCATCCTCCCGCTGGGTCTCGCAGCCTGGAACAACAGCAATGGTAATTGTGGGTAAACAAGAACTTCCCTGTCACCGTCCTTGAGGCTACCGTAGTACCTCTCGGGTGCCTGAAGTTACCCACCGTATCTGCGGAGTGGCCAATGGAATGTCAATCCAGATTGAATCTTTAGGTTCCTATGAAATCTTCAGTAATCGTTTGTGGTTCTGGAATTACTTCCAGTTCTACCATACTACCACTACTGTTTTCTGAAAAAAAAACATTTTTAATAAAACTGTGGCGAGTCTAGAACAATATCGCTATTGTTCATTCAGATAGTAGAAAGTCAACCCTCGTCATAGCCTGGGTCAACCCACAAACAACCATTACAGAAACGTGCCTTGAGTTGTCCAGTGTCTGGTTTTAATCATAAGCCGGACAACTCCCCGTACCTTAACATCGTTAAGATATGAACTGTTCTATATCCAATATAGAAACAGAGGCACTGATTTAATTGAACCAGATTCAAATCATGCAGCTGTCTCCAGTGCATGTCAACTAAATGGGAGGAGGCCGATCAGCGTTACTCAACTTAGGAATGCTTCCAATTATGAGTAACCTGAAAAAGAAGCAAGTTCTCTTAGTCATTACTATCAACTTAATACCATACACAAGTATCTACATCTTCGATCTCTTTGAAGAATCCCGATACTTGCTACACCTGGTTCTCTACTCTATTCAAATACCTTTAACTTCTCAAAATTCGGACCCTGTGTTTCCGCGAAACACCTGTCTAAAAACTAGAGAAGTCATAAGTAAACCGAATATAGTACGAGGACCAACCCCTCTGTCCTGATGGACCCTGGACAACATACAATACTCTGTATAAGTCTCTTGAGTCTGATAACTCACTCACTGTGTGTCGTAGGTTGAAAACTGTACTTATGGTTAAGAAGAATTACACCGCTGTTTAATGCTCCTTACCTAACCATCCACTGATATAGGTAAATGTCGTAGAAATAATTTCAAAAAGGTATATCTCACTCTATGAAAATAGACGTACAGATATATCAATTTGAAATTGGTGCATGATAGCGGATATTCAAAACCAAATATTTGCCGACCGGCAAACAGCCCAGGTGATTTCCTCAAATATCACCGATTACAACGAATCCCGATATAATGAGGATGATCACCCAATTCCCAATAACTTACTCCCACTCATCATCTGTAAAACCATACAGATGTGAGAATCATACCTGGTAAATACATACCCTGGAGCAAGTGTCTAACTGGGAAATCAGTTTTCCTTTAACAGTACACAGTGAGACTGAAACATCGAAATGTTTTGATGGGGTATCCTGGTATTCTTAGTAATGCCTCTTCCAGATTCACGACTGTAACCGTATAATTCTTTGCCACCTCTCCAAATCCCTTCATATGTCTTTAGTCATTACCTTCTGCACACCCCTTTAGGCCAAATGGTTTTCTTCCTTCCCTACCGTTCGGCACCAGCCTATGGTTTGGAAGAAGACTATCCAATAAGCATAATGGGTGTACTGTCCTAATCCTAGGAGCACTCGCAGTGCGAGAGAAGGTGAAGATAAAAGACACCTGAATAAATCTTATTCCTATTTCTCCTGAACCAGAATCCATCCCCGAACTGGAACAAGTTCCTTTCGAGTTCGTATATAACCATACGATGGAGTATCCAATAAACTGTGGATCTTCGTAGTGATACTGAGTGTCCTGGAGAAATACAAAGGTGATTTAGGATTGGCGAAGGAATACTTGGTTTGGTCGTGAATATCTGTTGCAATTTACTTTGCCCTCTTACTAATCCCTTGCTTTGTCTGAACTTAATACCTTCTGTACACCATCGTTAGGCTAATTGGTTTTCTTCATTCCCTACCGGTCGGCACCAGCCTAAGGTTTGGAAGATGACTATCCAATTTGCGTAATAGGTGTACTATCTCCTAAACCAAGGAGTACTCGCAACCTAAGAGAAGGTAAAAGGAAAAGACAACTGAATAATCCTATCCGTTTTCTCCAGAACCGGAAATCATCCTCAAATAAATCCCTTCGAGTTCGTATATAACCATACGATGGTTTTGTCCAATGGAAGTGGACGTTCGTAGTAATACGGGGTGTCCTGGAGAAAAGGGTAAAAGTAGGAGTGGCAATGAGGTTTGCAACTCTGACAATCCAAAAGCCAGTGTTAAAGAAGGTTCGGTCAACTTGGTCACTGAGTCATAGTCTTAGGGTCGGGTCAATGGTCGCTGCCAAAGAGAGAGAGAAAAGAAACACTCAGCGTGCACTCTAACCTAGATCAGAATGGTTACCAATTTATCTAATCTGGAAACCTCCCACTGTACCTCAAATTCTCCTCCAAACCTGAAAGAAGAATTAGTCGGGGTCACCCGAGGAGTAAACTAACTCATCAGTGGGAATCGGGATCCAACTCTCATCGCATGATAACGTGACGGAATCCAATCACGCAATCACACTCTAGAAGGTATGGGCATATCTGGCAAGTTTCAGTTCTTTTGAAACTCCCGATGCGATTTCTGCCCCATGCTCTTATGACCTTGGCGTGAGGTCAAAATATCATAAGTCACATGTCAAGTTCTACCCGTCATTATCCAGGTTAATTTGAACCCACCCGTACATACCCTTGACGTAGGCCAAAATAGTAGTACGACTGTCCCAAACCAACGCATCTATCTATGCAACAGATAAATACCCGGCAGCTACCAATCACTATGCCTTGGCGTGAGGTCAAAATACATAGCTTGAATACTACCGAATATTTAACTGAAATGACGGAGGGCTACGAATGGTTTCTGGAGAGAACCTTTAACGTAAAGAACTTGATATCGTTGAAGGAACGGATAGCTTTTAAAAATATAGTGACGAAAACCTTTGCTAAAGAGGTCACTCCCGGTGAAGGGATCTCGGCTCTTTCCCCGTAGAATGGGGTGCAGGATATTACAACTGAATACCACGGTGCAAAGCAAAAGTAATCGGCTATAGTGAAGTTAATGCCCTGACGCAAACTTCTGTCCAAGGGGTCACTCCCGGTGAAGGGATCTCGGCCCTTGCCTCGTCGACTGAGGTGCTGGATATTCATAACCGAATATCACGATGCAAAACAAAAGTGAAAGTCCTTGCAATAACAGCTTTTTGAAAAGTGTTCCAACAACATCAGATTAGGTTTGTTTTTAAACTTGCATTGATCCGAATCAATGCAGTCCCATCAATTGATCACACCACAAAGAACGAAAATATACTGATGTACGTATATGCCATCCGCATTCGCCACTGGGTCCCGTCGTTACCCGTTAGGTTAGCTAACTAACGACAGAGCGGGGACTGGACTAGCGCGGATGCAAAACATATACAACATCTACTAATATATATACCAATATATTATATTCGCTCAAGGCGTGAATAAAATGCAACATCACAGAAATGTACAGCATCACAGAACAATACAGATATCTGGGATCCCCGGGTTTCACAGAGCCGCTGAAACCCGACGTTCTCCTGGTCGTGTGGATAGCCTGTGCAATGAAATCCTAGACCCCTACGGGCGCGGCAAGTCACCCGCCAAAACCTGAAGCGAGGCAGCCCCCTTCAGCTCCGTGAATGGACCACCCAGCACTTCACGGAATCCGGCAACTTGGGCACCCCTCCTGGGTCAACCTGTACCCCCTACGAGTACGGCGAATAGCCCGCCAATCCTAGAGTGAAGCCCCCTCCGTCCCAATGCCATGAGATGCGGGCTTGTTGCCCTCTAGAACCCGGCTATCCGTGCACCCCTCCGCCGGGTAACCCTAGTACAGAAAGTAAAATATACATACAACGGGTACATCGACCGCAACCAGGTCGTGCCCCAAAATAATAATACAAACAGGCAGTGACGGCAGTCCACATATCGGACGCTCGCCCCGCAATATCAAATGTACATAATACAATCACAACTGTACTAGCATTGCATCCAGGCTATCCCCCACGACCGATCCGCAACATCACAGCAAAAACAGAACATCAACGTGAAAATCACGTTCGCAAATCCGTCTAACCGGGCTATAGCAGTTAGACCGGATTTACCGATCAAGTGACATTCACGGTCGCAGATATAATGTAAATACTGTGAAAAATGTGTTTAAAATATCCGATCAATCAAATTTTAATAAGTGGGCCCCAAAGCATTACTGTAGCAGATCAGGAAATTCTGGGCCCAATATTAATATTCCAAAGCCCCATTTTCACCCCAGAAGCCCACTGGAGAAAATTGACAGAGTGTTCTTATCATAGTGCGGCGGAACCGCGGCCCAAGGGGGGGTTTGGCCGCGGTTCAGCGCTCCCACTATCGAATTACTTTGTCGAATTTCTACAGTAGCCTTACAATTTCTAGTACATCAATCTGCAATCACCTGAAAAAATTTTCGAGACCAAAAATTTTCAACAGAAACTGATGCGAACTAAAATGCAGTTTTGGAACATTCGATCGATCGAAACAGAAAAACACATAACACCAAGCTAGACTATGTTAATGGCGAGGCTCTGATACCACTGTAAGTGCACGGCGGCGCCCCGGCCATCAATCCGACGGCCAAATGCGGAAGCGGTGATAAACTTTAATTTTTCTTGAACTGGCAAACCGCCGCGCACTAATACCCGGATCGAACCACTAACTAGTCCTAGCTAACAACAAGAAAGGGAAGAGAGATATACCGACGATCCAAGTCCTCCGGTCTTCTCATCATCGTCCCGATCTCCTGCGGAATGTCCCGTCTCCTCCTCGTCGCCGGAAGTGCACCACATCGCCTACTTCTTTTACGGGCTCCCACCTCAATGCCGAGGCAACTCGGGCACGAAGCCGGCTACTCGACGTGCCCAAGGTTCGCTGTAGAATATGTAGTCCTCAAGTCTCACTTTGGGGTTCATGGAGATGCCATTTTAGGTGGAGGAAAAAGAGCTTGGAATTTTGGAGAGACTTCTTGTGTGATTTTTGGAGGCATCAAGAGAACCAAAAATTGCCACTCATGAAAATGAAAATCCCCTCTCTTTTTGGAATGGCCGGCCCCCCCTTTCCATTTGTGATTGGAGAGAGAAAGAACAAAGACAAGGGGGTGGGTGGAAAGTGAGTGATGATTAAAAGAAACCAAATGATCACAAGGAAATCCACACTCCATCAACAACATCAACTCAACAAAGTCAAGCCATCATGATAGCTAGAAGTCAAGGTCAATGAGAGACTATCATGATACAACAATAAGCAAATACCCCCTCCACAAATACTTATTTGCAACAATGCAAATAAGCCCTCCTCCACCAATCTTCGGCCAATGAACGATACAAAGGAAATTGGCCGAAACAGAAAGCAAACTGGCAACTCCAGAAAACTGGTCCCGTAATAAATTACAGGAAAACCCCGATACTGTGCATACACACCCGCATCTGTATTTCGACCGAAATACAAATGCAATGAGACAAAGTCTACACTGTACTATACTAGGATCCGGCCTAAACCAAAGCCAGCTAGTAATATCCGTTCGATCCTGATCAGTGCAATACCGCACGTATCTGATCGAACCCTGCCATATATCCATACGGCCTATAGTACAAACTGTCCGATCCTGATCCGTGCAATACCACACGTATCTGAACGGACCTTGCCATAGCTCCATACGGCCTCTACAACCTTTCACCCGAAAGCTGAGTAACTGAATGTGGGGGACTCTAAAGACTCATCAACACCTTGGTTGTGGATTTAACCACTAGCACGTCAGAGGTATAAGCCAATACGTAACGGGCTACCAGGTACTGACTAAAAGGGATGTCTGTGAGCGAACTCAGCCTGACAACCCTACTGAGCCTGTCAGTGACAATATCCGTACAGTCCGGTCCGTTCGTCTATGAGCATCGCATGGCGGGCCTATGGGGTTGGTAAAAGTCAGACCCCCAAAAGCGGTACAAGTCGTGTCGGAGTGTAGCCCAGAACACCCTGAGATACTACTGGAATACCTACCAGTAAATCTCCTTGCCTCGGCCGAGGGCTTCGTGTAATGGCTCTCCTAGACACAGCACGACCTCACCCCCAATACCGGGAGAGACGAACCCCTGAAGATACGCTCACTGCCTCCATGTGGCTCGGGACTGTACCCAACTAAAACCTGTTTGTACGAATCCTTTGAGCCGTGGTAGGGTAGTAATCAAAGTACAGTGGGAACTCACACGAGACAAATGACGATCCCCTGATCGATGAACTAACCTGCACACATGTCACCAGGGAACTGCCATCTGACGTCTGGTATATGACCAACTAGCATGTTCCCGGCGAGTCCTGTCCGGTGTACTCATAACCCAATGAGCACCTGTATACATCTTAGGTGATCCAACTGACACCAGTGGCTTGTTAGACCGGCCACCGCCCTTCGTCGGGGTCTCGACTGTATGCACTAGTCTACTATGGAGAATCGATGCCCTGTCTCGAAACTCTCACGACTAGGGACCTTTTAAGGATATGCTTATAGACCCCCAGCTCCCACTTATATGATCGCCCTCATACTGCTGGTGGTCAAGCAAGAATCCTAGGGGCTCTATCAACGTGTAATAGCGACGTGTCAGGTCACTTAAAACAGTACACGATGATAAAGGTAAACCAGATAGCATACTATCATCTCGAGTAAGACTGTCCTACCGGGATAGGTCCTCCCTCAATCATTGCAATCACGTACCTGTGATCCAATAATTGACTCTGAGGGCACTATCTCCAACACGTAGTCAGTGGGAGCAGCGGAAGCATTGGTGGACAGGTAGCTTATGTCTATTTATAGACTGAAGCAGCGGTAGCGGAGATAGATCATCTATTTCTGATGTGACAGTCATAGGTTTGACTTCATCAGAATAGGGGATGGATCTATTGAGAAGGTAGTAGGGTGTGATGTCATGGTATTTGGATGACATACACAGAGTAGGAAGTGATACTCCTATACTACAATCGGTTATACTTTGATCGTCACACAGTAGTTTCTCCACATGGGACTTGGACATTATATCAGACATACTGGTTACTAGATCTATGCTTTTAGATCTAGATTTGGGTGGTTTCCTAATCAGGGTACTTAGACAGCATTCTAAGAATATTTAGAATGGACGACTCCTGGCACGGTAGTGTACCTGCAGGTGATGGAGTCACCCTCTCTAAAGGTGTCTTACAGACTAAAGGGGAGAGGGATGTGCATGATTGGCAGATCACTTGCTCAGGCAATTGAGTCAATCATGAGATGTCAAGTACTGCACCAGATGTTGTTCTTGCACTACATGAAATAAGTTGACATTGATCCAATCGTGGAGAAACAGTCGGAAGCAGTTTTAGAACATAAGTGGATGTTCTAGGGATATGATAACGACAGCTTCATTCGGGAGAAAGTTATCATTCCAGGCTTCCAAGGTGACCTGGACGACAAGGAGGTTGTCAGAGTTATAGTTTTTCCTTCTGACGAGGGGCGGTATTTTGGATAGGTGGTCCAAGGCAATACTGAGGGAGGCATGGCGCAGGATACTGATTAAGTTCAGTTGACGATACAGTCTAAGAAGTTTGGATTTGGAGTTCATTTATGAGGTAGGTCCCATCAGACATCCAGACACATTCTAAGACAGGTATTGCTCATTTCGGGAGATGGCTTTCTCCGCGAACTTCAGATATAGAGAAACATAGAAAGAAACATCAAAGCGGATCCACTCACTGAGGCTATTCCTCAAACGCAATAGTTTCGCAAACGAGCTTTGTGAGACTGACAAGTAGAGGAGTTGGGTGTTCGGTATCACACGGGCTGTGAGTATGCGACGTCGCAATAATTAGCCTTGAGTGCAAGTGGGAGATTGTTGGAGATAGTGCCCTCAGAGTAAATTATTGGATCACAGGCACGTGATTGCAATGATTGAGGGAGGACCTGTCCCAGTAGGACAGTCTTACTCGAGATGATAGTATGCTATCTGGTTTATCTTTATCATCGTGTACTGCTTTAGGTGACCTGACATGTCGCTATTACATGTTGATAGAGCCCCTAGGATTCTTGCTTGATCACCAGCAGTATGAGGGCGATCTTATAAGTGGGAGCTGGGGTCTATAAGCACATCCTTAAAAGGTCCCTAGTCGTAGGAGTTTCGAGACAGGGCATCGATACTCCAGAGTAGATAGTGTATACAGTCGAGACCACGACGAAGGGCGGTGGCCGGTCTCACAAGCCACTGGTGTCAGTTGGTTCACCTAAGATGTATACAGGTGCTCATTGGGTTATGAGTACACCGGACAGGACTCCCCGGAAACATGCTAGTTGGTCTTATACCTGACGTCAGATAGCAGTTCCCTGGTGACATGTGTACAGGTTAGTTCATCGACCTGAGGATCATCATTTGTCTCGTGTGAGTTCCCACTGTACTTTGATTAGTACCCTACCACGCCCAAAGGAGACGTGCAAACAGGTTTTAGTTGGGTACAGTCCCGAGCCACATGGAGGCAGTGAGCGGATCTTCAGGGGTCCGTCTCTCCCGGTATTGGGGGTGAGGTCGCGCTGTGTCTAGGAGAGCCATTACACAAAGCCCTCGGCCGAGGCAGGAGATTTACTGGTAGGTATTCCAGTAGTATCTCAGGGTGTTCTGGGCTACACTCCGACACGACTTGTACCGCTTTTGGGGGTCTGACTTTTACCAACCCCCTAGGCCCGCCATACGATGCTCATAGACGAACAGACTGGACTGTACGGATATTGTCACTGACAGGCTCAGTAGGGTGTCAGGATGAGTTCGCTCATCGACGTTCCTTTTTATCAATACCTGGTAGCCCGTTACGTATTGGCTTATAGCTCTGACGTGCTAGTGGTTAAATCCACAACCAAGGTGTTGACGAGTCTTTAGAGTCCCCCACATTCAGTTGCTTAAGTTTTCGGGCGAAACGCTGTAGAGGCCATATGGAGATATGGCAGGGTTCGATCAGATACGTGCGGTATTGCACGGATCAGGATCGGACGGATAATACTAGCTGGCTTTGGTTTAAGCCGGATCCTAGTATAGTACAGTACAGTGTAGATTTTGTCTCATTGCATATGTATTCGGTCAGAATACAGATGCGGGTGTGTATACACAGTATCGGGGTTTTCCTGTAATTTATTACGGGACCAGTTTTCTGGAGTTGCCGGTTTGCTTTCCGTGTCGGCCATTTTCATTTGTATCTTTCATTGGCCGAAGATTGGTGGAGGAGGGCTTATTTGCATTTGTGCAAATAAGCATTTGTGGAGGGTGGTGATTGCATATTGTTGTATCATGATAGCTCTTCTTTGACCTTGACTTCTATTTTCATCATGGCTTGACTTTGGAGCAATCATGGTTGTTGATGATGATGAAGGGTGAGGTTGGTGGAGTGTTGGTGTTTCTTTGTGATCATTTCTTCATATGATAACCATTCCTCTCTCTCTTGGATGATTAGTGAGTGGCTCCCCTCATTTTGACTCATTCATTCTCTCCACCACAATATGCATGGCCGGCCAAAGCTCATGGGGCTGTCCAAAATTTGAGATGTGGGATTTTGTTCTCTTTTGGCTTTGGAAAATTCCCACAACACTATCTCCAAAAGTTTATATCATTTCCTCCACCAAATGGCAACTCCCTCAACCCCAAAATGAGACACGAGTTCTACATACATTCTACAGCAAACCTTAGGCACGTCGGCTCGCCAACTTCGTGCCCGAGTTGCCTCGGTATAGAGGCGGGAGCCCGTAAAAGATGCAGGCGACGTGGTGCCCTTCCGGCGAGGAGGTGGAGACCGGACATTCCGCGGGAGATCGGGACGACGACGAGAAGACTGGAGGACATGGATCACTCGGTATATCTCTCTTCCCCATCTTGTAGTTAGCTAGAACTAGTTAAATGGCCCGATCCATGTTTTTAGTGCGCGGTGGTGCCGGTTTAAGAAAAATTAAAGTTAACCATCGCTTCCGCATTTGGCCTCGGGATGGAGGCCGGGGCGCCGCCGTGCACTTACAGATATATCTCATAAATCCAAAACCCAGGATTTATGAGGTATCACTTTGATCCTATATGGAGAATCCTTGTGATAAGCGGAGATTGACCGAGCGTAGCATAGGAAACTCCTTCTCTATCAAGAGTATGTCATCCACGTACTCTACGAGGATCACCACCATACTCCCTACTACCTTTTTGTATATACAAGTTTCATCTACCATTTTTGATGAAGTCAAACTCTTTGACTACCACATCAAAACAGATGTTCCAACTCCGCGATAACTGATTTATCACATAAAACTTCTTGCACACGTTTCCGCTGCTCCCACTGTCTACTAAGCCCTCTGGCTGTGTACTTATAGACACTCGCTTCTAAATCATCATTTAGAAAAGCAGTCATGACACCCAACCACCAGATATCATAGTCATGGTATGTAGCCGTAGCAAGTAGGATCTGGATGGACTTAAGCATGGCTTTGAAAGTCTCAACTTTTCCATGTACACCAAGTAATCTTCTCAAGATATAATTGCTCCTGATGGGAATTTAACCCTTCAGATAGAGCAACCAAAGTCCATACTTCGTTGGAGTATAAGGATTCCATCTCAGATCGCTAAGCATCCAGCCATTCTTACAGAGACCCACTTCTGATGGCCAGCTCGAAACTAGTTGGGTCATCATCTCATGATGCAATCCTCGCTCCCACTGTCATAGAGAAACTAAAGTATCTCTCAGGTGGGTGAGGAACCCTACTAGATCGGCGGAGAGGCTGAGGTTCGTTGGAACTTATTGAATCCTTTGGTTCTACCAAATCATCAGCTGCAGTTTGTATAGCTGAAACCTTTCCAGTTCTACGAAACAGACCTTGCCTCGAGCTTGTCCGGATTTTGCTTTTAGACATAGGCCGGACAACCCCAAATCTTAACAAACCTAAGATATGGGCTCTTCCCTTTCCATATCACATATGAAGTGGTAGGCAACTGATTTGATTTGAACCCTATTCAATAGGTATGCAGCTTCTCAAGTGCATAACTCCCAAAAGGAAATAGGAAACTCAGTAGTACTCATCATAGAGCACACCATATCACATATGGTGCTATTGCTCCGCCCCGATATACCATCGTGCTATGGTGTATACGGAGGAGTACTGCTGAGAGAGAATCTCATTCTCCTTTAGAATAATCCAGGAATTCCGTGCTCAAGTATTCTCCTCCCTGATCACATCAAAGGACATAATACTTATACCCGTTTTTGGTTCTCTACTTCTAACTTATATTCTGTAAATATCTCAAAAGTTTCGGACTTGTGTTTTAACAGGAACATATGTCTGAATCTTGAGAGATCATCAGAGAATATAATAAAGTACAAAGAACCGTTCTTGGCATGTGTAGACAGGGGACCTTCATACATCAACATGTATCAATCCCAAGGGTTCACTAACTCTTTCTCTGTTTCCAACATACAGAGCTAAGGTCATCTTATCTTTGTGACATGACCGACAAGTTTCACAAGATGTAAATTCAAACTAATTTAAATATGTATCTAAATGTAACTTAGCTAGTCGGGTCACATTGATATGACCTAGTCTACAATGCCTCAAGAAGGATCCGTTCATTTCTGAACTCTTCCTCTTGTGTGTGTTCTATATACTAAGAACTGTAGTTTGATTTAGAACGTCAATGCTTTTAGATAACGTGCCTGAACCGATCAACTCTTGATATAGGAAATGTTTAAAACATTATCCAACAATACAAAATTATATTCTTCTTTACTAATAAAGAGACTCATATGATGTTGTATATCAGGTTCGGTAACTAATAACATTTGTTCAGAATCAATGTATTCTGTTAATACAGGGTGATAATGACCAACAGACTTGGCTGCAACACTTGCACCGTTTCTATCTCATGAAACTTATCACCCGTTCTCAGTTCTCTATCTTTCTGTAGCCCATGTAACAGATTACATATGCGGGATCCTGATCCGGTATCTCATACCCAGTACGTAAAGAATACTGAGAAACAGTTCTGTGTAATGAACACACCCGAAGAAGATGCATCAGCATGCACTTTCTTCGTCTGGGCGGCACAGGAAATCTGGTATTCCCCAATTTCCTGCTCTGTCTTATAACAATTATAAGTTTAAGCGGGAAAATATTCCCCAGCTCTGTATAACAAGCGGGTTCGGTCAATATATCCGTATTATTATCTTCATTAAGGCGTGATATGGTCGCTACCTGAAGAGAGAGAGAAGAAAACACTCAGCGTATGCTCTTGCAAGATTAGATTGGTTATCTAATATATCTAATCAGGATGTCTCCCACTGTTTTAATCAAATCTTCTTTCAAACACTAAAAGGAAAGACTAGCCGGGATTAATTACACGCTACAAGTTCGCCACTCTTTCAGCCAGGCCAGTGTCGGTACTTTGAGGGAGGTCCCCCGTGCTTTCGCACGAACCTAATTAAAGTAAACCTCGTTTTTCCATAGGCGTAACCCCATTAACACCTTTCTAGACATCTACTTGATCGGCTAATTGTAATGTGTAAAACTCTCCCAGGAGTAACTCTTACTCGCAGCGGGTATCGGGATCCAACTATCTCATAGAAGGTATGCAATCTCATTGCAAATTTCAACAGTTGAAATTCCCAATAATATTTTATCCCTAGCGTCCTGTGACCTTTACAGAGGTCAACAAACCATAGGCTGCTAGTCAAGTTCAACCCGTCATTTCCTGATTGAAGTAAACCCACCCGCACGACCCTTGGCAGAGGTCAACAAGGTCGCACGACTACCCTAAATAATTACATCATATGCTTATACAGATAAGCGCTAATCAGCTACCGCACACTACGCCTTGACAGAGGTCAACAAACGTAGCACGAATACTAACTATTACTTATCTGAAATGACGGAGGGCTACGACAGGTTTTTAAGAAAACCCTTTGCGTAATGAACTTGATATCGTTGTAGAATCGAGTGATTTTAAATGGAGTGATTTTTAGGCTTTTCTAGTTTTGCTAAAGGGGTCACTCCCGGTGAAGGGATCGTCGGCCCTTTCCTCATCGAATAAGGTGCAGGATATTTCACAAATATCACTATGCAAAGCAAGAACTATATAAGCAATCAAAAGACAAACCGAGTTTGTAGCATCTGCTAGTTTCACTAAAGAGGTCACTCCCGGTGAAGGGATCTCGGGTCTTTCCTTATCGAATAAGGTGCTGGATGTTCTACAAGGAACACCGCTATGCAAAGCAAGAACTAGAGCTACCAGTTTTTAAACAAGTTTCTACAACATCTTAGGTTTCTTTTAGTTTCATTAATCTCATTAATGAAGTCCCATTTTATTATGCTTCATAAGCATCTCTTTTGAAACGAAATCTGCAATATTACATATATCTCATATATATAATATAAACATTCGTCTCAGGCAGTAATATGATCTCATCACAGAACATTGCAGCAGAAGAACATATATGAAATATTGGATATACTAGGACATCGGTGTTTTCAATACGAGCCAGTATAAAACACGGATTCTACGGTCGTGATGAATAGCCAAACCCACATCCCTAGACCCCTACGAGAGCGGCAAGCAACACTGCCAATTCTAGGGTTAGGAGACCCGGTCTCGACTCCTCGAGATAGTCTCCCACTGGACCCTAGAACCCTGTTACTTGTGCACCCCGCCTTAGGTCTACCTAATGCGGAAAAGTAAATAATATACAATGGTGACATCATCCTCAGCCCGGAAGTGCCTCAATAAAAGAATATTACATAAAATGAATTTTACATGAATGAAAAAGAAAAACTCTCATCTCACATAAAACCGCCGGCTATTCAGAACGCGACGATCCAATATAACATATCACAGCAACACATAATATCTCATATCATCAACGTAAGCAAGTATGCGTATCCCGATTGTCGTTGATGTATAGCAACGAAGCCGGCGATACACTACATACTACGCTTACGGTCACAGAAAAGAAAGTGTAAAACTACAACAGTTGGAATCCGCAACCTTTTTAGACATCGCATGCCTAACCAAATGAATTCCTTAGACATCGCATGCCTAACAATTATAAGCCCAGCATTTTAATCTCGTTATTGAAAACTTTTTTCAATATCAAGTCGGGCAATTCAACAAGATTCCCGACATCCTGATCGAATGCTCGTCGCAAACTTTAGTAGACGGCCGCACCCCCGGATGCCGTCGACGAAGTGCACTAAGGCGGAACACTGTTGCCGCGAGCACCCGAACGGATGCTTTTGGCGACGGGGTTCTCCTACAGTCACTTGGTCGGGGCTATGGGGCATGGCTGTCTATTAAGTTTACCCGGCGAGTATCCGCGTACGCTACGTGATTGCGACGGACTTTTGATCACATCAAAATTCCGTGGCAACCGATCAATTGAGACTGAACTGCTAGATTTATAATATTCAAATTAGTTATCTCATAACTACCTGTGGATTCCAAATATTATATCACATACCAGATAAAAAGACAGTGTTAAACTTTCCGATCGAATAATCAAACACCCAAGTTTTCCCAAATAGCTCAACACTTGAGTGGAGTTCAAAAATATCCATCACATGCCACAGTACCGATGGTCCAGCCGTAGAAGGGTCAAGCCAACGCCTCATATGTGGCACGCCGTACTGCCACAAACCTTAAGGTTTAGAGGCAGTTCAAGACGGTCACATAATCGAGTTAAGATTTGTTGTCTTCTAGAGGGTCCACCGCGTTACTTGCATGACTTAGAACGTTCTTAAACTCGAGAAAAAATCCAACATTTGAAAAATTTTCCGGCAAGGGAAAATGTAAGTTATTGATATCCGGTCGAACTTTTTAACAGTTTCTAAAAATTACCCGGACAAAACTAAACGAAGTTAAATTATCTGATCGAATCAACGAGTCCCCAATACAATCCTAGAAAACTCAACACTTGTGTGGAATTAAAAAATTCCCAGAAAAAAATGACAAGAAAGGACCTAAGAATAAATATATGAAATATGAGGGACTAAGTCTAAATTTTGGCCGCGGAACCGCCGCCAAACCCTTGGTTTAGCCGCGGTTCCGCGGTCAAGCAAGTGACTTAGTGGACAGTACTTCACAGTAATTCTTAATTTTTCCTGCTTGTTTTTATAAGCATTTTTAATTCATAAAAATCACAGTTTTAGAAAATGTCCAGAGAAGGGTTCGTGTCGGGGTTTTCTGGTTCGATCGGACTTTAAACTTCGCTCAGACTTTGCCTAAAGCTCAAGCTTGGCTTTTATACCACTGTAGGGTTGCTAGGCACGCGCACAAGGGTCTACGAGGTATCAACAATGCCCGATTAAAATTTTAGCCGTGCCGAACGACCCAAAGACGGATCTTTAAACTAGGGTTTAGGCGAAAACAAGTATGTTAAATACTTTAACACTAAGTGAGAGGGATTACAACCTTTGTATATCCGGTCCTTCACTTCTTAAGCTCCGTGTTGAGGTCCCTTCGCTGCGATCATCTTGTTCCGGACTCTCGAGAGGCTCCACGAAGAGAAAGGTGTAGTCTTGCTTCCGATCTTCGATAACTAAGATGATCTACCTTGAAGTTTCATTAACACAAGCTAACACTCACTAAATGAAGTGAACACTCTCATCTAAAGGGCAAGGATAGATGAGGAGGATGAAATAGGATTTTTGCTCTCATTTGTTTTCATATTCTCACTCATTTTCATCACACAAGAAAAACCTAGAAAGCTTTTCATGAAGCTCAAAAATGAAGATGAAGAATAGTGTTTCTTTTGTGATGAACAATGAAAAGATAAATATGATGAATAATGCAACCATGGTCAACTAAACCCATGTAGAGAATTAACTAGGGTTAGGGTTTGGGTTGGGTTAAAGCATGAGTCATAACAAAATATCTTTCACAAAACAAAACTAAACCTTCTAGAATCTACTAGAAGTCTTAACCCTAATCCAAACCCTAATCATGTTTAAACTCCACTAAACATGTTGCATTAGTAATCATATCATGTTACAATATTATATATCATATATATAATATTTATTGTAAAAAAATAAAATAATACATTTAACATATATCGCATATATATCAATGTATTACCCGAGTGAGAAAAAGAATCTTTTAGTGAGCTAATATTAGATAATGTAATTTAATATATCATATATATTATTATACATTAAATTATCGAATCAACACTTGATCCGACAATCCGACTATATCACATATAACCGACTAATACGATGACCCGGCTATATCACATATACCCGGCCGATATCTCATATCGCGAGAATCCAATACGGTATCACATGCCGCATTATCCTCGGTCCCGCACATATCACATATGTGCTCCTACACCATTTTGCCTGAGTCAAGAAACCTCTGTGTAGGACTCTAAAGAATCATCAATACGCCGGCAGTAGGTGATGATCATATCAAACACCCACAAGCTGCAAGCGGTCAGCTAAACGTAACAGCCACCCAGGTATTGAGCGCTCAGAAGATCAACAAGCAAATCTGTACATTCTCCTGTGAATCCAATCTGTAACACTCCCGTACAGTCTGGTCTCGTCGTCTGATATGTCGCATATCTCACCTAGGGGTGGTAAACGTCAGACCCTAGTAGCTCGATAAGTCATGTCGATATGAAGTCTATAACAGTTCGAGAAACTACTGATAACACTTACCAGTAAATCTCAGCAAGCCTGGCCAGGGATTTCCAGTTATAGCCAATCGAACACAGCACAACATCAACTCCCCATACCGGGAGAGACGAATCCCCTCCTATCGCTCATTACCTCCATGTGATTCGGGACTGTACCCAAAAGCCACCTTTTTGCACGCCCTCTTGGACGTGGTATGATGGAAATCAAAGCACAGTGGGAATCACACAAGACTCTATGACGATCTCGGGTCAACAGACTACTCTGTACCAGTGTAACCGGAGAACTGCCATCTGACTTGAGGTATAATACCATCTGGGAGTTCTCGGCGAGTCCGTCCAGTGTACCCAGTCTCCACTGAGCACCCGTACACCATCCTTGATGTCAAACACCGATGGAAATAGGATCATCCATCGCTTATCATATGGGTCAAGATGCGTATACGCTAGTCTACTCTGGTGTATCGATGCCCTGTCTCGATACACCCTCGACTAGGAACAGTTATAGGATGTACTCGTCGACTACCGCGGCCCCACTAGTATGATCTCATCATAGTCCCAATAGTCGAGTACATATCCTAAGGGCTTTATCAACATGTAACATAGAGACAATCAGAGTACATGTTAAGATAAAGTACAACCAGATAGCATACTATCATGTCGAGAAAGAAAGTCATCGCTATATATGTCCAAGCATCCACTACAATATACATTGTATATACAGTAATAGCCTCTAGGGCATACATATGACTAACAGCCGATCCCCTGATACGAGATCGATACGGATGTGACCTGAGAGATAGGTATTTATAGATGGATAATGATGTGCATAGTGATTGATATGCCGTACGAGACTTAGATTCGTACCCCCATTGTTGTATAGGTTGATAGAATCCCTAAATGTTCAATGCCGCCGTATGATGGATTACCGTACGCGATGAGTTTATCTAATGAGTGATCTATACCCTTGACTAGAGGATGTCATACGATGGTTTGTACCGTACGTGATGTCATGAGGCTGGATGCCGATTAATAGATTCACCGACTCGGATATATTGTAGATACGTATACCTTGTAGCGTTTCGCTTACGTTGTACTTTATGCTACGCTCATGTTATTCGCATTGAATTGCATATACCTGTGCTAGTACAACCTACACCATTATCGATGATGCGTATGCTACACTTACACAGATTTCCGGTTCACACACTTCCATCATCGATAATTGCTATGTCATTTACACGGTAGAATTGCTACATCATACTATGATATATTGCTATGCTCACATCATTATGCTACGTTGCATGACATACCTTGCTATAGATACATGTACATCATGCATACATACTTACATGTACACCCACATACCTTGCTATAGTTGCGTTTACCCCTAAGTTGTATTGTATTGTCATTTGACATTGGGACGTTGATTATTGTGTTATTGCGCTTATGAAATGCATCATACATATCTGCTTACATGTAGACACACATATCTTGCTATAGTTACATTTACACCTCATATGATACTGCACTTGATTTCGGAGGAATTGGGAACAACATGATATATTTTAAAACTGGATTCATTTAAAAGAGCGGTTTTCCGTTAATATGCTCAAATTACTGTTTTATGTTGCATATATCAGACTTCATGGATTTATGCATTTAGATATGGATTTCATGTGATTTATGAATTTGAGAACCGTGGGGATATTTCAAGAAATTATGTATCATTTGAAAACCCGGTTTCTCTTGATATGATATTTCAATGCGTCCCCCATGAGCTTTCTCGGTTCTGAGACTTTTGTTAGATACCCGATTCGAGGAGTGAGGGGGAACCGTCTGCGGGTACATGGTGGACCCGGTGAGGTACCCCGGGGCAAGAAGACTCGTATTGCTAGGCGGTGAGCCTGGCAGGGAAGCACTACCTATCGGTGACAGTATTTAGACTCGGCGGTTATCCGGAGGATACCAACCGGAGTCATGAGATGGATATGATGGCCGACCAGAGTAGGCAGCACCTGAGGGATAATCTATGGATGCGGCACCTGAGATATGAGGATTTACGTGTCGATACTGGACATGGGTTTCATGATGTTTCAAGTGTCGGTGTTGGACACTCAGGTTCCATGATTTGATGTGTCATTGATGGACACACGTTCTTTGATATCCTCATATAGTTACAGGCATTGATTATATTGTTGGACGAGACCCACCTGCATACATCCATTGATTATATTATTGGACGAGATCCATCTGCATACATACATTGATTATATTGTTGAACGAGATCCTCCTGCATACATCCATTGATTATATTGTTGGACGAGATCTACCTGCATACATGCATTGATTATATTGTTGGGCGAGATCCACATGTATACAGGCTTCTATTATTATTGTTGGCATATATGCAGATACAGTCACCCTACATATCATAGTATAACATTTATGATATAGTTGACCTAGGAAATCGTTGTTTTATTCGATTTCTACATGCTAATGTTTTCTACTCACGAGTTGGCAACTCACCTCCGTTGTGCCACAGTCTTGCAGGTTGACTGCATGGATCAGTAGTGGCATTGCTGGCATACAGCTTGCATTCGGGTGATTTGCTTTGGTAGTTGGTACATGTTGGATCGTGCCCCTCTTGTATTATTATTATTCCTATTGTATCTAGTCAACTTCATCAAATCAGAAACTAGTGTTTGTATATATTGAGAGACTTAGCAAGACTTGTAGTTGCGAGACTCGAGTGATGGAATATATGTTCGCTTGGTGGGTTTGGTGTCTTGCTTTATTTTTCCTTGTGTTGATCTTCGCCGTTGGGCGTCGTATACATTTTTACACTTGTGGTGATTGTTTCCGCTGTTGGCCGTGTTTTGCTCCCGTTTGGGGATGCTTTATTTATATTCTATGTTGTACCCATTTCGGGGCTAGTTTTTACAAAGGAGGTGCTGCCGAAATTTTTAAGAAAGTAAATTTAAGTTTAAAGATTTTTACTTGAGATTCCCGAAAGTTTTTAACAATGTTTCCTTACTTCTTTTGAAAGGTTTAGATTTCTGGGTTCGGCTTACTTAAGTTACGTTACGCCTGTAGACGTTGCGTGATCTAAGTGCCGTTCATGAGCTAATATTTCGGGTCGTGACAAAGTTCGTATCTAGGTTTAACCTTGGTTCGAGTGTAGGTTTGACTATGTGTGTTGGATATAGTGCCCTCAGAGTCAATTATTGGATCACAGGCACGTGATTGCAATGATTGAGGGAGGACCTATACCGGTAGGACTGTCTTGCTCAAGAGGATTGTATACTATCTAGTTTGTCTTTATCATCGTGTACATGCTTTAGGTGAAATTGTTGTTCACTATTGCACGTTGATAGAGAATAGTATGCTACCATGGTTTATCTTTATCATCGTGTACTGCTTCAGGTGACCTTACAGGGCACTATTGTACGTTGATAGAACCCTTAGGATTCTTGCTTGACAGCCAGCAGTATGATGGCGATCATATACGTGGGTGCTGGGGTCTATAAGCACATCCTTAAAAGGTACTTAGTCGTGGGAGTTTCGAGACTGGGCATCGATACTCCATTAGTAGACTAGTGTATACAGTCGAGACCCCGACAAGGGGCGGTGGCCGGTCTCACAAGCCATCGGTGTCAGTTGGATCACCTAAGATGTATACAGGTGCTCATTGGGTTATGAGTACACCGGACAGGACACGCCGGGAACATGCTAGTTGGTATTATACCTGACGTCAGATAGCAGTACCCTGGTGACATGTGTACAGGTTAGTTCATCGACCAGAGATCGTCATTTGTCTCGTGTGAGTTCCCACTGTGCTTTGATTACTACCATATCACGGCTCAAAGGAGTCAAGCAAATAGGTTTTAGTTGGGTACAGTCCCGAGCCACATGGAGGCAGTGAGCGGATCGGAAGGGGTTTCGTCTCTCCCGGTATTGGGGGGGAGATCGCGCTGTGTCTAGGAGAGCCATTACACGAAGTCGTTGGCCAAGGCAGGAGATTTACTGGTAGGTATTCCAGTAGTATCTCATGGTGTTCTGGGCTACACTCTAACACGACTTGTACCTCTTTTGGGGGTCACACTTTTAGCAACCCCCTAGGCCCAACATGCGATGCTCATAGACGAACGGATCGGACTGTACGGATATTGTCACTGACAGGCTCACTAGGGTGTCAGGATGAGTTTGCTCATCGACCTCCCTTTTGGTCAATACCTGGTAGCCCGTTACGTACGGCTAATACCTCTGACGTGCTAGTGGTTAAATCCACAGCCAAAGTATTGACGAGTCTTTAGAGTCCCCCACAGACAGTTTCTTAAGTTTCGGGCGAAACGTTGTAGAGGCCGTATGATATATGGCAGGGTTCGGTCATATACGTGCAGTAGTGCACGGATCATGACCGGACGGATCATACTAGTGGGCTTTGGTTTAAGCAGGATATTAGTATTAGATTTGTTGGATTATTTTCGTCTCATCGCATTCGCATTCAGTCGGAATGCGGATGCAGGTATGTATATACAGGTGAGGAGTATCCTTGTGATCCATCACGAGTTTACTTTAGATATTGCCGTATCTTTTTATTGTTGTAAACATTTGGGTTAATGTTTACAAATGGAAATTGTGAGCTAGAAATCATCATTTTGTGCATTTAATGTGGCATGTGCAAGGGTAGTGACTCATGGTCTCTTTTTATGTGCATATGTCACAATATTGTTTGATTTGGTGTTGATTTGATGAGAAGAGAGAGAGGGGGGCTGCCATATGAGAGCTAGCTCTTGTATTTTTGAAACTAACTCTCTCATTGTATCATAAGATCACAAAAAGAAAAGAAAGAGAAAAACTTCTTCTCCTTCCTCTTTCTTCTCTAGCTCATAATCTCCATCAATGGCAACACCTTCAACCTCCATCCATCTCATGGATGCAAGAGATAAAGTGATCACAAACATTCTCTACATCACCTTGGACACGTCGGCTAGCACACTTCGTGCCTGAGTTGCTTCGGACAAAGCGGGAGCCCGTAAAAAGACTCGAAGATGTGATGCCCTTTCCGACGAGGAGATCGAGACCGGAGATACCGCGAGGAGCTTGGAATGGTGGCCAAAGACCGAAGGACATGGATCGATCGGTATAGCTTTTCCAACCCTTTCTCTAGTTGCTAGTTATAGGTTAATGGTTCGATCCGGGTTTTAAGCTTACGATAGCGCCGGTTTCTAGTTTGAAAAAGTTTTCGTTTCCGCATTTTGGCCTCGGGCAGACGGCCAGGGCGCTACCGTAGACTTACATGGTATCAGAGCCACGCCATTAACCTTTAATATCTTGCTCTAACGTGTTTAGAACTTTGATCGGACGAAATTTCCAAAAAATGCATTTCCAAGTCATCAGTTTCTGTCGAAATTTTTTTGTGGTCAAAAAATTATTTTGTGTGCCGCAAAAAATCAAGCAGGATTTTTTAAGAGTTCTGAGAAAATTTGGTACATTGATTTCACTGTAGCGCGGTGGAACCGCTGCCGTACCGATCTTTTGGCCGCGGTTCCGCCGCCGTACTGTAGCAACGCTGCATGAAATTTTATACCGTGGTCTTTGTATTGGAATTGGGGTTTCTGGTAATTTTTGTTTGGGCCCAGATTTGTTTGAGTACAGGGAATTGTGCTTAGGGCCCACTTAGGAGAATTTTGTCGATCGAAAATTTTAAACTTGTTAGTTAACAGTATTTACATTATATCTACGACCGTGAATGTCATTTGATCGGTAAATCTTGTCTAATTGCCATAGCCTTTTTAGACGGATTTGCGAACGTGACATTCACGTTGATGTTCTGTGTTGTGCTGATAGCGCGGATGCAATGGTAGTACAGTTTGGTTGTATTTGTACATTTGATATTGCGGGGCGAGCTTCCGACATGCGGACTGTCGTTACTGCCTGTTTGTATATTATTCTTTTGGGGCACGACCGGGCTGAGGTCGATGTACCCGTTGTATATATTTTACTTTCTGTACTAGGATTACCCCGTAGTGGGGTGCACGGATAGCCGGGTTCTAGAGGGCAACGGGCCGCATCGCATCGCTTTGAGATGGAGGGGCTTTTACTCTTGAATTGACGGGCTATTCGCCGCACTCGTAGGGGGTATAGGTTGACCCAAAGAGGGGTGCTCAAGTTACCGAATTCCGTGAAGTGCTGGGTTGTCCATTCACTTTGTTGAAGGGGGATGCCTCGCTTCAGGTTTTGGCAGGTAACTTGCCGCGCTCGTAGGGGTCTAGGATTTCATTGCACAGGCTATCCATACGACCAGGGGAACGTCGGGTTTCAGTAGCGGCTCTATGAAACCCGGGGATCCCAGATTATCTGTATTGTTCTGTGATGCTTATTACATTTTTGTGATGTTGCATTTTATCATGCCTTGAGCGAATATTATATATTGATATATATACTAGTAGATGTTGTATATGTTTTACACCCGCGCTAGTCCAGTCCCCGCTCTGTCGTTAGTTAAGTAACCAAACGGGTGATGACGGGACCCAGTGGCGAATGCGGGTGGCTTATACGTACATCATATTTTCGTTCTTTTGTGGTGTGATTGATTGATGGGACTGCATTGATTCGGATCAATGCAAGCTAAACAAACCTGTTTGATATTGTTGGAACAATTTTTAAAAAAAGGCTGTTATTGCAAGGTAGTTTTCTTTTGTTTTGCACAGTGGTATTCAGTTATGAATATCCTGCACCTCAGTCGACAAGGCAAGGGCCGAGATCCCTTCACCGGTAGTGACCCCTTGGACAGAAGTTTGCGTCAGGGTAATAACTTTCACTATAGCCGATTGCCTTTTTGCTTTGCATCGTGGTATTCAGTTGGAATATCATGCACCTCATTCTACGGGGAAAAAGCCGAGAACCCTTCACCGGGAGTGATCTCTTTACCAAAGCTTTTCGCCACTATATTTTTATAAAAGCTATGCAGTTCCTTCAATTATATCAAGTTCATTACGTTAATGGTTTTTCGCCAAAAACCATTCGTAGCCCTCCGTTATTTCCTACAAGTGGTGCTTAGTATTCGTGCTGCGTTTGTTGACTCCGTCAAGGCGTAGTGTACGGTAGCTAAATGGTGCTTGTTTGTAGCATGGATATGCGATTGGTTAGGACAGTCGTGCGGCCTTGTTGACACCGTCAAGGGCACGTACGTGTGGGTTTAATGCAATCAAGATAACGACGGGTTGAACTTGACTAGGACTCTTTGATTTGTTGACTCCGTCAAGGTCACTTGGGTCCTAGGGGTAAAAACACACATCGGGAGTTTCTAAAGAATCTGAAACTTGCCAGGCATGCGCATACCTTCTGGAGTATGGTGACTTGAGTGGATTCCATCAAGTTATCATGCGATGATAGTTGGATCCCGATTCCCACTGATGAGTTAGTCTACTCCTCGGGTGATCCCGACTAATTCTTCTTTTAGGTTTGGAAGAGAATTTGAGGTTACAGTGGGAGGTTTCCTGATTAGATAAATTGATAACCATTCTGATCTAGGTTAGAGTGCACGCTGAGTGTTTCTTTTTTCTCTCTCTTTGGCAGCGACCATGACCCGACCCTTGACTATAACTCAGTGACCAAGTTAACCAAACCTTCTTAAAATACTGGCTTTTGGATTCTCTGAGTTGCATACCTCATTGCCACTCCTACTTTTACCCTTTTCTCCAGAACACTCCATATTATTATGAACATCCACTTCCATTAGATAAAACCATCGTATGGTTATATACGAACTCGAAGGAACTTGTTCCAGATTCGAGGATGGTTTCCGGTTCTGAAGAAAACGAATAGGACTATTCAGTTGTCTTTTCCTTTTACCTTCTCTCAGGTTGCGAGTGCTCCTTGGATTAGGACAATACACCTACTACGCTTATTGGATAGTCTGCTTCCAAACCATAGGCAGGTGCCGAACGGTGGGGAATGATGAAAACCAATTAGCCTAACGACGGTGTACAGAAGGTAATAAGTCAAGAAAAATAAAAGGATTAGAAAGAGGGCAAAGTAAATTGCGACTGCTATTCATGACAAAACAAAGTATTTCATCGCCACTCCTACATCACCTTTGTATTTCTCCAGAACACTACGTAACACTACAAAAATCCACAGTTTATTAGATACTCCATCGGTTATATACGAACTCGAAGGGACTTGTTCCAGTTTAGGGATGGATTCTGGTTCAGGAGAAATAGGAATAAGGTTTTATTCAGTTGTCTTTTATCTTCACCTTCTCTTAGGTTACGAGTACTCCTAGGATTAGGATAGTACACCCATTATTCTTATTGGATAGTCTTCTTCCAAACCATAGGCTGGTGCCGAACGGTAGGGAAGGAAGAAAACCATTTAGCCTAAAGGGGTGTGCAGAAGGTAATGACTAAAGACATATAAAGGGATTTGGAGAGATGGAAAAAAAAATATGGTTACAGTTGTGAATCTGATAATGGAAGAGGCATTAGTAAGAATACCCGTATACCCCTTCGAAACATTTACATGTTTCAGTTTCACTGTGTATTGTTAAAAGAAAACTGATTTCCTAATTAGTCTTTGCTCCAGGGTATGTATTTACCAGGTTTGATTCTCATATCTGTATGGTTTTACAGATGATGAGTGGGAGTAAGTTATTGGGAATTGGGTGATCATCCTCATTATATCGGAATTCGTTGTAATTGGTGATATTTGAGGAAATCGCTTGGGTTGTTTGTCGGACGGCAAAATTTTTTTTTTGAATATCCGTTGTTATGAACCAATTTCAAATTGATATATCTGAGATATAACATTTTGAAATTATGTCGATGGAATTTACCTATATCAGTTGATGGTTAGGTAAGGAGCATTAAACAGCGGTGTAATTCTTCTTAACCATAAGTACAGTTTTCAACCTACGATGCACAGTGTTTGAGTTAGGGGACATATACAAAGCATTGTATATTATCCAGTGTCCATTGGGACAGAGGGGTTGGTCATCGTACTATACTCTCTTTACTTGTGACTTCTCTAGTTTTAGACAGGTGTTTCGTAGAAACACAAGGTCCAAGTTTTGAGAAGTTATAGGTATAAGAGTAAAGTAAAGAACCAGGTGTTGTAAGTATCGGGATTCTTCAAGGTGATCGAAGATGTAGATACTTGTGTATAGTATTCAATTCATAGTAATGATTATGAGAACTTGCTTCTCTTTCCGGTTACTCATATCTAGATGTATTCCTAAGTTGAGTAATGCTGATCAGCCTCTCTCCATTTAGTTGACATGCACTGGAGACAACTGCATGATTTGAATCTGGTTCCAATTAAATCAGTGCCTCTGTTTCTATATTGGATATAGAATAGATCATATCTTAACAATGTTAAGGTACGGGGAGTTGTCCGGCTTATGCTTAAAACCAGATTCTGGATAACTCAAGGCACGTTTCTGTAATGGTTGTTTGTGGGTTGACCCAGGCTATGACGAGGGTTGACTTTCTACCATCTGGAAGATCAATAGTGATATTGTTCTTGACTCGACACAGTTTTAGTAAAAATGGATTTTTTCAAAAAACGATAGTGGGAGTATGGTAGAACTGGAAGTGATTCCAGAAATGCAAACGATTACTGAAAATTTGATAAGAACCTAAAGATTCAATCTGGATTGACATTCCATTAGCCACTCTACAGATACGGTGGGTAACCTCAGGCACTCGAGAGGTACTTCGGTATGCTCAAGGACGGTGACAGGAAGGTTCTCATTTACCTAGACTTGCCATTGTTGTTGTTCCAGACTGTGAGACCCGGCAGGAGGATGAATATAGCGTCGGTCTAACCTAGCTTTAGAGGTGTACGTGTATATGACTCTGCCAGAGGGTTGTCGTAGTAAGTGGGTGCAGCGGAAGCATAGTGGACAAGTAGCTTATGTTTATTTATAGACTAAAGCAGTTATAGCGGAGACAGATCATCTATTTCTGATGTGACAGTCATAGGTTTGACTTCATCAGAATAGGGGATGGATCTGTTAAGAAGGTAGTAGGGTGTGATGTCCTGGTATTTGGATGACATACACAGAGTAGGAAGTGAAATTCCTATACTACGATCGGTTATACTTTGGTTGTCACACGGTAGTTTTCTCCACATAGGATTTGGATATTATATCAGATATTTTGGTTACTAGATCTATAGTTCCAGATCTAGATTTGGGTAGTTTCCCAATCTGGGGACTTAGACAGCATTCTACAGGTGTTTTAGAATGGACGACTCCTGGCACGGTAGTATACCTGCAGGTGATGGAGTCACCCTCTCTAAAGGTGTCTTACAGACTAAAGAGGAGAGAGATGTGCATGATTGGCGAATCACTTGCTTAGGCAATTGAGTCAATCATGAGATGTCAAGTACCGCACCAGACGTTGTTTTTGCACTAGATGCAATAAGTTGATATTAATCCTATCCTGGAGAAACATTCGGAAGCATTTTTAGAACATAGGTAGATGTTCTAGGGATATGATAACAACAACCTCTTTAATGAGATGATTATCATTCCAGGCTTCCAAGGTGACCTGGATGACAGAGTGACTGTCAGAGTTATAGTTTTCCCTCTGACGAGGGGCAGTGGTTTGGATAGGTCATCCAAGCGGACACTGAGGGAGGCACGACGCAGGATGCTGATTAAGTTCAGTTGACGATACAGTCTAAGAAGTTTGGATTTAGAGTTCATTTATGAACTAGGTCCCATCAGATATCCAGATATATTCTAAGACAGGTATTGCTCATTTCGGGAGATGGATTTCTCCGCGAACTTGAGATAAAGAGAGACATAGAAGGAAACATCAGAGCGGAACAACTCACTGAGGCTATTCCTCGAACGCAATAGTTTCGCAAACGGGCTTTGTGAAACTGATTAGTAGAGGAGTTGGGTGTTCGGTATCACACGGGCTGTGAGTATGCGACATCGCAATAATTAGCCTTGAGTGCAAGTGGGAGATTGTTGGATATAGTGCCCTCAGAGTCAATTATTGGATCACAGACACGCGATTGCAATTATTGAGGGAGGACCTATTCCGGTAGAACAGTCTTACTCAAGAGGATTGTAAACTATCTGGTTTGCTTTATCATCGTGTACATGCTTTAGGTGACATTGTTGTTCACTATTGCACGTTGATAAAGAATAGTATACTACCATGGTTTATCTTTATCATCGTGTACTGCTTCAGGTGACCTTACAGGTCACTATTGCACGTTGATAGAGCCCTTCGGATTCTTGTTTGACAGCCAGCAGTATGATGGCGATCATATACGTGGGAGCTGGGGGTCTATAAGCACATCCTTAAAAGGTCCCTAGTCGTGGGAGTTTCGAGACTGGGCATCGATACTCCATTAGTAGACTAGTGCATACAGTCGAGACCCCGACGAGGGGCGGTGGCCGGTCTCACAAGCCATTGGTGTCAGTTGGATCACCAAAGATGTATACAGGTTCTCATTGGGTTATGAGTACACCGGACAGGACTCGCCGGGAACATGCTAGTTGGTATTATACCTGACGTCAGATAGCAGTTTCGTGGTGACATGTGTACAGGTTAGTTCATCGACCTGAGATCTTCATTTGTCTCATGTGAGTTCCCACTGTGCTTTGATTACTACCCTACCACGGCTCAAAGGAGTCGTGCAAACAGGTTTTAATTGGGTACAGTCCCGAGCCACATGGAGGCAGTGAGCGGATCGGCAGGGGTTTTGTCTCTCTTGGTATTGGGGGTGAGATCGCGCTGTGTCTAGGAGAGCCATTACACGAAGTCCTTGGCCAAGGCAGGAGATTTACTGGTAGGTATTCCAGTAGTATCTCAGGGTGTTCTGGGCTACACTCCGACACGACCTGTACCGCTTTTGGGGGTCTGACTTTTACCAGCCCACTTGGCCCGACATGCGATGCTCATAGACGAACGGACCGGACTGTATGGATATTGTCACTGACTGGCTCAGTAGGGTATCAGGATGAGTTCGCTTATCGACCTCCCTTTTGTCAATACCTGGTAGCCCGTTACGTACGGCTAATACCTCTGACATGCTAGTGGTTAAATCCACAGCCAAAGTATTGACGAGTCTTTAGAGTCCCCACAGACAGTTTCTCAAGTTTTGAGCGAAACGTTGTCGTGGACGTATGATATATGGCAAGGTTCGATAATATACTTGAAGTAGTGCACGGATCATGATCGGACGGATCATACTAGTGGGCTTTGGTTTAAGCCGGATCCTAGTATTAGATTTGTTGGATTACTTTCGTCTCATCGCATTCGAATTAAGTCGGAATATGGATGCAGGTATGTATATACAGGTGAGGGGTATCCTTGTGATCCGTCACGAGTTTACTCACTACTACAAAGAAGGGTTGCCCCTACGGATATATCCGTAGGGGCAACCCACTGCCCCTACGGATATATACGTAGGGGCGAAAAAATACCCCGTTGGTGCAAAGGCCGCAGGTGCAAGTTGAGGCCCTGAACTTGCCCCTACTGTTAAATTATTGCCCCTACGGATATGTGTGTAGGTCCAGTTGCCCCTACGGATTAAGCCGTAGGGTATGAGATTTTATATTATTTACGGTTTATTTTAATAAATTACTTGGCCCTACGGGTATATCCGTAGGGGCCTGTTCTACCCCCTACGGATATATGCGTAGGTACGTTTCCGTAGGGGCACAAATTCAGGATTTCTGATATTTTGCCCCTGCGGATAACGCCGTAGGGGAGAGTCAGTGGCCCCTACGGATATATCCGTAGGGGCTTTCCCAACCCCCTGGCACTGAGATCTGGGGGAAATATCAGTTACTGCTGATATTTTGCCCCTACGGATATATCCGTAGGGGTAACATGTGTGCCTACGGATTAATCCGTAGGTACATATTGTCTGTAATTTTTTTTAAAAAATGGGCTGCTTGATTTTTTTCCGCCCTGTGCACAATAATATATACATCAATCAAATCATATATTGCAGTATTCATAATCACATCTCACGTATATATATAATATACAAAAGAAACACAAAAACTGAATATGATATAAATACAAACCAATATCAATATCGTTTCAAAATGTAGTACAATGTGTATGATATAAATAAATACATGTTTCAAAAAAAAAGAACCAAAAATCTACCCTAGCTCGGTCCAGCTCCACCTCTGAATAACGATAGAATAACGCGCGCCTGCTCCCCGGTCAATAAACTCTGCAATTCGTCGCGAGCGGGAGTCTGAGTGGGCGGTGGAGCTACAGGAGCTGTCTGCGGAACCGCAGCCGATGTAGTGGCTTGCGGAGCCGCAGCCGAAGGAGATGCGTGTGGAGGCTCAGCCGATCTACCCTGTCGCGTCTGGATATAACGTGTGTAAGAAGCATGTAAGAACTGTTTATTATTCGAATTCGTATCATTATTAAGTTATTTGGAAACCCTGTTTGGATATCTAGTTTGGAAAAGCGTTGTTTATTTCAATTACATATGTATGTATGATTAATCAAACTTAAGTCTAAAACCAAATAAGCTCAAGCTACGTACTAATTATGGATATGTTGATATGTATATAATATGAAATGATATTTTACTATAAAGTAGTATACATACCAGCATCTCATTCAACTCCTGAACGGTGGCCTTCAAGCTCTCCTGTTCCTGCTGGATACGTCGCTCACTGGAGACGGAGGAAGTAACCGCCGGGGTGGAGTCCAACCTCATATGGGCCCTGCTAGAGCCCAGTCCTCGGCCTCTCTCCCAACCACCGTAGTGCCGTCCGTGTGCGGCGTCCAGGACTGGGGTCAGCAGCCTCGAATGTTGCCTTCCCCCTAGCAACTGTCAGAACATTATATTTAGCACATACTGGTCTATAAAATTGACAAGAAATACCAAAATCAACAAATTCAAAGCCTTACCTACAGAGATAGAAGATGTGATCCTCTGGTATCTGCATCTATCAAAATTTGAATAATATTAATTAATTTCAGTACATACATACTAACAAGGTAAACTCGCATATAGCGCTGCTTACACATATGACAGGGAGTGAACAAGCTCTTGTAGATCATCAGGCGCAAATCTAATCTCATCAAGCAGCCCATGATAATGAGTTGGACGAATAAGAGCAAAAGGAATGTGTGTATATTTATAATATAGCATTCTAAATCAATATACATGCCCTATATAATATATAAACATACCTGGAGGAACGGGAGTGGCCTCTGTCCCAGATATGGACGCATCACCAACAACTAGACAATCAAACATTGACAATATAAGTAATTTTGACATAAAGAGGCATGGATATCTATAATATTACATTCAAAATGAATATTAGAGAGCGCACCTGTAATGAGAAGTGATAGAAGTATCACCCAACAAGAGTGTAATTTACAGAATCAGTTGAGACTCTTAAAAGTCATAGAAGAACCCGACCTGCACAAATCTGATGTATGCTTTCCATTGGACACTAAGAAGTCTCTAAAAGGAAAAGCCTATGTGAAAGCCATCATTAGTTCATATCAGAAGATTGATGCTGAAACAGAGAACGAGGAATGTCATTTTTTTCTTCTTCCGTCACATTACTGTCTTCTCCTTCTGCCACATTACTGTCTTCTCCTTCTTATTATGTACGCGTGCAAATTCAATGACTATATTGAGAATATGGATTAATAGTGGGTAGGAAAAGTATTTCTCAAATGGCTTTTGCGTCTTAAAACCATAAACTACTAAGTAATGGCATACATAATTTTTTTAGTATAAAGGTTGTTATTTTAAGTTTTCCCTTATAGAGATATGATCTAACTGCATCTATAAACTATAAGTGTGCAGAAAATTATGATAAGAAACCATAAGAAAGGGTCGTAGCCATGCATAACCTTGAATCTACATACCAAAACATGCAAAAGCATGCACTTATTGTCACCTTGCCTTGGAATATAAAATATCTTGGAAGACTATAAGCGAGCATTTAAATCTTGATAGCTTTTGACTTCAACATATATTTTTCTCAAGTACCACGAAATATACTTGCTCCGTATAAACCGTTTTCAGGAAGATGGATTAATAATGACAAATTATCCATTGTGGCTCACTAGGTTAGTATTTTCTCTTCTATTGACCATCTTTCTAATCTGCTTGGTAAATTTATTCGGAACCGGCTGCGAATCATTAAAAGACATGCATAAGAAAGAAAGCTAAAATACAGATATATAGCATACCGATACATCGAAACTTCATAGTTGCGATGGCAATCCAGAGATATTTATTTCTACACACGTGGTGCGCGTGCGAATGCGTCAGGCATCATGGACAAATATTTCAGAACATGGAAAGTATTATTCGTATAAAGTAATTAAAACTTTTAAACACCTTGGGTAGATATTTTCTTAGTTGATGCAATCATATCATGAGGACTAAATTTAAGCTATTATACATATGCATATGTATTTTTCTAACTTAATATATCACACACACACACACAGAGAGAGAGAGAGAGAACACCTGGTAGGTAGAGAAATCAGGTAGCAGGATCCTGAAGAAATGGAGTCCATAGCATTGCTCATCATCATCATCCATGATCCCTTTGATAATATTTTTTCAAAAGGATCACGGATGATGATGATGAGCAATGCTATGGACTCCATTTCTTCAGGATCCTACTACCTGATTTCTCTATCTACCTGGTGTTCTCTCTCTCTCTCTCTGTGTGTGTGTGTGATATATTAGGTTAGAAAAATACATAAGCATATGTATAATAGCTTAAATTTAGTCCTCATGATATGATTGCATCAACTAAGAAAATATTTATCCAAGGTGTTTAAAAGTTTTAATTACTTTATACGAATAATACTTTCCATGTTCTGAAATATTTGTCCATGATGCCTGACGCATTCGCACGCGCACCACGTGTGTAGAAATAAATATCTCTGGATTGCCATCGCAACTATAAAGTTTCGATGTATCGGTATGCTATATATCTGTATTTTAGCTTTCTTTCTTATGCATGTCTTTTAATGATTCGCAGCCGGTTCCGAATAAATTTACCAAGCAGATTAGAAAGATGGTCAATAGAAGAGAAAATACTAACCTAGTGAGCCACAATGGATAATTTGTCATTATTAATCCATCTTCCTGAAAACGGTTTATACGGAGCAAGTATATTTCATGGTACTTGAGAAAAATATATGTTGAAGTCAAAAGCTATCAAGATTTAAATGCTCGCTTATAGTCTTCCAAGATATTTTATATTCCAAGGCAAGGTTACAATAAGTGCATGCTTTTGCATGATTTGGTATGTAGATTCAAGGTTTTGCATGGCTACGACCCTTTCTTATGATTTCTTATCATAATTTTCTGCACACTTATAGTTTATAGATGCAGTTAGATCATATCTCTATAAGGGAAAATTTAAAATAACAACCTTTATACTAAAAAAATTATGTATGCCATTACTTAGTAGTTTATGGTTTTAAGACGCAAAAGCCATTTGAGAAATACTTTTCCTACCCACAATTAATCCATATTCTCAATATAGTCATTGAATTTGCACGCGCACATAATAAGAAGGAGAAGACAGTAATGTGGCAGAAGGAGAAGACAGTAATGTGGCGGAAGAAGAAAAAAATGACATTCCTCGTTCTCTGTTTCAGCATCAATCTGCTGATATGAACTAATGATGGCTTTCACATAGGCTTTTCCCTTTAGAGACTTCTTAGTGTCCAATGGAAAGCATACATCAGATTTGTGCAGGTCCGGTTCTTCTATGACTTTTAAGAGTCTCAACTGATTCTGTAAATTACACCCTAGTTGGGTGATACTTTTACCACTTCTCACTGGAGGTGCGCTCTCTAATATCCATTTTGAATATCGATAATATTACATTCAAAATGGATATTAGAGAGCGCACCTGCAGTGAGAAGTGGTAAAAGTACCACCCAACTAGAGTGTAATTTACAGAATCAGTTGAGACTCTTGAAAGTCATAGAAGAACCCGACCTGCACAAATCTGATGTATGCTTTCCATTGGACACTAAGAAGTCTCTAAAGGGAAAAGCCAATGTGAAAGCCATCATTAGTTCATATCAGAAGATTTATGCTGAAACAGAGAACGAGGAATGTCATTTTTTTTTCTTCTGCCACATTACTGGCTTCTCCTTCTTCTTCTGCCACATTATTGTCTTCTCCTTCTTATTATGTGCGCGTGCAAATTCAATGACTATATTGAGAATATGGATTAATAGTGGGTTAGAAAAGTATTTCTCAAATGGCTTTTGCGTCTAAAAACCATAAACTACAAAGTAATGGCATACATAATTTTTTAGTATAAAGGTTGTTATTTTAAGTGCGCGTGCAAATTCAATGAAAGTTAGATTTGAGGATACCCATGTATGAGTTGTATTCTATATATGTGTGTTTCGATTTATGATTTCGCATAAGTGTAGGGTTTGTTTTACTTAAATTTCAAATGTATATACATGCATACTGTCTTCTCCTTCTTCTTCTGCCACATTACTGTCTTCTCCTTCTTCTTCTGCCACATTACTGTCTTCTCCTTCTTATTATGTACAGTACTTCCACAAAATACGTGTTGTCATTTCTAAATGGAAGCTTCTCAGTGCCACCATAGTAGCAGAAGATGGAATTGTTTATCGCCACTAGATTATGCTAAGCCTCGGATAGATTAGGCAAACATGATCTAGAAGAATATAATTAGCAGAGGAAATATGCAAATAAACATGCATGCAAGCTGACATTAAAAGATTAATATAACAGAGATGTCTACTGATGATTTGTAAGATGTTATCGCAGGTAGGACAACTGCCAATTCTATGGCTTGTGGCCACCAGCGACTGCTTTCTCACCACAGTAAAAATAATGAGGGACTATAACATATCATGAATTCGATATGCACCGTGATTTCGTAGCATATGTCTATTAACCTATAATGTATAAGTTCTCGGCGTTGATTGCAGAGGTGCATACAGTCTGAACTAGTAAATATACGTAAGAAGGAAAAAGAAGAAACGATTCATAAATATGGTTGGGCCAGAAACAGACTTAGTCACTGAATGACATATAACTGATATTCCTTGATGTAGAAATCAATACACCTTTGATAACAAACTCATTCTTTTTTGGGAGATATATGAATAACCGACTCTGACCCTCAGCATTCCATTGAACACATGGAAATCCATCGTATCTCATATCCAGCCACCTCACTTCACCGATCCTATGATCGCCCTTTGGAGGACGCACAGCCCTAGCCGCAGCCCCAGCCCAAACCCTAGCCTTAGGTGGTGGTGATGAATGTGAATCCTCATGTGATTTTGCATATTATTGCAAGAGCGTTAATGGGTTTTCAAGATTTGTACGTAGTCAAGAGCAATTATGAGCAAGGAAAGTAAAAATAGTTTTGGAATTTTATCAAACGGTTGGTGAGCAAACTAGTAAAACGTTTTGAATGAAAATATAATGTAAAATAATTTCGAGAATCAAAAGTGATAAGCTTTGTTAATGATATGGGAGAGAAGCTTGCTTTTTCTTTTTTTTGAGAAATATTTTAGGTATTTTTTCCTTATTTCTGTTACATCCTGACCGAAGAACTTTCACAATTGTTAAAATTCAGCATTTTGGTCAGTCCTCTCCTTTATTGATATGCATGTGATGTGAGGGTTGGATTTAACACAGCAACCATTGTTCATCAATATATATTACCAAATAAAGCTCTTTATTGTTGGTTATGTTGGTTTCATCCTATTATTGCCTCAATTTGGTGTAATTTGAAATGGCCCACGATTCTAGGGTTTGATATGGGATGGCAATAGAAAAGAGAATTTGTTCTCAAGTTATGATCGAATACCATAATAAATTGGGAGTTGGTTAGGATTGTGAAATTATGAAAGTAGTTGCATTTTTTTCAAGTATGATCTTGTGAAAATCGGATGAAATATTTAACATCATTTTGTTGTTATTTAGGATTAGCACCCTCTAAAGGATTTTAAGTTAAGATAATGGATATGGATCTTTTGTCAGGATAAAGAAGATCTGCACATGCATAAATACTAGTATAAGATAATTCAAAATTTGGGACAACGGATACATACCGCTAAAAGATATAAATCGAAAACCCAAACAATATTTTGTGATAAACTTAAGTGTTCTTGCAAACTAATACAAATCTTGTTAAAAATTTGATAAATTGACCTTCCCCTTCCCCAGCCCTAGCCCCAGCCCGCAGCCCCAGCCGCACCCCCAATAAAAAATTTGATAAATTGACCCTTCCCCTTCCCCGACCCCGACCCTAACCCTACCCCGACCCCGAACCCGACCCCGCAGCCCAGCCCCTGCCCCAACCCTAACCCGATCCCGACTGGGACCGCGACCCCAGCCCAACCCCAACTCGCGCGCCATGAACCTTAAGCCCAAAATAATCCAATAAATTCTTTAACTTACCTCGAGATTTACTCACCTGAACGGCTGCTGGGGCAGGGGCGACGATCTGAACGGCGGTGGCGACGACCTTAACCGCGGTGGCGACGAGAACTCCAGTGGCGACGAAACCGGCGGTGGCGACGAGGAGAACAACCTTAGCGGCGACGGCGTGGCACATTGGGGGCTTATTTTCGCGCCCGATCGAGAGAGAGAGGGAAATGAGCGTAGGCGATCGATCTGGGATTTTATTAAATCGATATTTACTTGCCCCTACGGATATATCCGTAGGTCCTTTGTTTGCGGCTCCGTAGGGGCAAACACCTAATTAAGAATTAATATTTTTATTCTTGGACGTCTTTGCCCGTAGGGGCAACCTTTTAGCCCTATGGATATATCCGTAGGGCCAAGTTATTTCTGCCCCTACGGATTAAACTATCCGTAGGGGCAACCCCCTATTTTACTAGTGACTTTAGATGTTGCCGTATCTTTTTATTTTTGTAAACATTTGAGTTAATGTTTACAAATGGAAATTGTGAGCTAGAAATCATCATTTTATGCATTTAATGTGGCATGTGCAAGGTTAGTGACTCATGGTCTCTTTTTATGTGCATATGTAACATTATTGTTTTATTTGGTGTTGATTTGATGAGAAGAGAGAGGGGCTTCCATATGAGAGCTAGCTCTTGTATTTTTGAAACTAACTCTCTCATTTTATCATAAGATCACAAAAAGAAAAGAAAGAGAAAAACTTCTTCTTCTTCCTCTTTCTTCTCTAGCTCATAATCTCCATCAATGGCAACACCTTCAACGTCCATCCATCTTATGGATGCAAGAGAAAAAGTGATCGCAAACATTCTCTGCATCACCTTGGACACGTCGGCTAGCACACTTCGTGCCCATGTTGCTTCGGACGAAGCGGGAGCCCGTAAAAAGACTCGAAGATGTGGTGCCCTTTCCGACGAGGAGATCGAGACCGGAGATGCCGCGAGGAGCTTGGGATGGTGGCCAAAGACCGAAGGACACGGATTGATCGGTATAGCTTTTCCAATCCTTTCTCTAGTTGCTAGTTATAGGTTAATGGTTCGATCCGGGTTTTAAGCATACGATAGAGCCGGTTTCTAGTTTGAAAAAGTTTTCGTTTCGGCATTTTAGCCTCGGACAGACGGCCGGGGCACTACCGCAGACTTGCAATATGGAGTCTGGGCGTAATTTATTTCGTTACATAGGGTTGACCTTACGGATCCTAGACTTGAATAGGGGGGTATTAGACCTGAACTTTCGTTTCATAGACTGACCTTGATTGATAGAGTAAGTAGCTTGGGTAGAGTGACGTACCGTATGTATGTTCCGCGGCATATTTACGATACGATACTCCATATAAGTGACCTTAGGATGTACATATCTTGAGACTTGTGATTCTTTTCGTTCCCCTTGATTATACATCCATTTGAGATCCTTGATTCTATTTGTTTCCATGATCATACTCTCACTGATTCTGTTCCTCCTTCTGATCATGTGTTCATTTTAGATCTGCTGATTATTTTCATCCCTTTGAGCTAATTTCATTGATACTTGCTTGAAGTTCCTGTCACCATGGTTTGAGCGCAGATCAAGCTGCTGCTAGTGATGCGGTCAGGGCGAGCTCGTCATGGACGAGTACTGACCATCGTGTTTCTGGTGACATGGGGAAGTATCGATGTAGTATTATGTTGTGACCTCTCGTTTGAGACGGGTGTGCGGTTTTGTACCAGAGGATCGGGCCATGGTTAGAGGCTGCCTGTTGTGAGAGGACTGTTGATGTACAGCATACCTCAGAGATTGTGATGTCATCTACCATGCAGACAGTTGACCCAGCTGTTACTGAGATTGATGTGATGTCGCTTCCAGAGCTTACAAGTTGAGATCGCTGGAGCTTTCAGGAAGAGATGCGACAAGAGATAGATAGTTTATCTTGAGTTGAGAGAAGAAGTGATTCGTCAGATTTGATGCGCCGACACAGGCCCTGTTGAGTTGAAGATTATCAGTATGGAGAATCTTACTCAGATCTAGAGTAGATCGATCCAAAGACGACGTTGTTCATTAGATGATCCGATAGGAGATCAGTAAGTGGACCAGCTTCAGATAGAGGTCCTCACCCAGATGCGTTGTGAATTGATCGAGAACGGACGAGTATTGAGTATTCTTCCAATGATTGGAACAAGTTTCCGAGGACGTATTCGGCTAGAGATCTTCTACAGAGTGATGAAGATACCGAGTTTGTGATTTCGAGTCCGTGTGAGAGATTCCGGATTGACTGTTGCCGAGAACATTTGTAGTACGTAGATAGCATGACGTGACGTCGAAGTGGACGATAATAAAGACGAGTGGAGCAAGAGGTTCGTGCGAGATGTTAACGAGCTGTTGTTACTCCCCTTTGAGATTAGAGATCGGATGTGTATACAGAAGCGTCGGAATATAACCAGTTCCCAAGGAAATGCTATGCTTAGAACGCAGATGTCCAGAGAATGAGAAAAGATTATGTAAGTGTACCAGTTGTTAGTTGTATGTATGCCCTAGAGGCCAGTATTGTACAGATGATGTATATTATATTGGATGCTTGGACATATATAGAGATGACTTTTTTGCTCGATATGATAGTATGCTATCTGGTTACTCTTTATCTTAACATGTACACTTGTCTCTTTAAACTGTCTTATAGTTACATGTTGATAAATCCCTTAGGATGTGTACTTGACTGCCTGGACTATGATGCAGATCATACTAGTGGGGACATGGTAGTCCATAAGTACATCCTTCAAGGTCCCTAGTCGTGGGTGTATCGAGACGGGGCATCGATTGTCACGACCCGAAAGTACGGAACGCGACTGGCACTTAGATTACGAGACGTCTAAATGCGTACCGTAACCTAAGTCAGCCAAAGCCCAGAAGAATCTAAACCAAAATCAAAAGAGAGTGAAGGAAAACCTTTAACGAAAACAGTTTTTAAAATCATTTAAGTTGCATAGAATCCCTTTTTAAAACATCAAAAGTTTCCGAAAATTTCGGCAGAGTCTCCCCTGTATTTTCTATCCCCCAAAATGGGTACAACAAGATAATAAACCAGTAATCATAAAATGGCATCCCCAAGCGGGAGCTAGCTCTTCGCCCAAGGCGGATCACAACCACATGCAATATAATAGTAATATCAAGAAAAAGAGCATAAAAGAAACGCAAAATATCAGAAAACACAACGCCGGCTCAAGTGAGCTCGACCCAAAAGAAACCACAAATATACAAATCTCTCAGTCTCATCACTATGTCGCATATACAATATATAGTGGTAGATGGAGAATACTAGATACAATGATAGAGCAAAAGAAATAAAATATGCTTGCAACCCACCTACGGGCGATGTCGCGAGTCTGAGCAAAAGAAGCTGATGATAAGATAGCCCGCCGCTACAAGGGTGACGGGTCCGACCTGCAAGACACTGTGGCACAACGGGGGTGAGTTGCCAGCTCGTGAGTAGAATATAACATCTAGTAAGGCAATCGTAAGAATGCACGCAATGCGACACAACATGTATGTCCAGATGTGATATAATACCTCTAGTATGCATGCACATGTATGCAATGTCATTACTAAATCTTTAAGTATTTTAAATGCTAAGGGTACTGCATTCTTAACTTTAGAAAATGAATATCTGTATAATAGCTAAATAACATCAAGAAATCATCTGAAAACCCGTGTCAAGCATCGACACCAAATATGAAATCATATCTATCTCAATATCTCACTGTATCAATGTCTCAAATATCGGGCTCCGTCAGTCCGGATCGGCCCATAACATAAATCTCAGGACAACGGTCGGTATCCTCCGGATATCCGCCGCGCCAGACATCACCGGTAGGTAGTCTTCCCCTGCCAGGCTCATCGTCTACAACTCGATCTTCTTGCCCCGGGGTACCATACCGGGCCCACCATGTACCCAAGACGGTTCATCCACTCCTCGAATCGGGTCTCGAAATCCAACAGAAAACATGAAAACTCATGGTGGACGACACATACATCACGAGAAAACCGCAACTTTGTTTTAAAAATGATGAATAGTGCTTTTGTTAAATTCTTGCGGTTTTCCCCAAAAATCCAGAAATCGCAGAAATACTGAAATCCTCAAGAAAATCATAATGTTCACATGTTTTATATATAATAAATGTCTATGATATCAATGTATATGTATATGATGTGAATTTTAGCTAGAATCTATGTAAATATGATGATAATGCGAGGTATATGCATGCTATGCAATTTCCTATATCATGTATGAATGCAAATGGCGATATTAAGTTAAACAGGTTTTCTAGTGCAAGTGGCATGGCAATTACCAAAGGCGTGTGTGTCACATGAATAGTGCGCGTGCAACAGATGCCAATGGTAATGGTGTTAGTGCCTTACGAAGTGTTATCGCATATGTGCATATGAATATCCATGCAATCTAGGTGTTAGTGCCCTACAAAGTGTTATCGCATATGTGCATATGAATATCCATGCAATCTAGCATATTATTAACTGTAAGGGTATGCAATGTCAATGAAGGGGTAAGCTAACTAACAACATGAATCTTACAAGAGATAAGGAAATCCTAACTAGGGGGCGCATCGCGCCATCCAGACGATTCCCCCATAGATGAATACATCTACTCACCTGAAATCCCCGCTAATCCGATCCGACCACCGCCTTGCCTTTACGTGCCGTGTCCGATGTTTCCCCGACCGATCCTATATTTGCATAACACCAAGCATAAGATTACAAAACCTAAAACGATGCAAGTCACAATATACAATTATCGACGCTCTCGAATTAAACATAACATACACTCGGTGCGCGGGAAAACGCACGAAAATCGCTAAAACCTTAACTAAACTCGTCATTTCGGTGCAACCGCCAAAGCTAAAACCCAACTAGACAAAACTACGCATTCGCACCCCTACAAGTCATATAATATGCTAATAATATCATCATGATATCGCAAATAAATCGCTTTCTAATTTCGTAGAAAACCTAGTAAGCATTCACGGACAAATTTCGATGCAAATCTCGCGAATTAACGATTTAGCGATCGCAACAACGCATAAACGTTCGATCTAACCCACTAGATGGCCACAACACTAACTTAAACACACTTATCATAATTCAAACCCTAATTACAACACCAATCCTATTCTTGAATTTTTAAAACAAACCACTGCAATGAAATTGACACTTTAAACTTCTAAAATAGCTTATTTAAACTACAAATTTAACAACTAGATTAAAATTATACCTCCCAAGTGTTGATCCTCTTTCACCTAGCCACCATAGATGTCTTCTTTCTCCTTGTTTTAAACAACTTAGGGTTTGGAAAGAGGTGGAATAGGATTTAGGTTTCAATTTTGTGAAGAAATTGTGAATTTTTGTGGATTTCGGTGGATTTTTAATGGAAATCTGAAGCAAGAAATAGGGGAAATGAGGGGTTTCCAGCAGGTGAGCTCGGCCTGGAGCAAGGGAGGGAGGTTGTGGGGGTTTTGTGGAAGTTTCTAGGTCAATAAAACATCATATGTTATCATTTAATGCTTTCACATCAATATTTTCACAAAAAGCTTCATTTTAATTCATTTTTTCATAAAATTTCCAACCCTTAAACCAAAAGTTTGCAAGTCATGATATAATTTTATTAGCACCCTATTTTAGCTTATAAAGACTCCTAATTATGAAATTTACCTAATTAAATTTGTATTTATCACTAATTTAATGTATTTAAAAAGGCTTAAAATAATAAAAAAATAATTAATTACGAATTTTTTTTATGTAACTAGAAAATTATAAGTGACAAAATTATAGTAATATTTTATCTAAATTTTGTATAATTAGGTCTACAATGAAAAATAAAAATTTTGACTTTTTACGGAAAAAGCCAAAAAATTAGCCGATTACCGAAAAACTGCCTAAACGATTTTTGAAGGGTTACAATCTTCCCTCCTTAAAGAAATTCGGTCCCCGAATTTAGAATTTAACTACGCGTACCTTCAAAAAGATGGGGATATCTCTTCCTCATCTCGACCTCGATCTCCCAGGTGACCTCCTCGCTGTTCGGGCCACGCCAAAGGACCTTGACGGATGGTATAACCTTCGACCTCAATTTCTTCACCTGCCGATCCAAAATGACAACCGGCTGCTCGGTGAAAGAAAGATCACGCTCTAACTGGATCGTCTGGTGCTGAATCGCCTGGGAAGGATCATGAAGGTACTTGCGGAGCATCGAGACATGGAATACGGGGTGAACATCGGGGAAGCTGGGCGGAAGAGCTAACCGATAAGCGACTGGACCAACACGCTCTAGGATCTCGAAAGGACCAACATATCTAGGACTCAGTTTTCCTTTCCGCCCAAATCTCATCACACCTTTCATCGGAGAGACCTTCAGGAAAACATGATCGCCAACAGCGAACTCGAGTCGGTGACGGCGCCTGTCAGCATATGATTTCTGCCTGCTCTGTGCCGCTCTCATCCTGTCCCGAATCAGCTGTATCTTCTCGGTCGTCTCCTGTACAATCTGCGGCCCTAAAATACTGCTCTCCCTGAGCTCTGTCCAACATACAGGTGATCGACATCTCCTTCCATATAAAGCCTCGAAAGGTGCCATCTGAATCGTCTCCTGGAAGCTATTATTGTAGGAAAACTCGATCAAAGGCAAATGACGATCCCAGCTACCACCGAAATCTAAAACACAAGCTCTGAGCATGTCCTCAAGAGTCTGAATCGTACGCTCCGACTGACCGTCAGTCTGCGGATGAAAGGCTGTGCTAAAACTCAATCGGGTGCCCAAAGCTTCCTGGAGTTTCTACCACAATCGGCTGGTAAACTGGGTGCCACGGTCGGACACGATGCAAGTCGGAACGCCATGCAGTCGCACTATCTCATCAATATAAACCTGGGCGTACTGAGAAAATCCAAAAGTGGTCTTCACTGGCAGGAAGTGAGCTGCTTTCGTCAGTCGATCCACAATCACCCAAATAGAGTCGTACCCTCGACTGGTCCTGGGTAGACTCACAACGAAGTCCATGGAGACCTGCTCCCACTTCCACTCAGGGATGGGCAAAGGCTGTAACTCGCCGGCTGGCCTCTGGTGCTCGGCCTTGACTTGCTGACAAGTCAGGCATCTCGACACAAAGTCTGTAACATCCTTCTTCATCCCGTCCCACCAGTAAACCTCTCTCAAATCACGGTACATCTTGGTGGAACTTGGGTGAACACTGTATACTGATCTATGTGCCTCTTCAAGAATATCACGCCCCAGTCCCTCTGAATCTGGCACGCACAGTCGAGTCCCAAATCGAAGTATCCCCTGATCATCAATCACGAACTCAAAAACTCTGCCCTGCTGAATCTGCTCAATAATCTCTAAAATACGGGCATCGCCGGACTGTGCCTCGCGGATACGGTCAAGTAACTGTGGGCGTGCTCTGAAATGGGCCAGCTGACCCTCTGTAGGAGTAAACTCGAACTGCACTCTGCTGTCATATAAAACCTGCCAATACGCCGTCGACTGCATCTGTACTGCGCTCAAACAAGATAAGCTACCTCCGGGCCTCCTACTCAAAGCATCTGCCAGCACATTCGCCTTGCCCGGATGGTATAGAATCTCGCAGTCATAATCCTTCACCAACTCCATCCAACGGCGCTGTCTCAGGTTCAGGTCTCGCTGCTGGAAGATATACTTCAAACTCTTGTGGTCAGTGAATATCTGGCACGACTCACCGTATAGGTAATGTCTCCAGATCTTAAGTGCAAATACCACTGCAGCCATCTCTAAATCATGGGTGGGGTAGTTCTGTTCGTGTTTCCTCAGCTGCCGAGAAGCATACGCGATAACTCTGTCGTGCTGCATCAACATGCATCCCAGCCCCACTCTAGAAGCATCACAATATACCACGAACCTGCCTGATCCTGAAGGCAATGCTAACACTGGTGCAGTAGTCAGACGAGTCTTCAACTGCTGGAAACTATCCTCACATGCCTGGGTCCAATCAAAAGGAACCCCCTTCCGGGTCAACCCGGTCAAAGGTGCAGCAATGCGGGAGAAATCCTGGACAAAACGTCGATAATAGCCGGCCAGACCTAGAAAGCTGCGAACCTCCGTAACTGATACTGGTCTAGGCCAACGCTGAACTGCCTCGATCTTCTTCGGGTCCACACAAATACCGTCTCTCGTCACTACATGACCCAAGAAGTCGACACTGTCTAGCCAGAATGCGCACTTGGAGAATTTGGCGAACAGCTGATGCTCCCTCAAAGTCTGTAATGTGATACGTAAGTGCTGCTCATGTTCCTCCCGGCTCCGAGAATAAACCAAGATGTCGTCAATGAACACAATAATGAACTGATTGAGATACGGCCTGAATACACGGTTCATCAAATCCATAAATGCTGCCGGGGCATTGGTGAGCCCGAACGACATCACCAAGAACTCATAATGACCATAACGAGTACGGAAAGCGGTCTTCGGAATATCCTCCTTCCGAACCCGCAACTGGTGATAACCTGACCGTAAATCAACCTTCGAGAAAAACCCTGCACCCTGGAGCTGATCGAATAAGTCATCAATACGGGGTAGGGGATACCTGTTCCGCACAGTAACCCGGTTCAGCTGACGATAATCAATGCATAAGCGCATACTTCCGTCCTTCTTCTTAACAAACAGGACGGGAGCACCCCAAGGTGACACACTCGGTCGGAGAAACCCTTTGTCCAGCACGTCCTGTAACTGATCCTTTAGCTCTCTCAGCTCTGCCGGGGCCATCCGATAAGGCGGTATAGAGATAGGCCCCATGCCAGGGATCAAGTCAATACAGAACTCAATCTCGCGCTCTAGTGGCAGACCAGGCAGCTCGTCAGGAAATACATCAGGAAACTCTCTCACAACAGGGACCTGGTCCAACGGAACCTCTGTGGAGCTAGTATCACAAATATATGCTAAGAATCCCTGACACCCTTTCCTTAAGAGCTGACCAGCGCGAAGAGAAGAAATCAAGCTGGGAAGGGTAGCACTACGATCTCCCTGAATAACAAGAACCGGCTCACCAGGAAAACTGAATCTGATTGCTTTTTCACGGCAGTCCACGGATGCATAACAGGTGGCTAGCCAGTCCATACCAAGAAGAACGTCGAAGTCTAGCATATCGAGAAGAATCAAATCAACTGAAGAATCTCTCTCCCCGATACGAACGGAACACGATCGGTACACAAAACGGGCAACAAAAGACTCGCCTACCAGGGTAATAACGACAAGCGGCTGATCTAACGGAGAAGACTCTCGGCCCAACCTCGGTGCAAAGTACGTTGATACATAGGAATGTGTGGAGCCTGGATCAAATAATACCCGTGCAACAAAAGAACATACTGGCAGAGTACCTGTCACGACGGCATTGGATACCTGTGCATCCTGAGGACTCAACGCGAACACTCGGGCCTGTCCGCCACTAATAGCTGGCTGTCCTCTGCCTTTACCTCGGCCTCAGCCTCTGTCGCCTCGTCCTCTCGGAACCGGACCGCCACGCCCACGGCCTCTAGAAGCATCTGGCTGGCATGGAGCATCATCAGGAGTAGGAAGTAAAGCTCTCTGAGAAGGTGGTGAGGGTGGTAAAGTCACATGCGGGATTGTCGCCGCGTCCGGACGCCCCATGGTACAGTCTCTGATACGATGGTACTGACTCCCGCACCGAAAACATCCTGGAGACGACTGCTGGGTCTGTGGATATGAACCAAATAACTGACCTCGTCTCAATCCTTTGCCTCCACCATCTCCCGGAAATAATCTATCGCGGTGTCTACCCATCTGCCGCTGAGCTGGCGTATCAGTACGGATCCTCTTCTGCCCAGAAACGACCGAAGTCTCAGAAATACGCTCCTCCAAAAGTAAGGCTGCATCCATCGCGGCTGCGTATGTATCAAAGTGCTGGGTACCGATGGCAAGGAATAGCTGTGTATCAAGCCCTCGCACAAACCTCTTTATTCTCTTCTCTTCTGTGTCGACTAGGTACGGAGCATATCGAGACAACTGGGTAAACAGTATATCATACTCCGACACTGTCATCCCAGGAGTCTTGCGCAAAGACTCAAAACTACGGGCACGAGCATCTCGGACACTCTCCGGAAGAAAACGGGCAAGAAATGCAGATGTAAACTCATCCCAGGTCATAGAAGGCAGACCTGCAGCTCGACCTCTCTCTACTGAGTCGTACCATGTCTGGGCAAGACCCTCCAGACGAAAACTCGCAAACTCCACCAATCTATCATCAGAACACCTCAACGAACGGCAAATCCGAGCCATCCTATCAAGAAATGCCTGTGGGTCCTCTGTCGCATCTGTACCGGTAAAAGCTGGAGGTCTCAATCTCATGAACTCCTGTAGTGAAACAGGGATAGTCTCCGTAGTAGCAGCAGGAGTGACCATCTGTGCAGCAGGTACGATCGTGGTCTATGCGGTGGAAGGAACGTCCTCGGATCTCTGTGCCCGGCTGGACTCAACTAAAGATCCCATCATCTGCCGCAACTCTTGCATGCCGGCCTCTAATCTGGCAATACGGTCTGGATAAGGCGGATCAGTATGACCCTGAGGGATAGGCGTATCATCCCGCTCGATCCTCGCCTCAGACGGGCCCGCCCGAATCTCATCCATAGCGGCAGCCCGCTGAGCTCTCGGAGTCTTTGGCGGCATCGAAGCTAGAATAATAAACAGGACTGATAAGATCATTGCAATTGAATCAAGGAATGCAAGGAATCAAGAAAGGAAATACAAGCAATTATGTCCTAAGGTCACCTAGGCGGAGTACCGTATCGTAAGTATGCCGCGGATCATACCCACGGTACGCCACTCTGCTTAAGTCACCTACTCCATCTACCAAGGTCGTCCTACACTCAGAAAGGTAAAACCTACGCTCTGATACCAACTTTGTCACGACCCGAAAGTACGGAACGCGACTGGCACTTAGATTACGAGACGTCTAAAGGCGTACCGTAACCTAAGTCAGCCAAAGCCAAGAAGAATCTAAACCAAAATCAAAAGAGAGTGAAGGAAAACCTTTAACGAAAACGGTTTTTAAAATCATTTAAGTTGCATAGAATCCCTTTTTAAAACATCAAAAGTTTCCGAAAATTTCGGCAGAGTCTCCCCTGTATTTTCTATCCCCCAAAATGGGTACAACAAGATAATAAACCTGTAATCATAAAATGGCATCCCCAAGCGGGAGCTAGCTCTTCGCCCAAGGCGGATCACAACCACATGCAATATAATAGTAATATCAAGAAAAAGAGCATAAAAGAAACGCAAAATATCAGAAAACACAACGCCGGCTCAAGTGAGCTCGACCCAAAGAAACCACAAATATACAAATCTCTCAGTCTCATCACTATGTCGCATATACAATATATAGTGGTAGATGGAGAATACTAGATACAATGATAGAGCAAAAGAAATAAAATATGCTTGCAACCCACCTATGGGCGATGTCGCGAGTTTGAGCAAAAGATGCTGATGATAAGATAGCCCGCCGCTACAAGGGTGACGGGTCCGACCTGCAAGACACTGTGGCACAACGGGGGTGAGTTGCCAGCTCGTGAGTAGAATATAACATCTAGTAAGGCAATCGTAAGAATGCATGCAATGCGACACAACATGTATGTCCAGATGTGATATAATACCTCTAGTATGCATGCACATGTATGCAATGTCATTACTAAATCTTTAAGTATTTTAAATGCTAAGGGTACTGCATTCTTAACTTCAGAAAATGAATATCTGTATAATAGCTAAATAACATCAAGAAATCATCTGAAAACCCGTGTCAAGCATCGACACCAAATATGAAATCATATCTATCTCAATATCTCACTGTATCAATGTCTCAAATATCGGGCTCCGTCAGTCCTGATCAGCCTATAACATAAATCTCACGACAACGGTCGGTATCCTCCGGATATCCGCCGCGCCAGACATCACCGGTAGGTAGTCTTCCCCTGCCAGGCTCATCGTCTACAACTCGATCTTCTTGCCCCGGGGTACCATACCGGGCCCACCATGTACCCAAGACGGTTCATCCACTCCTCGAATCGGGTCTCGAAATCCAACAGAAAATAGGAAAACTCATGGTGGACGACACATACATCACGAGAAAACCGCAACTTTGTTTTAAAAATGATGAATAGTGCTTTTGTTAAATTCTTGCGGTTTTCCCCAAAAATCCAGAAATCGCAGAAATACTGAAATCCTCAAGAAAATCATAATGTTCACATGTTATATATATAATAAATGTCTATGATATCAATGTATATGATGTGAATTTTAGCTAGAATCTATGTAAATATGATGATAATGCGAGGTATATGCATGCTATGCAATTTCCTATATCATGTATGAATGCAAATGGCGATATTAAGTTAAACAGGTTTTCTAGTGCACGTGGCATGGCAATTACCAAAGGCGTGTGTGTCACATGAATAGTGCGCGTGCAACAGATGCCAATGGTAATGGTGTTAGTGCCCTACGAAGTGTTATCGCATATGTGCATATGAATATCCATGCAATCTAGCATATTATTAACTGTAAGGGTATGCAATGTCAATGAAGGGGTAAGCTAACTAACAACATGAATCTTACAAGAGATAAGGAAATCCTAACTAGGGGGCGCATCGCGCCATCCAGACGATTCCCCCATAGATGAATACATCTACTCACCTGAAATCCCCGCTAATCCGATCCGACCACCGCCTTGCCTTTACGTGCCGTGTCCGATGTTTCCCCGACCGATCCTATATTTGCATAACACCAAGCATAAGATTACAAAACCTAAAACGATGCAAGTCACAATATACAATTATCGACGCTCTCGAATTAAACATAACATACACTCGGTGCGCGGGAAAACGCACGAAAATCGCTAAAACCTTAACTAAACTCGTCATTTCGGTGCAACCGCCAAAGCTAAAACCCAACTAGACAAAACTACGCATTCGCACCCCCTACAAGTCATATAAGATGCTAATAATATCATCATGATATCGCAAATAAATCGCTTTCTAATTTCGTAGAAAACCTAGTAAGCATTCACGGACAAATTTCGATGCAAATCTCGCGAATTAACGATTTAGCGATCGCAACAACGCATAAACGTTCGATCTAACCCACTAGATGGCCACAACACTAACTTAAACACACTTATCATAATTCAAACCCTAATTACAACACCAATCCTATTCTTGAATTTTTAAAACAAACCACTGCAATGAAATTGACACTTTAAACTTCTAAAATAGCTTATTTAAACTACAAATTTAACAACTAGATTAAAATTATACCTCCCAAGTGTTGATCCTCTTTCACCTAGCCACCATAGATGTCTTCTTTCTCCTTGTTTTAAACAACTTAGGGTTTGGAAAGAGGTGGAATAGGATTTAGGTTTCAATTTTGTGAAGAAATTGTGAATTTTTGTGGATTTCAGTGGATTTTTAATGGAAATCTGAAGCAAGAAATGGGGGAAATGAGGGGTTTCCAGCAGGTGAGCTCGGCCTGGAGCAAGGGAGGGAGGTTGTGGGAGTTTTGTGGAAGTTTCTAGGTCAATAAAACATCATATGTTATCATTTAATTCTTTCACATCAATATTTTCACAAAAAGCCTCATTTTAATTCATTTTTTCATAAAATTTCCAACCCTTAAACCAAAAGTTTGCAAGTCATGATATAATTTTATTAACACCCTATTTTAGCTTATAAAGACTCCTACTTATGAAATTTACCTAATTAAATTTGTATTTATCACTAATTTAATGTATTTAAAAAGGCTTAAAATAATAAAAAAATAATTAATTACGAATTTTTTTTTATTTAACTAGAAAATTATAAGTGACATTTTAGTGACAAAATTATAGTAATATTTTATCTAAATTTTGTATAATTAGGTCTACAATGAAAAATAAAAATTTTGACTTTTTACGGAAAAAGCCGAAAAATTAGCCGATTACTGAAAAACTGCCTAAACGATTTTCGAAGGGTTACATCGATATACCAGTGTAGACTAGCGTATACGCTTCTCGACCCATGAGATGGGCGATGGATGATCCCATATCCATTGGTGTTTGACATCAGAGATGGTATACGGGTGCTCAGTGGAGACTGGGTACACTGGACGGACTCGCCGAGAACTCCCAGATGGTATTATACCTCACGTCAGATGGCAGTTCTCAGGTGACACTTGTGCAGGTTAGTCTGTAGACCCGAGATCGTCATAGAGTCTTGTGTGATTCCCACTGTGCTTTGATCTCCACCTTACCACGTCCATGAGGGTGTGCAAAACGGTGGTCTTTGGGTACAGTCCCGAGTCACATCGAGGCAATGAGCGATAGGAGGGGTTTCGTCTCTCCCGGTATTGGGGGTTGATGTTGCGCTGTGCTCGATTTGCCGTAACAGGGAAGTCCCTGGCCAGGGCTGATCAGAGATTTGCTGATAAGTGTTACCAGTTGTTTCTCGACCCGTTATGAGCCTCACATCGGCACGACTTATCGGTTATTGGGGTCTGACGTATACCACCCCTAGACTTGATATGCGACATATCAGACGAACAGACCGGACTGTACGGTAAGTGTTACTGGTTGGATTCACACGAGTGTGAGCGGGCTAGCTCGTCGATCTTCTGATCGCTCAATACCCGGATGGCCGTTACGTTTAGCAGACCGCTTGTGGCTTGTGGGTGCTTGATATGATCATCATCTGCTACCGGCGTATTGACGGGTCTTTAGAGTCCTACACAGAGGTTTCCTGGCTCAAGCGAAACGAAATAGGAGCGCATATGAGATATGTGCGGGACCGAGAATAATGCGTGTATGTGATACCGCATTTCATTCTCGCGATGAATGTTTCGATTGGTTGTATGCGATATGACCTAGTTATCGAATCATTGATTTGTTAAATCGATACATTCGATACTAGTCGGTTATGTGCGACATGACCGGATCATTGAATCAAATGTTGATTTAATGATTTAATGTAAAATTATATTTGATATATTACCTTGCATTAACTAGTATTGGTTCACTTTAAATGGATTTTCTCACTTGAAGTTCGCACATTGTATATGTGATATATTTTGTGTGCACTTGATTGTATCATGTTTGATGTTGCATGCTAACTTGTGTTTTGTGTAAAGATTAAACCATGGTTGTGTAATGATTAGGGTTTTGATTTATTCACTCATTTATTTATCTATTCTTTATTTATATTTAATTAGATAAAAGAAAACAAAATGGTTTTCTTTATCATGAAGCTTGTTGAAGCTTCATGAAGCTTTGACTAAAGAGGCCATTTTGTCTTCATGCTTAACCCTAACCATTACCACTTACCATGGTCTATTCTCTACACTTAACCTTAGTTAGGATATGATAAGTATTGATTTATTTTCTTTTATGCAGAGACTTTTATCATATTCTATCTTCATTCTCTCCTTCTTCTTCAAGAAAGAAAGCTTGATGCCATCAATGGCAACTTGAATTCTAAAGTGAGAAATCCAATTCTAAAGTGAACCCACCTCCTATTTCTTCACCCTCTACCTCTTGCCAAGTTGTTTTGGGTGTTTTCTTCACAAGTTTCACAAATTTGTGAAGTCGGAGCTTGAACTTGTGATGCCTCGACGTAGATCATCTTCAGCACGAAGCCGACGACCTAGTCCGCCCATTTCTCCGATCAAGCCGACGATTGAGTCCAGGATTCGAGATGGACAATGAGAGGACACCTATGTGGAGCCAAGGAAGTGGATATCCGGATCTACAAAGGTTGTAGCTTCTTATCTTTAGTTAAGTTGTTAACTAGATTCGTATTTCGCCTAAACTTCTAGTCAACGATCCGTATTAGGGTTTCTCGGCACCCGTAAAATTTGAAATTGGTATGGTTGATGCCTTGTGAGACTTCATTAGCGTGCCTAGGAACCCTTCACCAGCCTCCGTACAGTTCGGTAGAGGCGAGATCGGAAGAGACCTTGAGCTGGTTCCTTCCAGGACAGTGCTGCGATGAGATTGGACCGAGGATTAGTTGTGTCACATGTATTCAGAGGGCCAGAGGCCGACGCCAGTGACGTACTGCTTTAAGAGTGATCATACTAATTGGCCCAGAGACGACCTGAGGAGTGCCAGAGCGGAATCGTTTCCGTTAGCACACCTGACCGGGAAGATGAACCGATGGATTCCAAGATTGGTAATCCACAGAGAAATGAGGACCCAGAGACAGAGGACGCCAGACCATGAGCAGAAGGCAAGCGGATGTTCTTGCTCTGCCAGTTTTGGGTGCACCATTTTTTTTCTTTCGACATTATAGGAGGTGTACCTTATTGTCATTTGGTGCGATTTGCGTTTTGATCCGAGTTTCACGCTTATATCGCTTGGATTTGAGTTTTGATTATTTAGCTTCATGATATTGTTCTGTGCACCATGGCTGCACTTACTAGGTATTTACATTTGTGCATAGTTATTGCACTTGATATCGTTTTTGTGCCTTTGCTACACGTGTTTATGATTTTGTGGATTTCAAACGGTTGATTTGATTTTGTGCATATGGTACGCACTCGATTTGATTTTTACACTCGGTGTAGCTCACATATGGTTGCAGTGCATTGATACGTATTTTGTGCACGCAGTTGCACATGTTTATGATTTTTATACACTTTGGTAGACTCGGTGTAGTTTTCATACGCGTTTGAGTTATTGATGATATTTCGTGCATTGGATGCATAGGATTTGATATTTCGTGCACTAGATGCACAGGATTTGATATTTCGAACACTGGATGCACAGGATTTGATATTTCGTGCACTGGATGCACAGGATTTGATATTTCGTGCACAGGATGCACCCGATTTGTATTTTGTGCATTTGTTGCACCGGATGCGTATTTCGTGCATTGGTTGCACTAGATTTGCCTTTCATGTGTTTGTTGCACCAAGTGGGTATTTCGTGCATTGGTTGCACTAGATTTATACTCCGTACATTGGTTGCACCCGATTTATGTATTTGAGCATTCGTTTACCAGATTTGTGTTTTCGTGCGCGTGTGTACTTGATATTTGTTTTCATGCATGCTACTGCACTAGATGCTTTTTATGAACCCGACGTGCTTGGTATTGGATATTTGCTCTTATTAGGCGCTTGGTATTGGATTTTTATGCATATTAGGCGCTTGGTATTGGATTTTTGTGCGCATCGGATGCGCTTGAGTGAGATTTTACTCGTGCATGTTGGATGCCCTTGATTTAGATTTTATCCGTGCATATTAGATGCAATTTTATTCATGCATGTGGGATGCACATGATTTCGATTTCATTCATGCATGACGGATGCACTTGATTTGTATTCTCGTGCATGTTCGGCGCGTGAAATAATTTTGGGCACACCTGATACACTCAATTGGGATTTTCTTTCGTGCATGCTAGTTGCAATGGATTGAAATTTTCGTGCACTATAGATTCACTAGTTGTTGTTGTCGTGCTCATCCGTTGCACTGGACAGATGTTTTCGTGCACACCCGTTGCACTTAGTATTTCTTTTGAGCACATTCATAGCACTTGTATTGGATTTGATTTCCGTGCGCACCAGGCGTATGTGATGTTGGATACGCCTTTTGAGGATGATGTTGCTCTTGAGCACTTCGTTTTCATGATAGGTACTATACTATGTAGTAGCCGAACATGACTGATCTGAGGACAGTACCTGAGTACTTTGTATGCATAAAAAGTTTACCAAGAGGTTTTCAAAAAGGAGCTATAGTCTCGCTATTTCTTACGTGTCTGCGAGTGACACGAACGTTTACAAAGGAAAAACCTTTTGGGATATTTTAAAAAGGGCGGAACGTATATTTTGGCAAAACATATATGAACATATGTTCCTATCAGAATTTTGCATTATTATATCGCCCATTCTTAATCACATTACATATAAATAGGTGCTTTTAATCCATGTCTGCTAAATAGTTGCAGGTTACAGGTTCTCAGATCATTACAGTGTAATTCATGATAAGTCGCTACAAATGTGAGACTACGACCAACAATAGATGAATCCGTAAGATGCCGCCTACCAGTTCAAGGAACAAATGAAAATCATTAGACAGTTCAATGCACAAAGCACAAGGGCAGCACAAGATTCAAGACTTCAAAGCGAAGCTCAAGGCAAAAGTCCACATCATTCTGCACAGTTGGAAATCTGGAAGAAAATAGAAGAGATTCTGAAGAACCAAGTGAAGAAATCAGAAGTTAAAAGCAACATGAAGCAACCCTGAAAAATTGAGCCCAAGATCTAACCAATTGGCCGTGGAACCACGCCTAAACAGACCTTTCTGCCGCGGAACCGTGGCCGTATGGTGCACGTGTCGGTGCAAGTGTCGGTGGAGGTGTCGGTGCTTTGACCTGGTTTTCTTAGGGTAGTTTTGTAAATTCGTGTGGATCAGAATGTAACCTAGGGTTTTTCCTATCTATAAATAGGAAAGTTGAAAGCCAAATGAAGGCATGCCTCTCTTTAGTTTTTATGCCTCTTTTTAATTTTTAGATTTAGAATTTAATTCCAATTGTAATGCATTGTTGAGAGGTCATCAATAAAGTAAGACTTATTTTTATCTCGCATTCTTTTTATCTGAATTTTAATTCCTGCAATTTTTTATCCGTTCTTTTATTATCGGCAATTTAGTTCATCTATTAAAATAAAAAAAATTAATTTTATTGTTATCTTCCTAATGAGTGAGTAATTCCTCACTTGTTAGGGATAGGAGATGGAAGCTTTGAGAGAATGAGATCTCTCACTCCTTTCTTTGCCCAAATAATTTTAATTAGGACTCACTTTAATTCCACCACACTCCGCTCACTACGGCACCCTATCTTACATAATAGCGGTGATTCCCTAGTTAGACCGGTTGTGGTTGAATTAATCGGAGGTTAGGGCTAAGAGCCAAGAACGGACGGATAAGGACCAAAAGGAAGAAACTATGTTTCTTCCTAAGTCGTGCTAATCCCCATTGTTGACTATTACCCTAACACCTATATTCTTAACTAAGGCATTGAAAGAAGTGAGAAGAATCCCTATTTCGAACTAACCTAATCCTAACCCTAGCAAGCCTTTATATCAATTTATTCTCATTCTTAAATCTTCAAACAAAACCTACCAAAGTTAGGACTTAACTCGTTAGAACTTAAAGAAAAGGACACCATTTCCCTATGGATCGACTTGTACTCAACCGGCTGGCTACCAAGCGACACCGTCTTGATTGCGGTATTTTTAAATTTAAAACGCATACAAAATCTTTAACAATCAAATGGCGCCGTTGCCGGGGAAACGGTACTTTATTTATTTTTGTAATTTCGGGTTAATTAAATAAAAGATATAAAAAATAAAAAAATAAAAAAATCATCTTGTTATTTTTGATTGGTTTTTGTGCGAATTGTGCAAGAAAGGAAGACGGACTGATTCAGATCTGGAGCAAGCTCAGTGAACAAATTCAGAAATAGAGGATCTGAACAGACAGTGGAGAACCAAAATAGCACAGAGAAAATTTTTGAAGATCTGAACCTATTGATCCACCGCTGAACCGTGGCAGAAGTGGGCATTTGACCGCGGAACCGCGGTCAAAAGTTGTCGTCAGCAACTGAAAATCTTTGTAAGTATCTTTTTTCTTCTCTTCCACCCCCAAAGCTCCACTGAAAAAAATTTCTTGCAAGCATTCTTTGCACAGCAACCCCTTCTCCCGCTCCAATAAATTGTTTTTGTGCAGGATTCTTAGCGCCGCAAACAAAAAAAAAATTGGCAAGTGTTTTAGATTTTTGTGTGTTACTGCTTTTCATATTTAAAACGGAATCTAAGGGGCTATAACACCAATTAAGATTGGATGGGGATTTCATTACCCTTCCTGAGACCCCAGAAATCACAAAAAGCATATGCATCACCCTTGAGTTAATTAAAAAATATTTAGACTCGGCCAATTAAGGACTGTCGCGTTCATTAGGACAAAGGAAGGTTGTGGTCATTCAGTCGTATCTAAACCTGACTTTGTGGTGCCTAGGCTAGATAAGTGCGAAAGGTAACTTTAAAAGGCCCGTCTCATGGTGGTTCGTGAGCGGAACCCTCTTTTCTTCATTTGTGCTTACCTGGCCACAATTATCGGTGAAGAGGCGATTTGAGTGATATCTCACAACTTGTCGTTTTGAACAGTTAGGAGCGGTCTAGTTGACTTAGGAGACCCTAGCTCTAGGTTTGATTGTGCATGTTTAAATTGTGATTGTTTGAAAGTGTGCCGTAGTTCCGTACAAATTTTTGCAAAACTCTTTATAAAAAAATAAACACAAAACAAAATTATTACAAAAACTTGCCTTTGTCGCTAGAATCCCATTGCACCCACCTTTCATCCATATTTCCTATTGACGTTTTGACTACACTAAAACTTATTTAGTGTATGTCTGGTTAGACTCGGGACATTAGTGTCCGCCTAGTCCGTGTTTCGTTAGTCGCTACCGACTACGCGATCGACTCCGAAGTCGAAACTCCCTCCACTCCTTTTTCATCCTTACCTTTGCCGGCCAACTCCAACGTTGACCGAAATTCTGTCCATTCACCCTCATCTTCACATTCATCATCTTTTAAAGAGATGTCAGGATTCAATCCTAACAACCCTTTACCTACCTCGGGACTGATTCCACCTCAACTGGGTGCGAATAACCCGCAACCACCTCATGTTGAAGCGCCACAGCGAATTGCGCTCCAGGATCGTTTCTATCCTACCTGCCCCGCACTTCCAACCTATCTTTCACTTCCGCTGGCAAATGGGGATAATTTCGAAATTAAGCCCCACTTCATCAATATGTTGTCCAAATTTCACGAGCTGGAATCCACAGATGCTTATATCTTCATTAATAAATTCCAGAATGTTTGTGCAATGATGAAGACCACCCAACTGTCCGACGATGCTATACGGCTACGAGTCATTTCTTTCACTTTGTGTTACCTAGCTGAAAAGTGGCTGTATAGCACCGCCTCACATTCTATAAACAATTGGGAAGAGTTTGTTAAAGCGTTTCTTAAAAAGATTTACCCAAATCACAAAACCGTAAGAATACATAATGAAATTAACCAATTTTCCCAGCTTCCTTCCGAACCTTTTCGGAAGTGTTTCGAACGTTACAAATACCATCTTGTTCAGTGCCCTCATCACGGTATTGAGAGATGGAAACTTTGCCAAACCTTATACGAAGGACTGAACCCAGCAATTAAGCAGTTGTTGGAAACCATTTGTCAAGGCCACTTCCTATCCATATCTGATGAGGAAGCTTGGCAATTTCTCGACGATCTTGCTGAACAAATGCTTCAGTGGGAAAGCACTAGACCGACCACTTCGTCTACTTCTTCCGTTCAATCTAGGGCAGGCGTTCATCAACTTGGTATGTCAATTGCAATGAAGGCCGAAATGGCAGCAATTACACGAAAACTTGAAGCCACTGAGAGCAAATTCTCATCGCCTTCTCCTGCCCATGCTTTACCCCCTCGCACTATATGCGCTTGTTCTTTGGATCCATCCCATTTGACCGAAGAGTGTTTTTACAACCCACCGGCTCAAGGACAGGATCTAGTCAATGCTTCCTTTCAGCAAAGACAAAGAAATGATCCATACTCTTCAACTTACAATCCTGGTTGGAGAAACCACCCCAATTTCACCTGGAATCAAAATCAACAATAATTCCAAGGAAACAACAACTTCCAGAGGCCTCCTCCTCAACAACAAGTTCCTCAACAAACTCAATATCAACAATCTTTCCAACCCCAACCTTACCAAAATCAAATGAACAATTTTGCACCAAACAATTCTTTTCCTCAAAACAATTTCGTTCCACCAAATAATGATAAGGTTACCTCGTTAGAACGAAGTCTGGAGGTGTTTTTAAAACAATCAACTCAATCCTCCGCCAATATCCAGTCTTCCATTCAGTCTTTGGTGCAACACACTGCTTCACACGGGAAAAGTATCAAAACCATTGAATCCTAGATTGCATAACTGAATGCAGCTTTAAGAGAACGAGAAAAGGGGAAGCTTCCATCTCAACCACTCCCAAATCCTGATCACCCACAAAATGCACATGTTGCTCTTGAATAACAAAACCATAATGTGAGTGCCATGACTACATTGAGATTTGGAAGGTTGTTGCACAACAATGTTGGCACCGATGATGACACCCCGGCCGCCGCTTCTTCTTCTTCTTCTTCATCTTCAGAGCCTGTTCTCCATTCTTCAAAAGGCTCTACTTCTTCTGCTGATCCGAACGGACCCACATCTCACTCCACGAAAACACCAGCACTGGGATCCGTTCCTGGTACATAATCTCCTCCACAAACATTGGACTCAACAAATTTTCAAAATGTTCCATTTCCAAACCGGTTGAGATCCAATAAACAAAATCCACAAATGGAAAAGATTGTGGAGTTATTTAAGCAGGTTAACATTAATATTCCTCTCTTGGATGCAATCCAACAAGTCCCTTCTTATGCAAAAATCTTGAAGGACTTATGCACAAAGAAGAGGAAATCTCAGGTACCTAAGAATGTGTTCTTAGCTAGTGCCGTGAGTGATGCTCTTACCCAACCTTTACCTCAAAAACAAAAGGACCCTGGCTGTCCTACGAATTCAATAACTACTGGGGATAAGAACATCAACCGTGCACTTTTAGATCATGGTGCCAGTGTTAACCTACTTCCTTATTCGGTATATGAGCAACTAGGCGTTGGAGAGCTGAAACCTACACATTGTACTTTCCAAATGGCCGACCGATCCATCACCCATCCTAGGGGTGAGCTAGAGGATGTGTTGATCAAAGTAGGGGACTTCATATTCCCCACTGATTTTATTGTTCTCGACACATAACCTGTAGCTAACCTCCGGAGTCAAATTCCGGTGATACTCGGTCGACCATTTCATGCAACCTCTAATGCTGTGATCAATTGTTGAAATGATTCGATGAACCTATCTTTTGGAAACATGACAATTGAAATCAACATTTTTAAGTTGGGGAATCAGCGCTCTGAACCTGATGCTAATATACTAGACATTTGCTCGATCCAAGAGATCACCCCGGACGACTGTGAAATAGAAAAATTTTTGTTCGATCACAGCAATCTTAACGCGACTAATGCGTTCCTCCTTGAACCTGATACTGCTTTCACGCTCGATAATGACTACGAGTGTTTCACTTTCTCAAACGATCTTGACCAATCACCACCCGAGTTTGAATCCTTTGAATTTTCGGATGAGTTAGCTGAACGATCCGACTCGGCCGCTTACACTCGTTTTGAACCTCTGTTGGAATCCTTTGAGTTTAAGACAATTTCACCGATTTTACCTTCAATTGTTTCACCTCCAACCCTCGAACTCAAGCTATTGCCTTCTCACCTTAAATACGCTTACTTAGGTGAGAATGAGACCCTTCTTGTTATCATCACGGCTTCTCTAGCCCCAGAGCAAGAGAAAGCCCTTTTGACGGTCTTGTAAAGCAATCGGCAAGCTTTTGGCTGGACTATGGCGGACATCAAGGGGATTAGTCCCCTAATAGTTGAACATCATATTCATATGATGGATGATGCCAATCCAGCAAGGAATCCACAGAGACGACTCAACCCAGTCACGAAGGAGGCTGTTAAAAAGGAGATTGTAAAATGTCTTAATAGTGGTATCATTTACCCTATCTCTGATAGCCAGTGGGTTAGCCCCATTCACGTTGTCCCCAAGAAATCGTGCATAACGGTCATAACTAATGAGGCGAATGAGTTAATACCTACTCGCACCCAAACTGGGTGGCGAGTATGCATCGATTATAGAAAACTCAACGCCGCAACACGGAAAGACCACTTTCCATTACCTTTCATTGACCAAATATTAAAACAATTGGCTGGGCATGAATACTAATGCTTTTTGGATGGCTACTCCGGCTATAATCAAATTCCCATCGCTGAAAAGGACCAAGACAAGACCACATTCACTTGTCCTTTCGGTTCGTTTGCTTACCGGCGCATGCCCTTTGGGTTATGCAATGTACCCGCGACCTTCCAGTGGTGTATGATGGGTATTTTTTCAGACATGGTGGAAAAGTTCTTGGAGATCTTCATGGATGATTTCTCCATTTTCGGCGACTCCTTTGATGAGTGTTTGCTACATCTCGACGGAGTCCTTACCCAGTGTAAGGATAAGAACCTTACTTTAAATTTGGAGAAGTGCCACTTTATGGTACGAGAAGGTATTGTCTTAGGACATATCATCTCGTAAAATGGTATTGAGGTAGATAAAGCGAAGATTGAAGTCATTTCCAATCTCCCTCCTCCCAAATGCGTCCGAGACATTCGAGCCTTTCTTGGCCATGCCAGTTTCTATAGACGGTTCATCAAGGATTTTAGCAAGATTGCTAGACCCTTGACTCTTTTGTTGGCCAAGGACACCACATTTGATTTTGACTCGAGTTGTATGAAGACGTTCGAGTCATTAAAAAACTCACTTACTTCTACTCCCATTCTTTCGTCTCCTAACTGGATGCATCCATTTGAAATTATGTGCGATGCATCTGATTTTTCCATTGGTGCTGTCCTTGGACAGCACATCGATAAGATGCTGCATGTCATCTATTACGCTAGCCGAACCTTGAACGAGGCCCAATTAAATTACTCAACAACCGAGAAGGAATTCTTAGCTGTTGTGTTTGCATTAGAAAAGTTCAGGCCCTACTTAATCGTCTCTCCAGTCATCGTATACACTGACCATTCAGCTCTTCGCCATCTTTTTACGAAGAAGGACGCTAAATCTTGGCTGATACGTTGGATGCTCTTACTACAAGAGTTCGACCTTGTCATCAAAGACAAAAGAGGATGCGATAATGTAGTCGCCGACCATCTTTCACGCTTCCCTTCTTCGCCGATGCTTCAATTTCCTATAAAAGATGTTTTTCCAGATGGGCAGCTCTTGACTGTATCATGCGAACCTTGGTTCGCAGATATTGTGAATTATTTGGCCACCGAACTTATACCAAATGAATGGTCGAATCAGGACAGACTCCGATTCCTATCCCAGGTAAAACATTTTTACTGGGATGATCCTTACCTATTCAAATACTGTTCTGACCAAATTATTTGTCGGTGTGTCCCCGATAATGAATTTAAGAGTGTGCTGTCATTCTGCCACGATCAAGCGTATGGCAGGCATTTTAGCCCTAAAAAGACAGCCGAAAAGATCTTGCAGTGTGGGTTCTACTGGCCACAACATTTTAAAGACGCACATGATTACTGCAAGACATGCTCCCGGTGCCAACACTTGGGCCGGATAACTAGGAGAAATGAAATGCCGCTCCAACCAATATTGGTTGTGGAAATTTTTAATGTTTGGGGGATTGATTTTATGGGACCGTTTCCCAATTCTTTTGGGAACTTGTATATTCTCCTCGCCGTTGATTATGTTTCTAAGTGGGTCGAGGCTGTGCCCCGTCGGACTAATGACAACAAGGTTGTCGTTAGATTCCTCAAAGAAAATATTTTCTCCCGGTTTGGGCACCCTCGCGCAATCATCAGCGACAATGGAACTCACTACTGTAATAGGACTTTCGAGTCCTTAATGCGGAAATATTCTATTAATCACAAGCTATCAACGCCCTATCATCACCAAACGTGTGGGCAAGCCGAGTTTTCAAATCGGCAAATTAAGCAGATATTAGAGAAGACGGTTTCCAAAAACCCTAAGGATTGGTCTCTAAAACTTACTGATGCCCTTTGGGCATTTCGAACTGCCTATAAGACAGATCTTGGCATGTCTCCTTATCGGCTTGTTTATGGAAAGGCTTGCCACCTTCCAGTAGAAATAGAGCATCGTGCATTTTGGTCGATAAAACAGCTGAATCTATCTATCGAAGATGCGGGCAGCAATAGAAAACTGCAGTTAAATGAATTAAACGAGCTTCAGGATGAAGCTTATGAGAACGCGTTTGTCGTCAAAAACCGAACGAAGGTGTTTCACGATAAACACCTTATGCGCAAAACATTCAAACCTAGTCAACAGGTTTTACTTTACGAAACCCGGCTACATTGCCATCCCGGCAAGCTCAGATCTCGATGGAAAGGGCCATTTTTGGTACGCACTGTATATCCGCACTAAGCGGTCGACTTAGAGAAACCGGAGGACGGTTCACTATTTAAAGTGAACGGACATAGGCTTAAACCGTTCCTCACCGTGGACCATTCGGAGGAGCTCCTTCTGTTGCAGGAGCCAATTTACATTGACTAATCTTCCTCCATCTACCCCCAAATTTCTGTTATCCAGCCATAAACAGTGGAAACACTGTTTCAAATAAGTTTGGGGGTATGCCCAATTTGTAATTATAAATTATAAAAAATAAAAAAAATTGAAAATACAAAATAAATTTTTTTTTTCAAATTTTTTAGGATAGTTTTGTAAATTTTCAGAAAAAAAGATAAAAATAAAAATATTTTTTTACAAATAAATTCCTCTTTTTAAGAGGTCCTTTTTGCAAATAACCAAATAACCTTATAAATAGAACTCGACCCCTCTACTGCATTTACCAAACCCTAAATTATTCCTCTCTCAAAACCATAGCCGCCGCTTCAATTTCTGCAGAGAGATCGCTCCATCCCGCCGCCGAAGCCTTCTCTGCGCCGCACTTCCTCTACTCCTTGGTGTAGTCTCCCTCTGAAAACTTCAGAGGTGGTTTGCATTTTCTGATCCTCTCTGTTAAATTTAAAAAAAATTAATTACTTCTCTGTAATGGCCCCGACCCAGCAATTTGAAAGGGACTTTTCCCAAATGTTCGAACACACTGTTTATGGTAGTTACTTCGGTGATGAGATCCGAAGGCGCGGATAGAACTTTTTACTATTTAACCATCCGAATGCCTTCGCGCTTCCGGATCTTGTCACCCGTTTTTATGAATGCATGGAGGATGGTTGCCTCTCACAACACGGTTATATTAGGTTAAATTGGGAGGATAGGGAAATAATAATTGATAGGGACTTCATCTATGAGGTCACCTTAATACCTAGACTCCCTATTCACGATCAACCACTCCAATTCGAGGAGTACCTACCCTTGATAGGTAATGATTGTTCGAGGGAGCCACGAAAAGGCATCCAGTCTAGAACCCTTTTTGCGAACGTCTTAACTGTGTGCCGTTGGGCACAAAATAATATTTTTGGTAGTTCGCACAATACGACATTTTTCACACCATCCCTTTATATAGTGCACACTTTGATGACTAGAAACCCCATCTATGATATGTGCACTGTATTACTTCACTCAATAGGTGCGGGCAAGAGGGCTGCCAACTATCCACGCCCTATGTTGGTGACACAACTGTGTCGCCATTTCTTCCCTGTGGAGGAATTCGAATTTTATATGCATGGAGGGATCCCCATTAGACCTCTTCTTGAGGGCGTATCCACGTCCTACACACGCTTACATGATGTATGGTCGCGCACCGAGCCGGCCGAGAACGTGTCCACCAAGACACCTAGCTCCAGCTCGACAGCGAGCGATGAAGAGCTTACCCCCACTGCACAAGCGCGCTTGATGCAACAAACCAATAGGGGGTAGAAAGTTTGATAGGGATGATGACCAACCTTGGTCAGCGAGTGATGAGTTTGGAGCAGGGCATGACCACCCTGCTGGCGAGAGAGGAATGTTCCCGTTAACGATCAAGAGGATGGGGGGTGAGACCAGTAAGGCTGCGTCTGGTTGACGCCGCTGGGAGCAGTGATGACACTGCTTTCGATAAGTTAGGGGGTGGAGGTGGATTGTAAATGGTTATCTTTGCATTGCATCTTCATTTTTTTTGTACATATTTGTTTTTCTTTCTTTGCATATTTAATTCCGCATTGCATCTTTATAAAAAAATATAAAAAATAAAAAATATAAAAAATATATATAAAAATAAAATCAATAAAAAATTTATAAAATAAAAAAAAATTGGAAAGTTCAATTTTGGGCATATTTGACTTAAGTTCAACATGACGGTTGACTGGTTAGGAAAAACTAGATCCTAAACTTGGTAAATTAAAAACCCTAAAAAATAACCTTTCTTAAAGTTTAATTATTGAAAATATATTTCCTTGCAGATTATTTAGAAATAGCCAAATTTTGAGTTCAGTTCTTGGGCTAAGTCAAAATAAGGGAAGAGTAATGAAATTTTTATTTGAAGTGTAAGTCTGAAAAATAATTCTGAACCTTTAGTCTAAATTTTGAAAATGTATACCCTACTTTACGCACTCACACACATCTTGAAACTTGGGATAGTAGAGGATACCTTCAAATGCTCTTGTCTAAAATCCTTAGTATGAAGGAAATAAAAGTATAAGTGGTGAATAAAGAGACATATAAAAAAAATGAACACTGGTTTTGTAATTGCTTAAGGCAACATAAATAAAAAAAAATTATAGCGAGGGTGCTTTATCACCTAGTGACTTAGACCAGCTGGTTTGGGAGTCACTGCTAAGCCTTAGGTATTACAAGACGAGGAATTACGCATAAATGCGCAAGCACATTTTGTAATCCGTCGTTTAGTATCTCAAGAAGTATTAACGGTCGCATGAAGGATGTGTGAGCAATTTCATCTAAAATTCACCAACTAAAAGTATTTTGGACGATGGACAAGAGTATGATAGCTTGAATTGAATTTCCAAGTTTAGGGGTAAAAATTACACACACGTAGGGGTATATGATTGGGGTTTGGATGAGAGATAGGAATGAAAGATAGGCCTTATATCTTCAGTAAAGATGATAAAAAATCTTGAGTTGAGAATGCACCATAAAAGGAAAATTCAAAAGATGCTGAAAGCTTAATAAATTTGCAGAACATATACGATCTTAAGTTAAATGAAAAGTGAGTGTGAAAAATACGGGTTGATGATTTCTAAGTTAATGATAATAGAATTTCTTACTAGAATACCGAATTGAAGAACTAGAGTTAATGGCCTAATTGATTAGATTTGGTGGGCAGTATCCGCTGAAAACCCTTAGAAAACAACACTCCTCCTACTAAGGACACCTAGAGGTTCAACGTCTTGTTGCAAGAGCTCAGTGCAATCGTGTGAGGTTAGGATTATTTCGAGAATAAAATTTGTTTTGCTCGGGACGAGCAAAAGATAAGTTTTGGGGTATTTGTTCATATCAGAATTTTGCATTATTATATCGCCCATTCTTAATCACATTACATATAAATAGGTGCTTTTGATCTATGTCTGCTAAATAGTTGCAGGTTACAGGTTCTCAGATCGATACAGTGAAATTCATGAAAAGTTGCTACAAATGTGAGACCACGACCAACAATAGATGAATCCGTATGATTCTGCCTACCAGTTCAACGAACAAATGAAAATCATTAGACAGTTCAATGCACAAAGCACAAGGGAAGCACAAGATTCAAGACTTCAAAGCGAAGCTCAAGGCAAAAGTCCACATCATTCTGCACTGTTAGAAATCTGGAAGAAAATCGAAAATTCTGAGGAACCAAGTGAAGAAAACAGAAGTTAAAAGCAACATGAAGCAACCCTAAAGAATTGAGACCAAGATCCCATCAATTGGCCATGGAACCGCGGCCAAACAGGCCTTTCTGCCGCGGAACTGCGGCCGTATGGTGCACATGTCGGTACAAGTGTCGGTGGAGGTGTCGGTGCTTTGACCTGGTTTTCTTAGGGTAGTTTTGTAAATTCGTGTGTGGATCAGAATGTAACCTAGGGTTTTTCCTATCTATAAATAGGAAAGTTGAAAGCCAAATGAAGGCATGTCTCTCTTTAGTTTTTATGCCTCTTTTTAATTCTTAGATTTAGAATTTAATTCCAATTTTAATGCATTGTTGAGAGGTCATCAATAAAGTAAGTTTTATTTTTATCTCGCATTCTTTTTATCTAAATTTTAATTCCTGCAATTTTTTATCTGTTCTTTTATTATCTGCAATTTAGTTCATCTATTAAAATAAAAAAAAATGAATTTTATTGTTATCTTCCTAATGAGTGAGTAATTCCTCACTTGATAGGGATAGGAGAAGGAAGGTTTGAGAGAAGGAGATCTCTCACTCCTTTCTTTACCCAAATAATTTTAATTAGGACTCTCTTTAATTCCACCACACTCCGCTCACTACGGCACCCTATCTTACATGATAGCGGTGATTCTCTAGTTAGACCGGTTGTGGTTTAATTAACCGGAGGTTAGGGCTAAGAGCCAAGAACGGACGGACAAGGACCAAAAGGAAGTAACTATGTTTCTTCCGAAGTCATGCTAATCCCCGTTGCTGACTATTATCCTAACACCTATATTCTTAACTAGGGCATTAAAAGAAGTGAGAAGAATCCCTATTTCGAACTAACCTAATCCTAACCCTAGCAAGCCTTTATATTAATTTATTCTCATTCTTAAATGTTAAAACAAAACCTACCAAAGTTAGGACTTAACTCGTTAGAACTTAAAGAAAAGGACACCATTTTCCTATGGATCGACTCGTACTCAACCGGCTAGCTACCGAGCGACACCGTCTTGATTGCGGTATTTTTAAATTTAAAACGCATAAAAAATCTTCAACAATCTACATACATTTATTACTTCATAAATATGCGTCCGTTAGTTATGCCGTGAGTTACGTATCACACGGCAATTCAGAAAAGATTTTGCATATGTTTTATTCAGTTTTAAAAGCTTTTCCAACTATGCGTACTATAACCGTATTATAGTAATTGACTAACGCATATGGGATTTCGGTAGTGGATTTCGAGATCTGTATCTCCATTGTGATTCCGATGATATGCGTGCAAGTCCGATGATTTGCGTGATACTTGACGAAGTTCGGTTTTGAGTTTTCGTACTCATTTTTCCGGCGCACAGGATGCGCTGTGGTATTTCTGTATCTTCCGTGATTTCGGAGCCCCGTTGATTTGAGTTGATTATTGAAATGTTTTAGCATTTGGGGTTTTTAATTTAAATTCGGGGACCGAATTTCTTTAAGGAGGGAAGATTGTAACATTTCAGAAAATATAAAATGTTATTTTTGGAATTTAATATTAAAATAATATATTTCGCAAAAACTACCGATTTGCGAATTTGGGGTTTCGTAAAATGGTATAAATATATACCAATATTTATGAAATAATTGGGAGATTAAAATGAATTATTCATTTAAAAAATATAATTTTGTGAAAGTGTGAGTAATGAAAATTTTAGTTTGCTTGGAAAATTTTTAGGCTTGGCAATAAAATTTCGAAATTCCTTATGCTTGGATTTTTGTGGGCAGTGGACAATTTTCGAAAGTCTCTGGGCATGGGCAACATAGGTGTTGATGTGGTGTCCGTTGGCCATTTAATGTTTTGGTGAAGATATTTGTTTAGTGGTGGCTGCTAATTGATTTGGAGTGAAGGGGTTTTGTTGGGAATTCACCCGTGCTCGCAAATGCGTATTGTTTTGAAATTGAGATATGGTTTTAAGAAAAAGAATGCGCACGCAAGATCATTCTCGTTTTACAATTTATAACCGCAAGTGCACGGCGCGTTGTAGCGAGCCGGCAAGGACGGATCGATCCGTAGGGAATTGTGTAATAAGTATTGTTGTTTAAGGTTAACAAATGAACGAATTGGTGTCACAATAAATATATAAAAGAATATAAACAAGGAAAAAGCAAGAAAAGGAGTTAAGGAAAGAATGGTTGTGTCTTGGTTCGGAAGCTTTGAATCGCGACGTTTACCTCTACACTCCCTTGGTTATGAGATGTCCGTTTAATCACTTACCTTTTGTATGTCCGCGCTCGGGGTATCAACACTAAACACGAGGGTTAGCAAGCATATCGCAACAACAAAAACACAAAGTAGTTAGTGAGAGCAAATGGTTTTAGTGTGGAGTTTGCTAAGGGTTGTGATGGTATGTCGTATATGAAATCAAAAGATTGTCAAGCAATTGATCACAAGATACGATATCCAAACATAGCAAACTTAAAACTAAATGGATTTTAACTTAAACATTGAAAATGGGGAAAAGGAATGAATATGGCATGTGAGGAGGTTACAAGTAACCATAGGTCAAAATACCATATCATATCAATACATTAGCAATATTTAAATTAGAATCAAAAGTTATGCACATGAATCATAAACAAGAGGTGTAGGAGGCAAAGCCTTTCATCTCACTTCCTCACCCACACCACAACCAAATAGAATTAGTTAAGCAAGATGAATAAAAGAAAACAAAGCAAGTAAAGAAAGCAAGTACATATAAAAGAAACAACAATTGCAATATATTAACACTTGAAGAAATGAGATACAAGAATTTGGTATCTTGTTCCACCTCCTTAATGAAGCTCTCCAAAGAGAGCTTCAAGAGGGAAGAAGAAGAAGAAACCAAGTGACGATAACTCACCATCAAGCTAAACCAAAAAGAAGAAAACTATCAAAAATGAGAAGTGGTATATACATGGTCCCCTTTCTTTAGATCAGTTCTGGTATTTATAGGCCATAAAACAGAATAAACAAACAATATACAAATAATGATGTGGCACTAATAAACAATCAGAGAAATATGGCGTCAAAAGGGGGTAGGGCTGCCGAGGTCGCCGGATATGGTGGGTACGTCGCCGGCCAAAATCCGAGGAGAGAGGCTCGGGTTTGTAGGGTGTGTTTATGTGTACTCCAATAACACTCTGGCTCAGTTTGCTTTATCAATTGTAACCTGGTTTGTATGCAGAGGAATGGAGGGAAACTTGGTCATTACATCACATCAAAACCTTATGCAATAAATGCATTCACACCCACTTTGCACAAGTTTTTTGCCCACTTGTTTTCTTTATGATGCCAAGGCATCCTATCATGGTCTATGGCAACCCCTCCCCTAGATCTAAGGCTATGTGCACACATGTAAGGGTTGGATCATTTTTATACAAAAAATGTGTGCACATGTATTATTTCCAAAAAGAGCTCCAGGGGCATCGGTCGGTTTCCTGTTCTGTTTGGAGTGTCGGCTCCCAAACGTGATATCTGTGATTTTGAATGTGTTTTCTAGTATTGTATCACGAATACCTGTAAACTAGAATAACTGAGCAAATACTGATTAATAGTACCGATATATAGCAAAAAAGATAACGAATGAGAGGTAATAAAATGCAGTTTTATGAGATGAACAAATACCCCCAAACTTGTCTTTTGCTCGTCCCGAGCAAAACAAAAAATCCTAACCTCACTTTCGCAGGGAACGCGATTGCACTAAGCACGTGCAACAAGCCATTAAACCTCTAGGTGTCCCTAGTAGGAGGAGTGTTGTCTCCTGTGGTTTTTAGCGGATTACACCCACAAAATCAAGTCAAGTTAGTAACGCAGAGGAACTGTTGATTCTAATCTTACGGTTGGATATCAAAGTTAGAAGCTCTTTCACCCAAGTTAGAAACATTAAACCCTAGTTTTCACCCCTCGCAATTTGTTTAACATAAGCTAATACGTGTCTTTTCGTGATTGTGCGGTAGTGTCGACAGGTTTTTAAGAACTTGATTAGGGTCATCATGTCAAAAAATTATGCACCAGGATAAACTTCTGAAGGATCACACAAGTTTAGAAGGAGTGAAGATTTTCTTAAGTTTTATTATCTAGTTAGGTTTCTGTAAGTCCATGCTACCTCTCCCGGTACTTTCGGGCATGCGGGATTTGATGAAAAACAATTTTCTTAGAGGTGGTAACATGGACTCAAAACCGGATCTTTGTTAAACATCTAACTAACAACCTAACTACGAGTTGGTAACTACTCGGTTAGGGGGTTATACCTTTCTTTTTCTCGAACTCCTTCGTCTTCAAGCTTCGATGGTCGTCCGAAACGGCTTGTCCCCGTCGTCTCCTTGCACTGAAGATAGATCCACCTGAAAGCTTCAACCTTTGGCTCCTTCTTCGAACTTTGAAGAAACTAGTTCACTCAGTTTGCTAAACCTTGTGAACTAGAGTGAGTAGAGAAGAGTTTGTATGGGATTTTATCTATGTTTCTTGGTTCTCAACTCATGAGACAAGTGAACCATAGACTAAAGAGAGAGAGCAAGAGGAAGAGGGTGAGAGCAAGAGCATGAGAGCTCAAAACCAAGAGAGAGAAAGGTCCAGCAAGAATGAGCCTCTCTTTTGTCTTTCACCCTCTCATAATCCAAAAACATCATTAGCCCTAATGTCAACCAAGTATTATGTGATGGTTCATATCATAACAAAGGCAATATCATTTCCATGCACTCATTTTGCAAACTACAACAAGCAAGCAAAAGTCTTTGCATGAAAATGACAACCATTGTGATGATGATGGTCAACTAGTCCAACCTAGTCAACCGGTCAACAAAGTCCACAAGTCAACAAAGTCAACCCTCAAACAACCATGTCACTATAATACTTAATTAATATTATTGCTAAATATATATATATATATCATATTCTCATTAGGGTTGAGCAAAAAGCCAGTAGTCAACAGTCAACGGTCAACAACCCTAATGAGAATCCTCTGCCTCTGTCTCTCCGTCAACTGTGCATACACACCCGCATCCGTGTTCCGAGGAACACGAATGCATACTGGATAAATCCAATCCCAAAAGGTACACTAGGATCTGGCTTAAACCGAAGCCCGCTAGTGTGAACTGTCCGGACACTGTACGTGCACAAGTGCACGGATGTGACCGAACCCTGTCGCAAAACCATGCGACCTGTCACAAAACCATGCGACCTCTACTCTTTTGCCTAAAGGCAAATAGCTTTCTATGTGGGACTCTAAAGACTCGACACTACGCTGGCAGTGGGTTTAACCACAGACCGCAAGCGGCACTAGCTGTGCGTAACGGTCCCCAGGTAGATGCCGACAAGAAGACTGACGAGGCGAATCCCATCTGAACTCCTACTGAGCCTGAATGTGACATTCTCCGTACAGTCCGGTCTGTTCGTCTGATACATCGCATGGCGGGCCTAGGGGCGGTAAACGTCAGTCCCCCAATAGCGGTATAAGTCGTGTCGGAGTGAAGCCCAAAACACCCTGAGATAACACTGGAAGCCTACCAGTATATCTCGTTTGCCCTGGCCAGGGACTACTCGTGTAATGGCTCTCCTAGACACAGCGCGATGTCAACCCCCAATACCGGGAGAGACGAATCCTGTCTAACCGTCACTGCCTCCAAGTGCTTCGGGACTGCACCCAACTACCACCTGTTTGCATGACTCCTTTAAGCCGTGGTAGGGTAGTAATCAAAGTATAGTGGGAACACACTCGAGGCGAAGTGACAGTGTCAAGCCAGCGGACTAAGCTGTACTCATGTCACCTGGGAACTGATAACTGACGATAGGCATAATACCAACTAGTCAGTTCCCGACGAGTCCTGTCCAGTGTACTCGTAACCCAACATGCACCCGCATACTATCTCAAGTACGACGTACCGACGGCTGTGGGACAGACCGTCTCCCACACTGGGATGAGAAGCGCATGCGCTAGTCTACTCCGGAGTATCGATGCCCTGTCTCGATAGTCCTGCGACCAGGGACCCGCATAAGGATGTGCTTATAGATTACCCAGCCCCACTAGTGTGATCGCCATCACAACGCTGGTAATCAAGCAAAGATCCTAAGGGCTCCACTAATGTGCATAGGCGATATACTAAAATAAACACATGTACACATTGAAGTAGAAACAAACCAAGTAGCATACTACCATTTTGAGCAAGATTGTCAATACAAGGTGAATATCCCAAGCTTCCATTAAGTAATATACATACTAGTATGATACAGTAATGGCCTCTAGGGCATATACACTAACAATCTCCCACTTGCACTAAGGCCATGTACTGGCGTATCGAAGACCTATCATCTCGATTAGCCGCTCGAACTGAGTCTGGGGTAAGGCCTTCGTGAGTGGATCAGCAGTGTTATCTTCCGTATTTACTCTCTTCACCTCGATCTCCTGGCGATCAACGATCTCCCTGATCAGGTGGTACCGCCTCAAAATATGCCTGGACTTCTGATGGGACCTGGGTTCCTTCGCTAAAGCAATAGCGCCGTTGTTGTCACAATACAGTGGTATTGGATCAACACTGGTAGGAACCACCTGATGTTCCGTGAGGAACTTCTTCATCCAGATAGCTTCCTTTGCGGCATCGCAAGCAGCTATGTACTCCGCTTCCATAGTTGAGTCAGCAACGGTTTCCTGCATGGAACTCTTCCAGCAAACCGCCCCTCCATTGAGGGTAAAGACATAACCCGACATGGACTTGGAGTCATCCTTATCACTCTGGAAGCTGGAGTCAGCAAAGGCCTCAATCTGGAGGTCTTTTCCGCCATACACCAAGAACATCTCCTTAGTCCTTCTCAGGTACTTGAGAATGTTCTTTACTGCTATCCAGTGTTTCTCCCCTGGGTTCGACTGATACCGGCTTACAACGCTCAATGCGTATGCTACATCTGGTCTGGTACATAACATCGCATACATAATGGAGCCTACCGCAGATGCGTAGGGTATTGATGACATGCGAGCCCTATCCAAATCAGTCTTAGGAGACATCTCTTTGGAGAGGGTGATTCCGTGACAAGTCGGTAGATTACCGCGCTTGGAATCTTCCATACTGAATCGTTTCAGTATGGTGTCGATGTACCTCGACTGTGAAAGTTCCAACATCCTCTTAGATCTATCACGATAGATCTGGATCCCCAGAATGTAGTTGGCATCGCCCAGGTCCTTCATGGAGAACCTCTGTGACAAGAATCCTTTGACTGACTGTAGCATAGGAATATCATTTCCTATTAGGAGAATGTCATCGACGTACAAGACGAGGAATACCACATTTCTCCCTACAATCTTACTGTAAATGCATGGTTCATCTGGGTTTTTGACAAAGTCGAATTCTTTGACAGTATCATCAAAGCAGATGTTCCAACTCCGCGATGCCTGCTTAAGTCCATAGATGGACTTGAGCAACTTGCACACTTTACCGCTGCTCCCACTCTGAATGAATCCCTCTGGCTGATCCATATAGACGCACTCTTCCAAATTTCCATTTAGGAAAGCCGTTTTTACGTCCATCTGCCAGATCTCATAATCGTGGAAGGCAACAATTGCAAGAAGGATCCGAATGGATTTAAGCATGGCTACCGGAGAAAAGGTCTCGTCATAGTCCAAACCAGGTCTTTGATGAAAACCCTTTGCAACGAGCCTAGCTTTATAGGTTTCAACCTGCCCATCTACACCAATCTTCTTTCTGAAGATCCATTTGCAGCCTACGGGTTTTACCCCTTCTGGAGCAAAGTCCAAAGTCCAAAGTTTGTTGGTGTACATGGACTCCATCTCGGTCCGCATTGCATCCAGCCATTTTACCGAGTCACCGCTCTGAATGGCTTGCTGGAAGCTAGTAGGCTCACCATAATCTATGGTGCAATCCTCTCTATCCCCATCTATGAGAAAACCGTAGTTTCTCTTGGGCGGATGAGACTTCCTACTACTCTTGCGGAGTGGCGCAGGAATGTCCGGTTCTCCTGAAACTACTGGCTCTTCCAAGCTTTCAGTAATAGCTTGTGGTTCTGGAATTTCTTCCAATTCTATTGCGCTCCCACTTTTTTCTTTTTCTAAAAACTGATGTTCTAGAAAGTGGGCATGACGAGAAACAAAAACCTTTTGTTCCTCTGCGTAATAGAAAAAATACCCCCTGGAGTTCTTTGGGTATTCCACAAACTTACACAGTACTGAGCGTGCCTCGAGTTTGTCCGCATGTTTCTTTTTAACAAAAGCTGAACATCCCCATGTCTTTAGGTACTTAAGACAGGGTTTCTGCCCACTCCACATTTGATATGGGGTGGTAGGCACAGTCTTGGTTGGAGCCTTGTTCAAGAGATATGCAGCTGTGTCTAGTGCATAACCCCAGAAAGATCGCGGTAACTCAGCCTTACTCATCATGGAACGAACCATATCCAATAGGGTCTGATTCCGCCTTTCCGATACACCGTTGTGTTGTGGTGTGTATGGAGGAGTAAGTTGAGAGAGAATTCCATTCTCTTTTAAGTAGTCCAGAAACTCGGCACTCAAGTATTCTCCACCTTGATCCGATCTTAGAATCTTGATACTTTTGCCGGTTTGTTTTTCAACTTCATTCTTGTATTCTTGAAATTTCCCAAAGGCCTCGGATTTGTGCTTCATTAAGAAGACATGTCCATACCCAGAGAAATCATCTGTGAAAGTAATGAAGTATGAATAACCACTTCGCGCATGTGTAGACATTGGACCACATACATCACTGTGTATGAGTCCCGAGAGCTCGCTCGCTCTTACTCCGTGTCCAGTGAACGGAGTCTTTGTCATCTTTCCCATGAGACAAGATTCACAAGTGGCATAAGACTGGTACTCGAACGGATCCAAGTATCCTTCTTTATGTAACTTAGTCAACCGTGTCTCATTGATGTGACCCAGTCTACAATGCCATAAGAAAGCCTGATTTAATTCTGGAGACTTTCTTTTAAGTGTGTTCTGGACACTGAATATCTGAGCTTGATTCAATACGTATATACCGTTATTTAATGTACCTGACCCAATCAGTACTTGATTTAGGTGGATGTTTACTACATCGCTTACAAAAGCAAAATCATATCCTTCCTTAGAAAGTAAGGATACAGATATGATGTTACAAGTCGCACCTGGTACATACAAACAGTTACGCAGAATCAATATCTGCCCAGTTGTCAGTCCTAGGTGATATTCCCCTACGGATACAGCATCCATGCTAATTCCGTTAGCAACCCTGAGAGTCATATCACCTTTCCTGATAACCCTACGGTTTCTCAGAGCCTGTAATGAATTACAGATATGAGATCCTGATCCGGTATCCAATACCCAGGAAGTAGGGTTAACTGACAAACAGTTCTCTATTACAAATACACTCAAAGCCGAAGCCACAACATGCTTCGAATTCTGGCTACTGGCTTTGCAAGCCCTGCAATCTTTCTGCCATTGTTCATTCCCGTTACAATAGGAACGTCCCTCTTTTACTATATCCAGTCTTGAAACTTTTGCCCTTGCTTTTCCTTTTTCTTCCCTGGTTTCTTTCAGGGTATAAGCAGAGGGCAGGGACTGTAGAATTAAGTCAGTACTTGACCCATTTTTCAACGTGGTCTCCAGGTCCGTGAGCTTAAAATAGCTGGTCTCTATAAGGACGTTGTCCCTTACAAATGACCCGACAGCCAACCTCGCTTGAAGCAATTCGTTCGAGGTCTCATATCTTGCGATACGAGATTGCTCTCCATATAAATCTTTGTTATGGAGGAAGATAGAAACTGAGTCCATCTTCTCGTGCTGCCCCTGGTTTGTACCATCAACTGAGGCTAACACGAGGCACTTGGCTTTCGCACAATCCTTTTCCGATATCCTTTGGATGTAAACATCCGTGACAGGGGAAATTGGACCTGAGACAGCAGGGGTTTGATTAGTTAAGAGGTGTCCCAGCTTGTCATGGGTAATGGACATCTGGACAGACCTTTGCCAGTCATAACAGTCAGGTTCAGTCATATTTTTATCTAGATGTAACCTAGGTGCGGTCACTTGGTCCCTGCAATTAAGAGAGAGAGAAGAAAACACTCATCATGATGCTCTTGCAAGTTTAGAGTGGTTTTTAATTTGTCTAAACAGGATGGCTCCCACTGTCTCTCGAATCCCTCCTCTAAACCAAAAAGGAAGAATTAGTCGGGATCAATCTCACCGTACAATACTTGCTTAACCGTTCAGGCAGGCTAGTGTCGGTACTTCGAGGGAGGTTTTCCAACGCTTTCGCGATCCTTAATTCAAGAACCTCTTTTTCCTGGGGGCGTAGCCCCGCTAACACCTTTCTAGGCACCTACTTGGTTTATAGCATTGATCGTTAAGTGAGAAATTTTCCGAGGAGTAGCATATACTCACAGTAGGATCGGGATCCAAATATCATCGCGTGACGAAACTGAAGGAATCCTACCAGAATCATCACACTCCAAATGGTATGCAACACTAGCAAGTTTCAGTTCTTATGAAACTCCCGATGTGGATTTTTGCCCCATGCTCTTATGACCTTGACGAAGGCCAAAATATCATAAGTCACATGTCAAGTTCTACCCGTCATTATCCAGGTTAATCTGAACCCACCCGTACATACCCTTGACGAAGGCCAAAATGGTAGTACGACTGTCCCAAACCAACGCATCTATCTATGCTACAGATAAACATTCAGCAGCTATCAATCACTATGCCTTGGCGAAGGTCAAAATACATAGCTTGAATACTACTGAATATTTAACTGAAACGACGGAGGGCCACGAATGGTTTTGGCGAAACCGTGAACGTAGTGAACTTGATATAATCGATGGAACCATGATAGCTTTTAAAAGGAGTGGCTCAAACTCCGCATTTAAAAGTTGGTTTTGAAAAGAACCGAGTGGTTTTTCGAAAGTGTTCCAACGATTTTAACTTGGTTTATTTTCTTGCATTAGTTCTTTTAATGCGTGATATTCTTGCATTAGTTCTTTTAATGCGTCCCATCATTTAATCCTACCATTGCAGAAAACAACCAAAATATGACGTACGCTTATGCCATTCGCATCCACCACGGGGCCCCGTCATTACCCGTTAGGTTACTTAACTAACGACAGAGCGGGGGCTAGGCTAGCGTGGCTGTAAAACATAAGCAACGCCTAAATAATATCATATATAGATATATACTGCAATGAAAGCCATTTCAGATCACAGATGAATACATTGGATATACTAGGAATCCGCAATTCGTACGAGCCTGTAACGAAAAGCAAATTACACGGTCGCGGTGAATAGCCAATACCCCACCCAAGACCCCTACGGGTGCGGCAAACTACCCGCCAAGTACCCGAAGCGAAGCAACCTCCCTCAACCCCGTGAGTAGGCCACTCGGCACATCGGCATACCCGGTAGTTTGTGCACCCCCTCCATGGGTCTATCCTAGGAGCAAAAACAGTAAAAAGAAATTATACAATGACGGCTACAACCCCGACCCGGTTGTACGGCCATACAAATAATTATTACATCAATTTACAAATTTACATGAATTGAAAGAAAAGAAAACTCTCGTCTCACAACCCCCGGCTATTCACCCGCGACAATCCAACATATTCATATACACATTCCAGCAACATTACAGATCACAGATTTGTATAACCCCCACTAAACGACTTATAGCGATTAGTAGACGTTCAATACAAATATCACATCACAGAAAAACCCGTCAGCTTAAGTCTTTTAGAAGTTCGATCAAAAATACGGATTTTCAGGACCCCAAAAATAAAATTTTCGTTCTGGAAAATCTGGGCAGAAAATATATATTCCAAAAATCCCAAAATATCCCTATAAGCACACTGTAGCAAAGAACAACCAGAGAGGAGCCAAGACGGCCGCGGAACCGCGGCAATAGCAAGCTATTGCCGCGTTTCCGCGGCGTAATGATGAGATCAGGGGACCGTCTTTCTACAGTGCACTCTAAAAACCCTGAGTCGATTTTTGATGCATGATTTATTATTTTTACAGAACATAAAAAATCGACAGCAAGTATGAAATCGGGGTTTGTTTTGCGACTTTTTCTTTGATCGATCTTCTAGCTACTTTGCTAACATGTTAGATAGAGTTTAACTAGGCTCTGATACCACTGTAAGTCTATGCTACCTCTCCCGGTACTTTCGGGCATGCGGGATTTGGTGAAAAACAATTTTCTTAGAGGTGGTAACATGGACTCAAAACTGGATCTTTGTTAAACATCTAACTAACAACCTAACTACGAGTTGCTAACTACTCGGTTAGGGGGTTATACCTTTCTTTTTCTCGAACTCCTTCGTCTTCAAGCTTCGATGGTCGTCCGAAATGGCTTCTCCCCGTCGTCTCCTTGCGCCGAAGATAGATCCACCTGAAAGCTTCAACCTTTGGCTCCTTCTTCGAACTTTGAAGAAACTAGTTCACTCGGTTTGCTAAACCTTGTGAACTAGAGTGAGTAGAGAAGAGTTTGTATGGGATTTTATCTATGGTTCTTGGTTCTCAACTCATGAGACAAGTGAACCATAGACTAAAGAGAGAGAGCAAGAGGAAGAGGGTGAGAGCAAGAGCATGAGAGCTCAAAACCAAGAGAGAGAAAGGTCAAGCAAGAATGAGCCTCTCTTTTGTCTTTCACCCTCTCATAATCCAAAAACATCATTAGCCCTAATGTCAACCAAGTATTATGTGATGGTTCATATCATGATAAAGGCAATATCATTTCCATGCACTCATTTTGCAAACTACAACAAGCAAGCAAAAGTCTTTGCATGAAAATGACAACCATTGTGATGATGATGGTCAACTAGTCCAACCTAGTCAATCGGTCAACAAAGTCAACAATGTCAACCCTCCAACAACCATGTCACTATAATATTTAATTAATATTATTGCTAAATATATATATATCATATTCTCATTGGTGTTGAGCAAAAAGTCAATAGTCAACAGTCAACGGTCAACAACCCTAGTGAGAATCCTCTGCCTCTGTCTCTCCGTCAACTGTGCATACACACCCGCATCCGCGTTCCGAGGAACACGAATGCATACTGGATAAATCCAATCCTAAAAAGTACACTAGGATCTGGCTTAAACCAAAGCCCGCTAGTGTGAACAGTCCGGACACTGTACGTGCACAAGTGCACGGATGTGACTGAACCCTGTCGCAAAACCATGCGACCTGTCGCAAAACCATGCGACCTCTACTCTTTTGCCTAAAAGTGAATAGCTTTCTGTGTGGGACTCTAAAGACTCGACACTACGCTGGCAGTGGGTTTAACCACAGACCGCAAGCGGCACTAGCTGTGCGTAACGGTCCCTAGGTAGATGCCGACAAGAAGACTGACGAGGCAAAACCCATCTGAACTCCTACGGAGCCTGAATGTGACATTCTCTGTACAGTCCGGTCTGTTCGTCTGATACATCGCATGGCGGGCCTAGGGGGCGGTAAACGTCAGTCCCCCAATAGCGGTACAAGTCGTGTCGGTGTGAAGCCCAAAACACCCTGAGATAACACTGGAAGCCTACCAGTATATCTCGTTTGCCCTGGCCAGGGACTACTCGTGTAATGGCTCTCCTAGACACAGCACGATGTCAACACCCAATACCGGGAGAGACAAATCCTGTCTAACCGTCACTGCCTCCAAGTGCTTCGGGACTGCACCCTACTACCACCTGTTTGCACGACTCATTTGAGCCGTGGTAGGGTAGTAATCAAAGTACAGTGGGGACACACTCGAGGCGAAGTGACAGTGTCAATTCAGCGGACTAAGCTGTACTCATTTCACCTGGGAACTGATAACTGACGATAGGCATAATACCAACTAGTCAGTTCCCGACGAGACCTGTCCAGTGTACTCGTAACCCAACGAGCACCCGCATACTATCTCAAGTACGACGTACCGACGGCTGTGGGACAGACCGTCTCCCACACTGGGATGAGAAGCGCATGCGCTAGTCTACTCCGGAGTATCGATGCCCTGTCTCGACAGTCCTGCGACCAGGGACCTGCATAAGGATGTGCTTATAGATTACCCAGCCCCACTAGTGTGACCGCCATCACAACGCTGGTAATCAAGCAAAGATCCGAAGGGCTCCACTAATGTGTATAGGCGATATACTAAAATAAACATATGTACACATTGAAGTAGAAACAAACCAAATAGCATACTACCATTTTGAGCAAGATTGTCAATACAAGGTGAATATCCCAAGCTTCCATTAAGTAATATACATACTAGTATGATACAGTAATGGCCTCTAGGGCATATACACTAACAGTTTCAAGTCAGAATATATATCAATTTTAAAAGAGAACCTAAGTCTTATTTTTCACTCCTACCTTTCACCTGTTTTTGCTCATACACACCTTTCATTATCGTGCAAAACGTCTTAATAAATACAAACCTTATCTCCGTAAAAAAAACTGTTTTAATAGAAAAATTCGTCACCGCCAAGATTATTCTCCCACAAAGAACCGTTAGGACTTTTAACTCGGAGTGAACACTTGCTTAGCTTGTTTTATCTGGCGAATGGAAACTTAGCGAGTGTTGGGTCAATGACTCCCAAACCTGATGGTTTTAGGGCATTATATGTGGAGACACCCCAAGAACTTAATTACCCAAGTTACCAAGGCCACAAAACAAAAGACTCAATTTAATTTGAATTTTTGCACTTAGTGAAAACAGAGATATAGCCAGCTTTTTCTTCTAAATCTGAAGACGTTACAAGTGAGAAAGTGTGTAATTATTCCAACAAGGTTCTAGATGGGTTAATTTTCAGACTTATAGCTTCTGTTCAATTCTCTATAAAGTTCTTCATATCTACTTCACTATATGAACAATTCTTGATACTGCGCTTAACTCGGCCAAACCTGTTTGATCCTAAAGATGCGTATCAATTTAAAGAGTTATAGACATGTCAGACTTTCATCACTTTCTCAAAAACATACGACACGTGAAAAAGTGTTATAAAAGATGCAAATCGGCAATAGTTAAATAAACAGGAAGCTTATCTTTTAGGTCGTCAATCTCACAGGAAGGATTTAGTCATTTCTACCTTATGAGCCGAACCATCAGCTTTTGAATCAAAATTCCCCAGATAACCAACATGACAAAGTTTTTATAATTTTTCAAGAATTTTTCAATTTTTATAAATTTTACAATTTTTCTATACAGTGCAGTACAAAAGCAGATATGAAATGCAGCTACATGCAAAAGAAAAGAAAAATAAAAAATGTAAATGCTGAAATGCAAGAAATATGCAAATGCAAACTATATGCAGGTACAAAATACCACCACCACCAAGCTTCAGCTCCTCCCCCAAACTTGAACCAGACGATATCCTCATCGTCGCTTTGCTTTTGCTTTTCCTTTGATGCCGCTGCTTGAGTCATCCTGGTTGGATAATACCCGGCTGAGTTGATCTTTCAGTTCCTTGTTTTGCCGGATAACAGTCTTGAGGCCGCGGACCTGCATCCTCTGAAGCTCGTAGGGATCTGCTGTAATGTCATCTCCCAAGTATATTTCTGACGAAGTCTGCGGGGCCGCATACTCACTGGGGTCAGTCGGGGTCCAAATGTGCTGTTCACTCCTTGGATCAGAGTACCCTGGAGAGATCTTCTCCATCTCCATCGATACAGCATGATACATCGAGAGATAGGCAGTGCACTCGTCCTCCGCCATATAATTGCGGCAAATTTGAGTGATGAGGACGGGAAGTAGAGATTTGTTCGTGCAGTACTTTCCATGATCGTTGCAAATAGCATGCTCACCATGCAGAATTGGTAGTCCTTGGTCATCAAACACTGCACCTCGTGCCCTACAATCGCTAAAAATGATGATACGCGCGCAATTCCCTTGACATTTCGATACACCCACCGGCATGCCGTATATACGTTCCTGTAGATCTGCTGGGCATTCAACCCAGCATCTCGTAGCTCGCAATGATTTCCCAGAATTGTCCTATACTGCGCAAATTCTAGGGGTTTCTGAGAGCCAGATCGCATTGGGATATTCGTGACGTAGGAAAAGGTTTCCGCTGAAAATACCCTACATCGACCCTGAAAATGCAACCTAACCCTATCCTGGAGTATTTCCCCATCACGAATTGCATCATAAAATTCATCAACCAGGCGCTCACAGGTGCACAACCCCTCTGCCCCGTACCGCAAGAATTCCTAACCAAGTTGTCGGATTGCGTCGTAAAAATAGAGTCCGAAGACCTCATGTGAAAAAATTGCGACAAAATTTCTCTCCAACTAAAAAGGGGCCATTTGTTCAGGTCTGTGGGAATTGTAGAAAATAAACAGTGCAGGAGGGGAGAAGAGAGTGTGCCTTACAGTGGGGAGGAAGATGATCGACCAAAGGAGGTGGTGCGGCCGATCTCGCCGGAATTAGGGCTCTCGTCGCTGGCCATTTTCCGAAGGGGAGAGCTAAGGTTTGGGTGGGGGCTGCGGGAATAGGAGAGAAGAAGTTTAGATCTGTTTTGAGAGATTGAAAGTGAAGGCTCGGGCTGTGGGCATTGGGCTTATAAAGGGATGTTTACATAAAAAACCCCACAATGCAAATCTATCATAATTACACTTCTCTTTAAACAGAAAAATTTGAAAACAGTCTCGTCCCGCCCAAAAGATCAGCACTCACCACTAGTGGATGAGATCTTATTAAAAACTAGGAAAAAACAAAAAAACACAATATTCACAGTCTAATGACATGGTTAATGTAGAAGTTAATACCAGCCATAAGAAAATTTTGTCAATATAATGCAATGGCTGGTGGAAAAATTTGCATAAAAAAAAGAAAAAGAAAAAGAATGTGTTAGTGGTTAGTGAAAGGCATGGGTGTGCAAAAATAGGGGTCAGAAGAAGTTGAAGGTGAAGGCGAAATTTTTAGGCTGTCAAAGAATAATTTTCTGAATGAATTGAATTTTCAAGAATTTTGTGTGGAGTTTCAAAGTCAGGTCCGTTTAAAAACTGGAGTTCATCCGCAAAAAGTACAGCAAAAGAAAGGTTTCTCAGATGTTCCCTAATTGTTCCCGACCCAAACTCACCTAGAATATCAAGTTCATCAGCAAAAATTTTCTCAAAACTCGACAAGAAAGAATAATGTTCGGTATCGTCTTCCTCCCTACTATTTTTCACTATTCTACACTCATTATTTACACTCATTCCCAAAATGATTTTTTCCTTTTCACATTCATAGTTGGGTAGGTTCATATCATCCAAAAAGGTAGGTTCACACCCTAATGTTTCTTCTGAAACAATATCACTAGGTGATACAAAATTTGTGGGTTCCTGATCGTTAATCTTTTCTAATCTATCCCAACCATACCCGTCAATTTCACAAGGTTCCTCCTCTAAAATTGGAAAAAAAAATCAGTCGGAGGACTTTCTTATGTGTCCTGGTAGCACTCAGTCAATCCAGTTATGTCATCATCTATGAAATCATCCAAATTGATCAGTTCAGTTATTTCACTCGGGTGACTTCCAAGCTGACAGATGTTTACACTATTGGGTTCCGATTGGCTGTGCTCACTACCTAGAATCTTTTCAGCTAAATATTTCACTTGTCCCTCTATGCTAGCCAAAGATTGGGCCTGAGCAAGAAATAATTGCTCAGACTGCTGTATGAATAGGGCTAACGTAGAAGCTGACTGATTCTCGACCGCAATCATCACTTCAATACCTTTTTCTATAGCGGTCTACCTATCATCCATCTCATTATCATAGCCTATAGATGGTTCAACGGTTTCGGGTTGGAGGGGTTGTGATGGTAGTGATGCTAAAGCAGTCATTCTGTCGACCTCCTTCTCTAAATTTGCAATCAATTGGTCAATGTTTGAAGTGGAACTAGGCTCAGGAGTGTTAGGTGGGTGACCGTTTTCAAGAATTTGGAACGGTTGGTCACCCCCTAGAAAAGGACAATTATCATGAATATGGGAAGAATTTTGACAATTTGTACAAATCAATTGGGACTGAGTATAAATAAAAGAATAAGAGTCGTGCAAAATAGAATTGAATCGTGTATCACCCATATTAACAAGAATGCACAAATATCACAAACACAATGAATATCACACCCCTAGCAGTCTACGGTACTCTACGTCAACTAGACCTGCTCAAGAACCTGATTGTTGAAATAAAACTGTGTCGAGAAACGGGTTCAAGATATACGGATCACGAAGCCAGGTAAGTGCAAGAGAGAAGGGAAGGTTTTACAACGCTTTCACGAAGTTTCTTAATTAAATAACCCTTTCTCTTGAACGCTTGCCTAGACATCCCGTGAACGATATACCGTTAAGCGGTATTCTAAACACAGTTAACTTCTCCTAATAGGCGCGATGTCCTTAAGTCAAAGTCTAATTGATTTTAATTTACTGAGGGTATGCAAGAATGCAGTTTTTGTGATTTGTGGGCTATGGAGAAAAGGTGATGAAATCCTTTACAGTATCTTGTTTGGTCATTTATGCCCTTAATTTCCGTATTAAGATGCAATGCGCAATCAAATAAAAGAATTCAAGTAATCATGAAATTTAAATAATTCTTTTTCAGTTAAGTATTATGCGCTGCAACAAATAAGGGTTCGTTCTCTTGTTTTATTGGTGGCAAAATTGTGTGAAGAATCCTGCAAAAAATAGAGAATTGGATTGCGTCGGATTCAAGCGAAGGTGTTAGGAAATACGTACCGATATGAATTGGTTTAAGAAAACCCCTTTGAATTGATCCAAGTTGTTGAATGTTCGCTTACGCGGGTCAAACTGTAAGTGCACGGCGGTGCCCCGGCCGTCTGAACGAGGCCGGAATGCGGAAACGATACTTTTACAAAACTTTTGAACCAAAAACTTTTCTATAAACTAGAACCGGTGCTACCGCGTACTTTGAAACCCGGATCGGGCGATTAACCTAATCCTAGCTAACTAGTGAAGGGGTAGAGAGATATACCGAGCGATCCGTGTCCTTCGGTCTTCTCGCCGTTGTCCCGATCTCCCCACGGAATCTCCGGTTTTCATCTCCTCGTCGGAAGGGCACCACATCTCCGGGTTCTTTTACGGGCTCCTACCTCTGGACCGAGGCAACTCGGGCACGAAGTTGGCGAGCAAACGTGCCCAAGAATACTGTAAGCTATGTGTAGTAGGCTATGTCTCAAAGGGGTTGTTCAAGTTGCCCTTTTGGAGTGGAGGTGGAGGAATCAACTTTGGATGGTGCTATGAGTTTTTGTTTGAGCCAAAGAGATAGAAAAAAAACCCACAAAAAATTGGACAGCCCCCATAAGAAGAATGGCTGGCCTTCTCTCAAAGAAGAGGAGAGTGAATAATGCAAGGAAATGAAAAGGGTTATCATTAGAAATAATGATCACCAATCAAGTCAAAAAGCCCATCACTCATCATATCTCAAAAGTCAAGCCATGATTAACAATCATGAACCAAGAAGTCAATGTTTGGTGGATAATCATGAAGCAACAATTTACAAAGACCACCCTCCACAATGGCAATTTGCATATTTGCAAATAAGCCCTCCTCCACCAATTTTCAGCCAGGGAAAGAAACAATGGAAAATGGCCGAAATGAAATGCAAACTGGCAACTTCAGAAAACTGATCCCGTAATAAATTACAGGAAAACCCCTCGACTGTATATACATACCTGCATTTGTATTGCGACTGAATACAAATGCAATGAGATAAAATCTACACTGTACAGTACTAGGATCCAGCTTAAACAAAAGCCCGCTAGTATAATCCGTCCGATCATGATCCGTACAATACCGCACGTATATGATCGAACCCTGCCATATCTCCATACAGCCTCTACAGCGTTTCGTCCGAAACTTGAGAAACGGTCTGTGGGGGACTCTAAAGACTCGTCAATCCCTTGGCTGTAGATTTAACCACTAGCACGTCAGAGGTATTAGCCATACGTAACGGACTACCAGGTATTGACCAAAAGGGATGTCGATGAGCGAACTCATCCTGAGCCTGTCAGTGACAATATCCGTACAGTCCAGTCCGTTCGTCTATGAGCATCGCATAGCGAGCCTAGGGGGCTGGTAAAAGTCAGACCTCTAAAAGCTGTACAAGTCATGTCGGAGTGTAGCCCAGAACATCCTGAGATACAACTGGAATACCTACCAGTAAATCTCTTGCCTTGGCCAAGGACTTCGTGTAATGGCTCTCCTAGACACAGCGCGACCTCACCCCCAATACCGGGAGAGACGAACCCCTGCAGATCCGCTCACTGCCTCCATGTGGCTCGGGACTGTACCTAACTAAAACCTGTTTGCACGACTCCTTTGAGCGTGGTAGGGTAGTAATAAAAGTACAGTGGGAACTCACACGAGACAAATGACGATCTCAGGTCGATGAACTAACCTGTACACATGTCACCAGGGAACTGCTATCTGACATTAGGTATAAGACCAACTAGCAGGTTCCCGGCGTGTCCTGTCCGGTGTACTCATAACCTAATGAGCACCTGTATACATCTTAGGTGAACCAACTGACACCAGTGGCTTGTGAGACCGGCCACTGCCCCTCGTCGGGGTCTCGACTGTATACACTAGTCTACTCTGGAGTATCGATGCCCTGTCTCGAAACTCCCACGACTAGGGACCTTTTAAGGATGTGCTTATAGACTACTAGCTCCCACGTATATGATCGCCATCATACTGCTGGCTGTCAAGCAAGAATCCTAAGGGCTCTATCAACGCGCAATAGTGACCTATAAGGTCACCTAAAGCAGTACACGATGATAAAGATAAACCAGACAGCATACTATCATCTTGAGTAAGACTGTTCTAACGGTATAGGTCCTCCCTCAATCATTGCAATCACGTGCCTGTGATCCAATAATTGACTCTGAGGGCACTATCTCCAACAATCTCCCACTTGCACTCAAGGCTAATTATTGCGATGTCACATACTCACAGCCCGTGTGATACCGAACACCCAACTCCTCTACTAATCAGTCTCACAAAACCCGTTTGCGAAACTATTGCGTTCGAGGAATAGCCTCAGTGAGTGGATCTGCTCTAATGATTCTTTCTATGTCTCTCTTTATCTCAAGTTCACGGAGAAATCCATCTCCCGAAATGAGCAATACCTGTCTTAGATTATGTCTGGATATCTGATAGGACCTAGTTCCTAAATGAACTACAAATCCAAACTTCTTAGACTGTATCGTCAACTGAACTTAATCAGTATCCTGCGCCATGCCTCCCTCAGTATCCGCCTGGACCACCTGTCAAAAATACTGCCCCTCGTCAGTAGGAAAACTACAACTCTGACAGTCATTCTTTCATCCAAGTCACCTTGGAAGCCTGGAATGATTACTGTCTCCCGAATGAGGCTGTCGTTATCATATCCCTACAACATTCACTTATGTTCTAAAACTGCTTTCGATCGTTTCTCCAGGATTGGATTAATATCAACTTATTGCATCTACTGTAAAAACAACATCTGGTGTGGTACTTGACATCACATGATTGACTCAATTGCGTAAGCAAGTGATCTGTCAATCATGCACATCCCTCTCCCCTTTACTCAGAAAGACACCTTTAGAGAGAGTGACTCCATCACCTGCAGGTACACCACCATGCCAGGAGTCGTCCATTCTAAAACACGTTTAGAATGCTGTCTAAGTACCCAAATTAGGAAACTACCCAAATCTGGATCTAAAACCATGTATCCAGTAACCAGAATGTCTGATATAATATCCAATTCCTATGTGGAGAAACCACTGTGTAACAACCAAAGTATAACCGATCGTAGTATAGGAATTTCACTTCCTACTCTGTGTATGTCATCCACAAATCAGGACATCACACCCTACTACCTTCCTAACATATCCATCCCCTATTCTGATGAAGTCAAAACTATGACTGTCATATCAGAAATAGATGATCTATCTCCGCTACATCTGCTTTAGTCTATAAATAGACATAAGCTACATGTCCACCAATGCTTCCGCTGCTCCCACTGACTACGACAACCCTCTGGCAGAATCATATACACTTACACTTCTAAAGCTTCTTTAGAACGACGCTATACTCATCCTCCTGCCGGGTCTCATAGTCTGGAACTACAGCAATGGCAAGTCTGGGTAAACAAGAACCTCCCTGTCACCGTCCTTGAGACTACCGGAGTACCACTCGGGTGCCTGAGGTTACCCACCATATTTGCGGAGTGGCCAATGGAATGTCAAACTAGATTGAATCTTTAGGTTCTTATCAAATTTTCAGTAATCATTTGCGGTTCCGGAATCACTTCCAGTTCTACCATACTCCCACTACTGTTTTTTGAAAAAAATCCATTTCTTTTAAAACTGTGGCGAGTCAAGAACAATATCACTATTGATCTTCTAGATGGTAGAAAATCAACGCTCGTCATAGCTTGGGTCAACCCACAAACAGCCATTACAGAAACGTGCCTTGAGTTATCCAGAGTCAGGTTTTAATCATAAGCCGGACAACTCCCCGTACCTTAACAATGTCAAGATATGAACTGTTCTGTATCCAATACAGAAACAGAGGCACTGATTTAATTGAACCAGATTCAAATCATGCAGCTGTCTCCAGTGCATGTCAACTAAACAGAAAGAGGCCGATCAGCGTTATTCAACTTAGGAATGCTTCCAATTATGAGTAACCTGAAAGAGAAACAAGTTTCTCAAAACCATTACTATCAACTGAATACCATACACAAGTATCTACATCTTCGATCACCTTGAAGAATACTGATACTTGCAATACCTGGATCACTACTTTATTCATATACCTATAACTTCTCAAAACTTGGACCTTGTGTTTCTACGAAACACATGTCTAAGAACTAGAGAAGTCATAAGTAAACCGAATATAGTACGAGAAACAACCGCTTTGTCCTCATGGATGCTGGACAACATAAAATACTCTGTATAAGTCCCTTGAGTCTAATAACTCATTCCCTGTGTGTCGTAAGTTGAAAACTGTACTTATGGTTAAGAAGAATTACACCGCTGTTTAATGCTCCTTACCTAACCATCCACCGATATAGGTAAATGTCATGGACATAATTTCAAAAAGGTATATGTCACTCTATAAAAATAGACGTACAGATGTATCAATTTGAAATTGGTGCATAACAGAGGATATTCAAAACCAAATATTTGCCGTCCGGCAAACAACCCAGGTGACTTCCTCAAATATCACCAATTACAACAAATTCCGATATAATGAGGATGATCACCTAATTCCCAACAACTTACTCCCACTCATCATCTGTAAAACCATACAGATGTGAGAATCATACCTGGTAAATACATACCCTGGAGCAAGGGCTAATTGGGAAATCAGTTTTCTTTTAACAGAACACAGTGAAACTGAAATATTGAAATGTTTCGTAGGGGTATCCGGGTATTCCTAGTAATGCCTCATCCATTATCCAGATTCACAACTGTAACCGTATATTTCTTTGCCATCTCTCCAAATCCCTTTATATGTCTTTAGTCATTACCTTCTATACACCCCTTTAGGCCAAATGGTTTTCTTCCTTCCCTACTGTTCGGCACCAGCCTATGGTTTGGAAGAAGACTATCCAATAAGCATAATGGGTGTACTGTCCTAATCCTAGGAGCACTCGCAATGCGAGAGAAGGTAAGGATAAAAGATAACTGAATAAAACCTTATTACTATTTCTCCTGAACCAGAATCGATCCCCGAACTGGAACGAGTTCCTTTCGAGTTCGTATATAACCATACGATTGAGCATCCAAATAACTGTGGATCTTCGTAGAGATACGGAGTGTCCTGGAGAAATTCAAAGGTGAAGTGGGAGTGGTAATGAAAATACTTGGTTTGGTCGTGAATAGCAGTCGCAATTTACTTTGCCCTCCTTCTAATCCCTTTATTTGTCTTTACATAATACCTTCTGTACACCATCGTTAGGCTAATTGGTTTTCTTCATTCCCTACCGGTCGGCACCTGCCTATGGTTTGGAAGAAGACTATCCAATTTGCGTAATGGGTGTACTGCCCTAATCCAAGGAGCACTCGCAACCTGAGAGAAGGTAAAAGGAAAAGCCAATTGAATAGTCCTATTCGTTTTCTCCAGAACAAGAAACCATCCTCGAATAAATTCCTTCGAGTTCGTATATAACTATACGATGGTTTTATCCAATGGAAGTGGACGTTCGTAGTAATACGGGGTGTTCTGGAGAAAAGGGTAAAAGTAGGAGTGGCAAAGAGGTTTGCAACTCTGACAATCCAAAAGCCAGTGTTTAAGAAGGTTCGGTTAATCTTGGTCACTGAGTCATGGTCTAGGTCGGGTCATGGTCGCTGCCAAAGAGAGAGAGAAAAGAAACACTCTGCGTGCACTCTAACCTAGATCAGAATGGTTATCAATTTATCGAATCTGGAAACCTCCTACTGTAACGTCAAATTCTCCTCCAAACCTGAAAGAAGAATTAGTCGGGATCACCCGAGGAGTAAACCAACTCATCAGTGGGAATCGGGATCCAACTATCATCGCATGCTAACGTCATGGAATCCACTCATGCTATCATACTCCAGAAGGTATGCGTATACTTGGCAAGTTTCAGTTTCTTAGAAACTCCCGAAGTGATTTTTGCCCCATGCTCTTATGACCTTGACGTAGGCCAAAATATCATAAGTCACATATCAAGTTCTACCCGTCATTTTCCAGGTTAATTTGAACCCACCGGTACATAACCTTGACGTAGGCCAAAATAGTAGTACGACTATCCTAAACTAACGCATCTATCTATGCAACAGATAAATATCCGGTAGCTACCAATCACTATGCCTTGGCGTAGGTCAAAATACATAGCTTGAATACTACCGAACATTTAACTGAAACGACGGAGGGCTACGAATGGTTTTTGGCGAAAAACCTTTAACGTAATGAACTTGATATCTTTGAAGGAACCGGATAGCTTTTATAAAAATATAGTGGTGAAAACCTTTACTAAAGAGGTCACTCCCGGTGAAGGGATCTCGGCTCTTTCTCCGTAGAATGAGGTGCAGGATATCCCAACTGAATACCACAATGCAAAAAAAATGGCAAACGGCTATAGTGAAGTTATTGCCCTGACGCAAACATCTGTCCAAGGGGTCACTCCCGGTGAAGGGATCTCGGCCCTTGCCTCGTCGACTGAGGTGCTGGATATTCATAACCGAATACCGCTGTGCAAAACAAAAGAGAACGTCCTTGCAATAACAGCTTTTTGAAAAATGTTCCAACAACATCAAAATAGGTTTATTTAGCTTGCATTGATCCGAATCAATGCAGTCCCATTAATTGATCACACCAATAAAGAACGAAAATAATGATGTACGTATATGCCATCCGCATTCGCCACGAGGTCCCGTCATTACCCGTTAGGTTACTTAACTAACGACAGAGCGGGGACTGGACTAGCGCGGATGCAAAACATATACAACATCTACTAGTATATATATCAATATATAATATTCGCTCAAAGCGTGATAAAATGCAACATCACAGAAATGTAATAAGCATCACAGAACAATACAGATATCTGCGATCCCCGGGTTTCATAGAGCCACTACTGAAACCCGACGTTTCCCTGGTCGTGTGGATAGCCTGTGCAATCAAATCCTAGACCCCTACGGGCGCGGCAAGTTATCCGCCAAAACCTGAAGCGAGGCAGCCCCCTTCAGCAACGTGAATGGACCACCCAGCACTTCACGGAATCCGGTAACTTGGGCACCCCTCCTTGGGTCAACCTGTACCCTCTACGAGTGCGGCGAATAGCTCGCCAATTCTAGAGTGAAGCCATGAGATGCGGGCTCGTTGCCCTCTAAAACCCGGCTATCCGTGCACCCCACCGCAGGGTAATCCTAGTACAGAAAGTAAAATATACATACAACGGGTACATCGACCTCAGCCCGGTCGTGCCCCAAAAGAATAATATACAAACAGGCAGTGATGGCAGTCCACATGTCGGACGCTCGCCCCACAATATCAAATGTACATAATAAACCAAACTGTACTACCATTGCATCCAGGCTATCCACCACGACAATCTGCAACATCACAGCACAACACAGAACATCAACGTGAATGTCACGTTTGCAAATCCGTCTAAAAGTGCTATAGCTGTTAGACAGGATTTATCGATCAAGTGACATTCACGGTCGTAGATATAATGTAAATACTGTGAACTAACATGTTTTAAATTTTCGATCGACTGAATTTTCCGAAGTGGGCCCCAAGAACAATTGTAGCACTCAAAAAAATAATCTGGGCCCAAACAGAATATACCAAAAACCTCATTTCCCAGTCTAAGACCCACTGCAGAAATCTGGTACAGTGATGAGATGAAATGGCCGTGGTACCGTGGCCAGAGCATGGGTTTGGCCGCGGCCCCGCGGTGGAACAGTGCAATCATGTGACCAGATTTCTCCAGAATTCTTAGAATTCCCTGCACGTATTTCTGCAATGTACCGAAAAAAAATTTGAGCTAAAAATAAATTCGACAGAAACTGATGCAATTGAAATTGTGGTTTTTGGAAATTTATTCGATCGAACTTGTAAACACATTCGAGCAAGCTAGACTAGGTTAATGGCGTGGCTCAGATACCAGTGTAAGTGCACGGCGGCGCCCCGGCCGTCTGAACGAGGCCGGAATGCGGAAACGATACTTTTACAAAACTTTTGAACCAAAAACTTTTTCTATAAACTAGAACTGGCGCTACCGCGTACTTTGAAACCCGGATCGGGCCATTAACCTAATCCTAGCTAACTAGAGAAAGGGTAGAAAGATATACCGAGCGATCCGTGTCCTTCGGTCTTCTCGTCGTCGTCCCGATCTCCCCGCGGAATCTCCGGTCTTCATCTCCTCGTCGGAAGGGCAGCACATCGCCGGATTCTTTTACGAGCTCCTACCTCTGGACCGAGGCAATTCGGACACGAAGTTGGCGAGCCGACGTGCCCAGGAATACTGTAAGCTAAGTGTAGTAGGCTATGTCTCAAAGGGGTTTATGAAGTTGCCCTTTGGAGTGGAGGTGGAGGAATCAACTTTGGATGGTGCTATGGAGTTTTTGTGTGAGCCAAGGAGATAGAAAAAAACCCCACAAAAAATTGGACAGCCCCCATAAGAAGAATGGCCGGCCTTCTCTAAAAGAAGAGGAGACTGAATAATGCAAGGAAAAGAAAAGGGTTATCATTAGAAACAATGATCACCAATCAAGTCAAAAAGCCCATCACTCATCATATCTCAAAAGTCAAGCCATGATTAACAATCATGAACCAAGAAGTCAATGTATGGTGGATAATCATGAAGCAACAATTTACAAAGACTACCCTCCACAATGCCAATTTGCACATTTGCAAATAAGCCCTCCTCCACCAATTTTCAGCCAAGGAAAGAAACAAAGGAAAATGGCCGAAATGAAATGCAAACTGGTGACTTCAGAAAACTGATCCCGTAATAAATTACAGGAAAACCCCTCGACTGTATATACATACCTGCGTTTGTATTGCGACTGAATACAAATACAATGAGACAAAATCTACACTGTACAATACTAGGATCCGGCTTAAACCAAAGCCCGCTAGTATAATCCGTCCGATCATGATCCGTGCAATACCGCACGTATATGATCGAATCCTGACATATCTCCATACGGCCTCTACAGCGTTTCGCCCGAAACTTGAGAAACGGTCTGTGGGGGACTCTAAAGACTTGTCAATCCCTTGGTTATAGATTTAACCACTAGCACGTCAGAGGTATTAGCTATACGCAACGGGCTACCAGGTATTGACCAAAAGGGACTTCGATGAGCGAACTCATCCTGACACCCTACTGAGCCTGTCAGTGACAATATCCGTACAGTCCAGTCCGTTCTTCTATGAGCATCGCATGGCAGGCATAGGGGGGTTGGTAAAAGTCAGACCCCCAAAAGCGGTACAAGTCGTGTCGGAGTGTAGCCCAGAACACCCTGAGATACTACTGGAATACCTACCAGAAAATCTCCTGCCTTGGCCAAGGACTTCGTGTAATGGCTCTCCTAGACACAGCGCGACCTCACCCCCAATATCGGGAGAGACGAACCCCTGCACATCCGCTCACTGCCTCCATATGGCTCGGGACTGTACCTAACTAAAACCTGTTTGCACGACTACTTTGAGCGTGGTAGGGTAGTAATCAAAGTACAGTGGGAACTCACACAAGACAAATGACGATCTCAGGTCGATGAACTAACCTGTACACTTGTCACCAGGGAACTGCTATCTGACGTTAGGTATAAGACCAACTAGCAGGTTCCCGGCGAGTCCTGTCCGGTGTACTCATAACCCAATGAGCACCTGTATACATCTTAAGTTAACCAACTGACACCAGTGGCTTGTGAGACCGGCCACCGCCCCTCATCGGGGTCTCGAATGTATACACTAGTCTACTCTGGAGTATCGATGCCCTGTCTTGAAACTTCCATGACTAGGGACCTTTTAAGGATGTGCTTATAGACTACCAGCTCCCACGTATATGATCGCCATCATACTGCTGACTGTCAAGCAAGAATCCTAAGGGCTCTATCAACGCGCAATAGTGACCTGTAAGGTCACCTAAAGCAGTACACGATGATAAAGATAAACCAGATAGCATACTATCATCTTGAGTAAGACTGTTCTAACGGTATAGGTTCTCCCTCAATAATTGCAATCACGTGCCTGTGATCCAATAAGTGTCTCTGAGGGCACTATCTCCAACACAAGCTACCCGGATCATTGGCATTTTATTTCGCTTACATCTTGAAAATTTCATTTGAACCTCGCTCCGCACGATCGCTAGTCGTAATTCCGCGAAAAACCTAAAATATCGGAAAATACGATATTTAGTGTCAAAAGCGATACGTGTGCCCCAATTCCTGCTTACTCGAAATTATAAAAATCAAACAAGAAAAAAGGAACACTGGTAACACACTGGAGATCATTCAAAAAGAAAAATTCAAAAACTCCCCAACATAGCCGATCTCGCCGGATTTTACACTTATGTTGCCGGCCGTATGGGGTGGGTTTGTGATAGAATTTTGAGTGATTTCCTTAGGATATCAAAGTGATCTTATTGTATTACTGGATTTTTAAGTTAAATTTCAGGGTGATTGCAGGTTTCCAGAACAGAGAACAAAAGTCAAAGAATTCAATTAGTGTTAGTTTTGAAAGAATTTGTGTTAAAAGTTAGTTTTGTTAGTAAAACCAGAAATAACAACACCTAATAACTACAAATCCCCGGCAACAGCGTCAAAAACTTGTTGGGAATTCACCCGCGCGAGCAAACGCGTATTGTTTTGAAATTGAGTTATGCTTCTAAGAAACGGAATGCGCACGCAAGATGGTTCTCGTTTTACAATTTATAACCGCAAGTGCACGGCACGTTGTAGCGAGCCGGCAAGGACGGGTCGATCCGCAGGGAATTGTGTAATAAGTATTGTCGTTTAAGGTTAATAAATGAACGAATTGGGGCTTTTCACAATAAATATATAAAAGAATAAAAACAAGAAAAAAGAAAGAAAAGGAGGTAAGGAAAGAATGGTTGTGTCTTGGTTCCGAAGCTTTGAATCGCGACGTTTACCTCTACACTCCCCTGGTCATGAGATGTCCGTTTGATCACATACCGTTTGTATGTCCGCGTTCGGGGTATCAACACTAAACACGAGGGTTAGCAAGTATACCACAACAACAAAAACACAAAATAGTTAGTGAGAACAAATGGTTTTAGGGTGGAGTTTGCTAAGGGTTGTGAGGGTATGTCGTATATGAAATCAAAAGATTGTCAAGCAATTGATCACAAGATACGATATCCAAACTTAGCAAACTTAACACTAAATGGATTTTAACTTAAACATTGAAAATGGGGAAAGGGACTGAATATGGCATGTGAGGAGGTTACAAGTAACCATAGGTCAAAATACCATATCATATCAATACATTAGCAATATTTAAATTAGAATCAAAAGTTATGCACATGAATCATAAACAAGAGGTGGAGGAGGCAAAGCCTTTCATCTCACATCCACACCCACACCACAACCAAATAGAATTAGTTAAGCATGATGAATAAAAGAAAACAAAGCAAGTAAAGAAAGCAAATGAATATAAAGGAAACAACAATTGCAATATATTAACACTTGAAGAAATGAGATACAAGAATTTGGTATCTTGTTCAACCTCCTTAATGAAGCTCTCCAAAGAGAGCTTCAAGAGGGAAGAAGAAGAAGAAACCAAGTGAATATCACTCACTCTCAAGCTAAACCAAAAAGAAGCAAACTATCAAAAATGAGAAGTGGTATATACATGGTCCCTTTTCTTTAGATCAGTTTTGGTATTTATAGGCCATAAAACAGAATAAACAAACAATATACAAATAATGATGTGGCACTAATAAACAATCAGAGAAAATATGGGGTCAAAAGGGGGTACGGGGCCGAGGTCGCCAGATATGGTGGGTGCGTCGTCGGCCCAAATCCGAGGAGGAGGCTCGGGTTTGCAGGGTGTGTTTGTGTGTACTCCAATAACACCCTGGCTCTGTTTGCTTTATCAATTGTAACCTGGTTTGTATGCAGAGGAATGGAGGGAAACTTGGTCATTATATCACATCAAAACTTTATGCAATAAATGCATTCACACCTACTTTTCAAAAGTTGTGTGCCCACTTGTTTTCTTCATGATGCCAAAGCAGCCTATCATGGTCTATGGCAACCCCTCACCTAGATCCAAGGCTATGTGGACACATGTAAGGGTTGGACCATTTTTATACAAAAAATGTGTGCACATGTATTATTTCCAAAAAGTGCTCCTGGGACATCGGTCGGTTTCCTGTTCTGTTTGCAGTGTCGGCTCCCAAACGTGATATCTGTGATTTTGAATGTGTTTCCTAGTATTGTATCATGAATACCTGTAAACTGTAATAACTAAGAAAACACTGATTAATAGTACCGATATATAGCAAAACAGATAACTAATGAGAGGTAATAAAATGCAGTTTTATGAGATGAACAGGTTTGTTTATTGGTGGCAATTTCCTACACTCACCACTTGGTTCTTATTCACAACAGCTCCTTCACATTAATTCCACATAGGGCTTTTTTTTTGCATTGGCCGAGCCCAATTCTTTTCCTTCACATGCAAAATCTTGTGCTCACATTCTCACACCATGGCAACTTCAATTTACCTCCACCCAAATCATTGGGTGTCTTGAGACAAAATGTTCACACACTATCTCTACTTCACCTTGGGTATCTAGGCTAGCAAACTGGATGCCCGAGTTGCTTCGGTTTGAAGCAGGGGCCCATAAAAAGAATCCTCGACGTGGGTCCTCTTCGACGAGCGTGACCGGAGAGCAAACTTCGTCGAGGCAGCCGCAACATGCTAAGGGCAGAGATTGAAGGCCGTAAGAAACGGATCGATCGGTATAATCTCTTAAACCACTTTACAGTTTACTAGTATAGGGTTGTTTGGTACGTTTGGGTTTTGAGACATGATATTGTATTTGGTCGTTGGATGTTTGTACGTCAACGACGAGTGTTGTTTGGTTGTTTTGCATGCGTAGGCTATAGGTTCGAACCTATGAGCGCACCGCGTGCCGTATTTGGATTTCCGAATTTGATGTTAATAGCTTTACGATTTCATATTGATTGTAAGAACATTCGTGTGGATTACGAGACGACGAAGCGCATCGACTACGGCTAAGCGAGGAGTTTAGCAGGTGAGTAGATTTATATCTACGGAGGAAGTCAGGTGGATGGCGTATCCCCGGAACGGCGCCATTTGATTGATATGAAGAAGTGTTTGTAGAATAACCGCAATCAGAACGGTGTCGCGTGTAGCTAGACCGAGGTGAGTACGGGTCGTCCTCAGGGAAACTTGGAACCTTTCATTCTTACTTTAGGCGTGTTGATTAGGAAGGCAGAATAAATAATGGTGAAGAATGGTTGTAGGATCTAGATCTATGTTGAACACGGATGCAAAATATAGATCTAGATTAACTATGGATGTAAGTTTAATATTAAAAGGGGGCTTGGAGGGTTCATTGGGATTTAGTAGTTATGGATGATTAATTAAAGATTACTCTTTTTATCCTTTAATAGATTTAAAAATAGAACGACAGTGATGCATGTAGATTAGGGTTTCTGGAGGGAAAAGGGTTCCCACTCTTAACCCCTATCTCGACATGGAACTCCGTTCATATCTAGCCTTTACCAAAACAATTATTAATCTAATCTCTAATCGTGGTCGCGATTATCAATGAATTGATAGCACACCCAATTAGGATGTTAACTATTCTTTTGATAAAGTTTATAAACTTTATAGGACTTAAAAAGAGTTTAAGGATCTTCATCATCCATTAACCTACCCTAATCCCATGAACCCTAACAAGCGAATAATTACTCGCGCATGTTGGGAGAAGAAGAGATGGAGAGAGAAATCATATTAAAACTACAAAGAGATAGAATAAGAAAACTACTACCTTTATTAGTCAACAAAATTCATTTACACTTTGTTCCCTTAGAAAATGATTACAAAATGGTAGTTTGCTTCGCGATCTCTTTAAAGGAGGTAGATAAACAGTTGATGATCAGCCTGGATGCGTGAGCCTGTCTTGGACTTCGTGATCTCTTCAGCTTGATAATTTTTCCAAGAGGCTCTCGGTCCTTATTTATAGTCCCAGAGTCAGAACCCTAGTTTCCTACTTTGGAAACCAGTGGTTAAGATCCCAACAGCAAAATCCTAACTCCCAACTCGTCCAATCCGCGGCGGATCTACGGCCAATAGGTGGGTTTGGCCACGATTCCGCCGCCATATAGGGAGATCACTTGATTTGTTTTTCTGGAGCTTTATCTTGATGACACGTGGTGATCTTTTGAATCTCTGGAATCTGAAAATCTTTTCTACGTCACTGCCAGAATTGATTACTTTAGTTTACATTCTTAATTAGACAGGTTTGTTTTGCCAACTTTGATTTTCTTGATTTCAGCCCTGAAAATTCTGCACAATAACTCAACAAATAATATTAGTAGAGTTTGTTTTATTGAGATAGTAACTTAACCATTAAAAATTGGTCAAAGGTATTAATAAGGTAAGCAAATTTAAATGGGCCAAATGTTACATGGATATTATATACTTACTTTTTCCTACAAAATGTTAATTATAATACATAAACACATGAAAATAGTATTTTTACAGATAAACCCTCATATGTATCATATGTTATAATAAACACCTTTTAGTATATAGAAATAGTAGGAAAAATGTCATATTAAATATGCAGTTTTATCAACTGATCAAATACCCCCAAACTTATCTTTGATCATCCCGAGCAAACTAGTTTATTCAAGAGAAGGAGAAAAAGAAAGGAGAAAGCCAAGCACACTTTCGTAGGCAACACGATTGCACTGAGCGCGTGCAACAAGCCGTTAAACCCCTAGGTGTCCCTAGTAGGAGGAGTGTTGTCTCCTGAGGGTTTTCAGCGGATTACACCCACAAAATCCTATAATAAAAGAGAGATGGTGAAACTTACATATAAAGATAAGAACTATAAAAGAAAGAACTTGAAAATAAGAGGTTTCAACTACACCAGTGTTTCAGTTGCTATGAGCCATATCTTAATGGTCGTGAAAAAATTTTAGAAATCACATCATCCCTCAATAAAACATCGCCTTTAGTTTTCTTCCCTATCTTTCCTCCAAACATTGATCATATACCCCTACGTGTGTGAACTGGACATCCCTACACTCGGAAAATTCAATTCAAGAAATCATACTCTTGTCCATCTACCTTAGTACTTTTAATCGATATTTATATGGAATATGCTCACACATTTTTTTCATCCGACCGTTAATACTTCTTGAGGTACTAGCCGACCGATTACTCATGTGTTTGCTAATTAAGTGCTTTTCCTAGTCTTGCAACACCTAAGGCTTAGCAGTGGCTCCCAAACCAGTTGGTCTAAGGCACTAGCTGATTAAGCATCCTTGCTATATTTTTTTATTGCTGCCTCGGTGATAACAAAACCAGTGTTCATTTTTCTTTTCACCATTTTATCTTTTATTCTCCACTTTTATTTTCTTCTTACTTTGGCTTTTAGATAAGATCATTTCAAGGTATCTTCTAATATCCCGAGTTTCAAGATGTGTGTAAGTGCGTATAGTAGGATATCATCATTCAAATGTTTGGCTTCCAGAATAGGAACTATTTTTCAGGATTATTTTTATCCTCAGATTAGTAGTTTCCTTCATCTTACTTACCCTTAGGACAACAGCTCATAACTACTTATTACTAGTTCCATTTAAGGAAACATCTAACTTTCTTGTTTTTCTTAAACTATTCCTATCTTTTAAATATAATTTTTCACTTTCTACTCTTTTATTATATAAAAAAAACAAAAAATTTTGAATTCCCAGTGTCAAAGATAATTCAGTGAATACAAACCTCCTCCCCAAACCTGTTTTCAGCAGTGTCCTCACTGATGTTGTCTTTTGAGAGCAAGGACCTGTATACTTGGGGAGAGACAAAAAAGGGTAAAATAATAGTTAAATGAAAACTACCCCCAAACTTGTTCTTTGGCACGCACAGATATTCAGTTAAGACCAATTTCACTCACCTCCATTCTTAAAACGAGAAAATGTTGCCGAAACATTGAGGTGAGGTGGAGGAAATTCCGTTATGATAAATCGACTCCTGTAAAAATAGGAGCTCATCCGCTGGGTCAGCAGAGAAATACGGTTTTAATCTATGCCCATTTACTTTAAAAATTGAACCGTTTTTCAAATTTTCAACTTTTACTGCCCCGTGCGGGTGTACATACAGCACCACAAAAGGTCCTTTCCAATGAGATTTAAGCTTACCCGGATGAAGATGGAGACGGGAATTGTAAAGAAGGACTTGTTGCCCCGATGTGAAAGTTTTTCTAAAAAGGTTTTTATCGTGGAACACTTTAGTCTGGTTCTTTACTATCACCGCATTATCGTAAGCTTCATCGCGGAGTTCGCTTAGCACATTCAATTGCAGGTTCCGATAGCTGCTCGCTTGATCCAAATCGAAGTTAAGCTCTTTAATAGCCCACATTGATTTATGTTCGATCTCGACGGGAAGGTGGCAGGCCTTCCCAAACACAAGGCGTTATGGATACATACCAAGATCGGTCTTATAAGCGGTGCGAAATGCCTAAAGAGCATCCGTCAATTTGGTTGACCAATCTTTACGGTTTTTTGAAACCGTCTTCTCCAAAATTTGTTTTATTTGCCTATTCGAAATTTCAACTTGCCCGCTTGTTTGGGGATGATAGGGCGTAGAAAGTTTGTTAGTGATTGAATATTTCCGCATCAAAGCCGCGAAAGACCGATTACAGAAATGTGTCCTGTTGTCGCTAATTATGGCGCGATAGTGTCCGAATCGAGAAAAGATATTTTCTTTAAGGAACTTAATGAAAACTTTGTTGTCATTAGTGCGATATGGTATTGCTATCACCCATTTCGAGACGTAATCAACTACTAACAAGATATATAAATTCCCAAAAGAGTTGGGAAAAGGGCCCATAAAATCAATACCCCAAACGTCGAATATCTCCCAATATAGGTTAGAGCGGCATCTCGTTTCTTCATGAAATCTGACCCAAATGCTGACATCGCGGACAAGTTTTGCAATGATCATATGCATCTTTAAATAATGTTGGCCAATAAAAGCTACATTGCAAAACTTTTTCCGCCGTTTTTTGAGGACCAAAATGACCGCCGCATGCCTGATCATGACAAAATGATAATACACTCTTGAATTCATCGTTAGGGACACACCTGCGAATGATTTGATCGGAACAATACTTAAACAGATAAGGTTCATCCCAGTAAAAGTATTCTTTTTAGGATAGAAATCGAAGTTTGTCTTGTTTCGACCAATCGCTAGGAATAAGTCCCGTCGCAAGATAGTTCACAATATCCACGAACCAAGGTTCGTAGGATACAGTCAAGAGCTGTTCGTCAGGAAATGAATCATTTATCGGCACGGTCAATGTTGGTGAAGAAGTGATGCGTGAAAGATGGTCGGCTACAACGTTTTCACATCCACTATTGTCTCGGATGACAAGGTCAAATTCTTGTAACAACAGGATCCAACGTATTAGCCTGGCCTTAGCATCCTTCTTCGATAAAAGGTGTCGTAGGGCAGAGTGATCAGTGTAAACTACTATTGGCGAGCCAATCAAGTAGCGCCTGAATTTTTCTAATGCAAATACAACTGCCAAGAGCTCTTTCTTGTTAGTTGTGTAATTAATTTGTGCATCGTTCAAGGTTCTACTTGCATAGTAAATTACATGTGGCATCTTATCAATGTGCTGTCCGAAGACAGCACCAATAGTTAAATCTGATGCACACATAAGCTTGAACGGGTAGTTCTAATCCGGAGAAGATAGAACGGGGGCTGTAGTGAGCGATCCTTTAAGCGATTCAAAAGCAGCCTCACAATCCGAATCGAAGTGAAATGTAGTATCCTTGGCCAATAGAAGAGTTAAGGGTCTAGCAATTTTGCTAAAGTCCGATCTCCTATAAAATCCTGCATGACCAAGGAAGGATCGTATATCTTTGACGCATTTAGGACGAGGGAGGTTATGAACGACATCTATTTTAGCTCTGTCAACCTCAATGCTTTTTTGTGAAATTGTATGTCCAAGGACAATACCTTCTTGGACCATACAATGACATTTTTCCCAATTCAAAGTTATGTTCTTATCCTTACAGCGGGTAAGAACTGCGTTGAGATTATGAAGGCAGTCCTCAAAGGAGTCCCCGAAAATGGAGAAATCGTCCATAAAAATCTCAAGAAAATTCTCAACCATGTCTGAGAGTATCCCTATCATACACCGCTGAAATATAGAGGGAGCGTTGCATAACCCAATGGGCATGCGTCTATAAGCAAAAGTACCGAAAGGACAAGTAAATAAGGTTTTATCTTGATCCTTTTCGGCGATGGGGACCTGGTTATAGCTAGAGTATCCGTCCAAGAAACAATAGTATTCGTGTCCAGCTAATCGTTCTAACATCTGGTCAATGAAAGGTAGAGGGAAGTGATCTTTTCCCGTCGCGGCATTGAGTTTTCCGTAATCAATACATACGCGCCACTTAGTTTGGGTGCGTGTTTGGATTAACACATTAGCCTCATTAGTTATGACCGTGATGCCAGACTTTTTAGGGACTACATGAATCGGACTTGCCCATTGGCCATCAGATATAGGGTAAATTATACCACTATCAAGGCACTTGACGATTTCTTTCTTTACCGCATCCTTCATAACGGGATTTAACCGTCTTTGTGGGTCTCAGGTTTGTTTGGCTTCATCCATCAGATATATATAATGTTCAACAATTAAGGGACTAATCCCTTTGATGTCAGTCATTGTCCAACCAAATGCTTGCCGATTTGATCCCAACACTACCAAAAGTGCGTTCTCTTGCTCTAAGGCTAGAGAAGCGGATATGATCACTGGCAAAGTCTCATTCTCACCTAAATATGCATACTTAAGATGAGAAGGTAGAGGTTTGAGATCAAGTATTGGCGGAGAGACAATAGAAGGTGGGGTAAGGGAATGATATTCGGACTCCCTAAGAGGTTCAAAACTTGAATAGGATATTGACTCGGAAAGTGCTACTGACTTTTGTGACAAGTCAACTGATTCAAACTCTAGTGTAGACTCATTGAACATATCCTCACTATGAAATTGTGCAAGATCAAACGATGTCTCACTAGTGTTGTCGAGATCATCAAAGCAAAGTTCCTCATCCATGCAGCTTTCGGGAGCTATCTCGTGGATGGAACAAACATCAAGGAAATGAGCAGAAGGTTCAGATGGTTGACTTCCAAGCTTGTAAATATTAAGCTCAATTGTCATCTTCCCGAAGGATAAGTTCATAGAATCGTTACGACAATTAATTACAGCGTTAGAAGTTGCTAGGAAGGGTCGACCGAGTATCACCGGGATTTGATTGCGTGGGTTTGCCACAGGCTGTGTATCTAAAACAATGAAGTCCACAGGGAATATGAATTCCCCGACTTTAATTAACACATCCTCTAGTTCACCCCGAGGTTTTGTAATTGATCGGTCTGCCATCTGGAGAGTACAATAGGCGGGTTTCAACTCTCCAATCCCTAACTGCTCATATACGGAATATGAAAGCAAGTTAATGCTAGCGCTATGGTCGAGTAAAGAACGATTAATATTTTTACCCCCAATAGAAATAGAGATGGTAGGACAGCCAGGGTTCTTACGTTTCTTTGGTATTTGCTGGGTAAAAGCTATGCTAACATTACTCGTCATGAAAACATTTTTAGGCACTTGAGTTTTTCTCTTCCTAGTGCAAAAGTCTTTAAGGATTCTTGCATAAGATGGGACTTGTTGAATAGCATCTAGGAGAGGAATATTTACGTTAACTTGCTTAAACATTTCCACAATCTTCTCCATTTATGGGTTAGATCTGTTGGCCCTTACTCTGTTTGGAAATGGAGCTTGATCAATAAGTTTTGGGTCCAACATTTGTGGAGAAGATTGTGGGACGGATTCGATCGCAAGATTGGAGTGGGAATCGTCTTAGATAGATTGGGTGAAGTGTTCGAGCCTTGGGAAAAACGGAGAATAGGCTCGGATGAAGGTGGGAGACAAGACGAATTATGGGAAGAAGTAGAAGCCGGGGTATCACTGGTATCACTGACATCATCAAATTGCTCACACACTCGGTTATTCAGCACTTTTCCCGATCTCAACGTAGTAACGACACTCACGTTATGATTTTGTGAGTGGCCAGGATTCGGTAGGGGTTGAGATGGGAGTTTCCCTTTCTTTCTCGCACTCAGTGCGACGTTCAACTGTGCAATTTGGTTTTCTATTTATTTAATACTCTCACCTTGGGAGGCGGAGTCTTTCTTTATGGTATCAATAGAAGACCTCATATCAGCCGACATTTGAATGATATGTTTCATAAACAAATCCAAAGTTTGTGCGAGTGAAGAGTTATCAGTACCGACTAATTGCGGTACAGAAGTGTTGGCTGGATTTTGAAAATTTTGTGACTGAAAGGGGTGCTGACTTTGTGGTTGTGGTTGCTGTTGCTGTGGAGGAGGTCCTTGATAATTTCTTTGGAACTGGTTTTGATTTTGGAGTTGGTTTTGGTTCCAAGCAATGTTAGGATGATTCCTCCATCCTTGATTGTACGTGGAAGAATAAGGATCGTTTCTAAGTCGCTGCTGAAAAGCAGCATTAGTTTGCTCGTGAAGTTGAAATGGTGCATTCATAGGACATTCTTCCATCAAGTGTGAAGGGTCTGAACAGCAACCACACACAGTCTTGGGTAGCGTGATCTGATTTAGGGAGACTGATGAGAATTTGTTCTTAATAGCCTCGAGTTTCTTTTGTATCGCTGCCATTTCGGCTTTTACTGCGATGGAAACATTGAGCTGATGAATACCTCCCCTAGATGAAGGTGGTCTTACGCTTTCCCACTGCAAAGTGTTTTCAGCGAGGTCTTCCAGATATTTCCAAGCTTCATTATTATCTTTAGACATGAAATTGCATTGACAATTTGTTTCAAGCATCTGTTTTGTCGCTGGATTAATGCCCTCATATATGATTCGGTACAAATTCTATCTATGTATTCCATGATGAGGACATTAGACTAGCAGATCCTTGAAACGTTCAATGCACTTCCAAAATGGTTCATTAGGAAGCTGGGTAAACTGGTTGATCTCGCTCCTAACACGGGCGGTCTTATGGTTTGGGTAAAATTTCTTATGAAATACTATTACGAATTCATCCCAATTAGTGATAGAGTGTGCGGCAGTATTATAAAGCCATTTTTCTGCCAAGTCGCACAAAGTGAATGGGAGAAGACGCAAGCGCATAGCATCCACAGTCAGTTGTGAAGTACCCATCATTGCGTATACGTTTTCGAATTTAGTGATGAAAACGTATGTGTCTTCATACTCAAGCCCGTGAAATTTGGACAACAGATTTATGTAGTGGGGTTTAATTTCAAAATTATCCCCGTTGGCTGGTGGAATAGATAAGCAGATGGGAAGTGGACCATGGATAGGATAGCATCTTTCTTGGAGAGAGATGCGCGGTGGATTCTGCTCACGTACGGGAGGTGGCAGCGTGGTGTTATAATTTGATGGAGTACCGTCCATCTCGGTCGATGAGGAGGATGGTGGGGAAAAAGAAGATGAAGATGTACCGACCTCGGAGTCGATAGCAGGAACGTGGACAAGACGGGCACTAGAATCCCGTGTCTAGCCGAGCATGCACTAAGCGGTTTTAGCGCAAGTGGCAGCATGTGTACTTTTAAAAATGGTCTGTTTTGGAAAATGTGCCGGACTTAGACAAATCACACAAAAAATGCACAAAAAACCCTAGAACTAAGGTTACCTAGGTCAAGTCTCTAGACCGCTCCTAGAGTTCTAAAGGACAAGCCGTAGGATGATTCCTCTACCACCTCTTTACTACTCTTGTGGCCAGGTAAGTGCCAGGTAAGTGGGTGGTATCCGCTATATGAATCACCGAAAATAGCGGGCCTTAATTAAATAACCACTTGCCTTAGACACACTTGCCTAGGCACCACAAAAGTAATGCGGATAAGCGATAAATTACCCCGACCTTGCTTTATCCTTAATGAGCGCGACAGTCCTTAGAGTCTTGTCTATATATTTTTTAAATTAATGTAGGGTTGATGCAGATGCTCGGTTTGTGATTTGCGGGTGTTAGTGTATATGCCCTAGGGGCCATTATTGTATCATACTAGCATGTATATTACTTAATGGAAGCTTGGGATATTCACAGTTGTATATAACAGTCTTGCTAAACATGGTAGTATGCTACTTGGTTTGAGTATACTTTAATATGTGCATATGTTTCTTGTAACGTATCACTTATACATATTAGTAGAGCCCATAGGATCTTTGCTTGATTACCAGCGTCGTGATGGCAGTCACACTAGTGGGGGCTGGGTAGTCTGTAAGCAACATCCTATACAGGTCCCTGGTCGTTGGATTATCGAGATAGGGCATCGATATTCCGGAGTAGACTAAATGTATACGCTTCTCATCCCAGTTGGGGAAATGGTCTGTCCCACAGCCATCAGTACGTCGTACTGGAGATAGTATACAGATGCTCGTTAGGTTACGGGTACACCGGACAGGACTCGCCGAGGAACAAATTGGTTGGTATTATACCCATCGTCAGTTATCAGTTCCCAGGTGACATGAGTACAGCATAGTCCGCAGACTTGACACTGCTACTTCGCTTCGAGTGTGTCCCACTGTTGTTAGATTGCTACCCTACCACGGCTCAAAGGAGTCGTGCAAACAGGTAGCAGTTGGGTGCAGTCCCGAGCACTTGGAGGTAGTGGCGGTTAGATAGGATTCGTCTCTCCCGGTATTAGGAGATGATATCGCGCTGTGTCAGAGAGCCATTACGCAAAGTCCCTGGCCAGGGAAAGCGAGATATACTGGTAGGTTCCAGTAGCTTCTCAGGGCGTAATGGGCTTCGCTCCGATACGACTTATACAGCTATTAGGGGACTGACGCTTGCTGCCTCCTAGGCTTGATATGCGATAGTCTTAGACGAACAGACCGGATTGTACGGAGATTGTCACATCAGGCTCAGTGGGAGTTCGGATGATTTACCTCATCGGCCTTCTTATCGACATCTACCTGGGGACCGTTACGTACAGCTAGTGCCATTTGCCGTCTGTGGTTAAACCCACTGCCAGCATAGTGTCGAGTCTTTAGAGTCCCACACAGAGAGTTTCCCTGCTCCAGGCGAAACGATATAGTGGTCATATGGTTTTACGACAAGGGTTCGGATGCGTACGTGTGTTTACGCACGTACAACTTTTCGGACAGTTTTTACTAGCCGGCTTTGGTTTAAGCCAGATTCTAGTATCGGGTTATTGGATTTATACAGTCTAAAGTTTTTCTGTGTTTTCACGGATTGGAGGGACGTTCTCGTAATTTGTCGGGAACCTTCTAGAAGATGGTGACTAAGGGGGTTAAGGTGGCATATACATTGAATGAGATTGGTGAGTCATATGGATGATTCATCCATGTCATTAATGCTTCATAATTGCTTAATGACTCATGGAGATGAATCACCATAAGATATTTATCAAGCATAGTTGTAAATCATTTTCTTTTCTTTTCTTGAAAAACAATAATGCTTGATATATATTATGATAGCTCATTTTTATCATTTCATTATTATGTTCATCTTCTCTCTCCTCAAGCTCTCTCTCTTCAAACCCTAATCCTCCCCTCTCATGTGTTGAGTACAAGGATTAGTTAGACTAATTAAACCAGAACCCTCACTCTATATCATCTAGGTACTTTGATTAGCACTTGAAGAAACCTAGTTGCCTCAAGTTTAGAGGCAAAGCTTGGAGTAAAGCTCTCATGGTGGATCGTCTTCGATTCGAGGAGGCCGTGAAGTTGCCGATGTTCCAAGGAGCCTACGAGGAGTGGAGGACAGCGATGAAGACCCGAAGGACACAGTTCTTGAGGTATAATCACTTCACATAGTAGTTTAGAACTTCTATGATAGTTGTTAGTTATCGTTTAGCTTCGATTCATGCGGTTAGTCGATGTTTAAGTAAAGAACAAGATCGTTTTTCATATTTCCGCCTCCCCGCAAGTCGTGGGGTGTTGCACATCGACTTACAGTGGTATCAGAGCCTCGCTAAACAATAAATAACTCACTTGAAAAATTGTATGAATTTCGAACGGAAAAAACAAAACCGGAAAACCCCGATATCATGAGTTTCTGTCGATTTTTAAATGAAGTCCAAAAATTTTTCAGGGAGGTTCAGAAAGCCCTAAATAATAGTATTAGAACACCCAAGAAAACTGGTCTCACGAATCGGTTAAACCGCCGCGGAACCGCGGCGGATCCTACCTATCCGCCGCGATTCCGCCGCCGAGTTGCCGATTCATCAGCCCAATTTTCCTGTGTGGGTTCTCTGTGATATTTGGTATTTTCTGGAATTTTTTAATTTTTGCTCAGGTTTCAGATTTACAGAGAAGTATTGGAGCAAAATTAAATATGTTTATTCGATCGAAATTATACGGTATTTGCTTGTTGGATTATATCTGTGTTTGTATAATGTGTTCGTAAACCTCCCCTAACTGCTAGTATGTCGGTTGGCAGGGGGTTGCACATTTCTGTAATGGATTCTATCTGTTTGTGTATATGAACTGTGTTGGACTGTTGTGATGTATAGCCGGGGTTATGTGATGGGTTATTATTTAATTCATTTGATGTAAATGTAATAAGTTGTAATATTATTTTGCGGGGCACATCCAGGTTGCGGTTGTAGCCACCGTTGTATTATTTATTTTTACTGTTTTTGCTCCTAGGATAGACCCAAGGTGGGGTGCACAAACTACCGGGTATTTTGAAGTGTTGAGGCAGACAGCTTCACTTCTAGTACTTGGCGGGTAGTTTGTCGTACCCGTAGGGGTCTTGGGTGGAGTAATGGATATTCATCACAACTGTGTAATCCGTCTTTTATTGCAGGCTCAAAGCAAATGCAGATTGCTAATAAATCCAATAAAGTTAATCTGTGATCTGGAATGCTTATTATTGCGTCTGACGAATGTACAATATCTATATATGATAGCTATTAGAAGTCACTTATGTTTTACACCCGCGCTAGCCCAGCCCCCGCTCTGTCGTTAGTTAACTGACCTAACGGGTGATGACGGGACCCCGTGGCGAATGCGGATGGCATAAAAGGACGTGGTATTTTTGTTGTTTTCTACAATGATAAGATTAAAGATGGGACGCATTATTATGCAAAGAAAATAAACCAAAGTTGAATCGTTGGAACAAATTTAAAAGAAACCACTCGGTTATTTTAAAAAGATCAGAATTTTTAATTGCGGAGCTTTAACCACTCCTATTAAAAAAGTATCAGGTTTCTTCGATTATATCAAGTTCACTACGTTCACGGTTTTGCCAAGACCATTCGTAGCCCTCCGTCATTTTATATAGATAGTCAATAGTATTCAAGCTGTGTTTGTTGACTAAAGTCAAGGCACAGTGTTTGGTAGCTGTTAGATATTTATATGTAGCATAGATAGATGCGCTGGTTTGGGACAGTCGTATTACCTTGTTGACTAAAGTCAAGGGTATGTACGGGTGGGTTCAAATTAACCTGGACAATGACGGGTAGAACTTGACATGTGACTTATGATTTGTTGACTAAAGTCAGGTTATAAGAGCATGGGGCAAAAATCCACATCGGGAATTTCTAAAGAAACTGAAATTTGCAGAGAGAGCATACCATTTTCGAGTTTGATGAATGTTGGTAGGATTCCTTCAACATTATCATACGATGATATTTTGGATCCCGATCCTACTGTGAGTGCATGCTACTTATCAGGAGATTCGTCACTTAACGATCAATGCTATAAACCAAGTAGGTGCCAAGAAAGGTGTCAGCGGGGTTACGCCCCTAGAGAAAAGAGGTTATTTAATTAAGGAACTTCGCGAAAGCGTTGGAAAACCTCCCTCGAAGTATCGACACTAGCCTGGCTGAACGGTTAAGCAAGTATTGTACGGTGAGAATTGTCCTGGCTAATTCTTCTTTTATGGTTTGAGGAAGGATTCGAGAAACAGTGGGAGCCATCATGTTTAGATAAACTTAAAACGAATCTAAACTTGCAACAACATCATGCTAAAATGTTTTCTTCTCTCTCTCTTAATTGCAGCGACCTTGTGACCACACATAGGTTACATCTAGATAACAAATTGACTGAATCTGACTTATATGACTGGTAAAGGTCTGTCCAGATGTCCATTGGCTATAACAAGCTGGACCACCCTATTACTACTCAAGATCCCGCCGTCCCAGGTCCAGTTTCCACTGTCGCGGATATGGATATCCGTCAGACAAGGGAAAAGGATAAAGCGAAAGCTAAGTGCCTCGTGTTAGCTTCAGTTGATGGTGTATACCAGAAGCAGCACGAGAAGATGGACTTAGTTTCCATCTTTCTCCATAATAAAGATTTATATGGAGAGCAATCTCATATCACTAGATATGAAACCTCGAACGAATTAATTCAAGCGAGGTTAGCTGACGGGTCATCTGTAGGGGACAACGTCCTTACATTGACTAGCTATTTTGATAAGCTCACGGATCTAAAGACCACGTCGGAGAACGGGTCAGATACTGACCTGATTCTACAGTCTCTACCTTCTACCCTGAAGGAAACCAGGGAAGTAGAAGGAAAGAGAAGGGCAAAAGTTTCGGGACTGGATATAGTAAAAGAGGGAAGTTCCTATTATTAAGGGATTGGGCATAGGCAGAAAGATTGCAGGGCTTTAGAAGCCAGTAGCCAGGATACGAAGCATGTTGTGGCTTCGACTTCGGGTGTGTTTATGATAGAGAACTGTATATCAGTTAACCCTACTTCCTGGGTATTGGATACCGGATCAGGAACTCACATCTGTAATTCATTACAGGCTCTGAGAAATCGTAGGGTTATCGGGATAGGAGATATGACCCTTACAGTTGCTAACGGAATGAGCATGAACGCTGAATCCGTAGGGGAATATCATCTTGGAATGACAACTGGGCAGATATTGATTCTGCGTAACTGTTTTTATGTACCAGGTACGAATTGTAATATCATATCTGTACCCTTACTTTCTGAGGAAGGATATGATTTTGCTTTTACAAGAGATGTGGTTCACATCCACCTAAATCAATATTTGATTGGGTCAGGTACATTAGAAAACGGAATATACGTATTAAATCAAGCTCAGATTTTCAGTGTCCAGAACACACTTAAAAGAATGTCTCCGGAAACAAATCAGGCTTTCTAATGGCATTGTAGACTAGGTCACATCAATGAGAGAAGGTTGACTAAGTTACATAGAGAAGGATATTCGAATCCGTTCGAATATCAATCTTATGCTACTTGTGAATCTTGTCTCATAGGAAAGATAACAAAGACTCTGTTTACTGGACACGGAGTAAGAGCGAGCGAGCTCTTGGGACTCGTACACAGTGACGTGTGCGGTCCAATGTCTACACATGCGCGAGGTGGTTATTCTTACTTCATTACTTTTACGGATGATTTCTCTAGGTATGTATATATCTTCTTAATGAAACATAAATCCGAGGCCTTCGAGAAATTCTAAGAATACAAGAATGAAGTAGAAAAACAAACAGGCAAGAGTATAAAAACACTGAGATCTGATCGAGGTGGTGAATACTTATGTGCTGAGCTCCTGGGTTACTTAAAAGAGAATGGAATTCTCTCTCAGCTTACTCCTCCATACACACCACAACACAATGGTGTATCAGAAAGGAGGAATCGAACCCTATTGGATATGGTTCGTTCTATGATGAGTAACGCTGAGTTACCACGATCATTCTGGGGATATGCACTAGAATCAGCTGCATATCTTTTGAACCGAGTTCCAACCAAAACCGTGCTTACCACACCATATCAGATGTGGAGTGGGAAGAAACCCTGTCTTAAGTATCATAAGACATGGGGATGTCCAGCTTTTGTAAAGAAGCAGCATGCGGACAAGCTCGAGGCACGCTCAGTACAGTGTAAGTTTGTGGGATATCCAAAGAACTCCATGGGATATTGTTTCTATTACGCAGAGGAACAAAAGGTCTTTGTTTCTCAACATGCCCGCTTCTTGGAAATTGAATTTTTGGAAAATTAGTAGAGTGGGAGCGCAATAGAACTGGAAGAAAATCCAGAGCCACAAGCTATTACTGAAACCTTGGTAGAACAAGAAGGTTCAGGAGAACATGACATCCCGATGCCACTCCGTAGGAGTAGTAGGCAATCCCATCCGCCCGAGAGATACTACGGTTTTCTCATAGACGGGGATAGAGAGGATTGCACTATTGACTATGATGAGCCTACTAGCTTCCAGCAAGCCATTCAGAGCGGTGACTCAGTAAAATGGCTGGATGCAATGCGGACCGAAATGGAGTCCATGTACACTAACAAAGTATGGACTTTGGACGTTGCTCCAGATGGGGTAAAACCTGTAGGGTGCAAATGGATCTTCAAAAAGAAGATTGGTGTAGATAGACAGGTTGAAACCTATAAGGCTAGACTTGTTGCAAAGGGTTTCCGTCAAAGACCTAGTTTAGACTATGACGAAACCTTTTCTCCAGTGGCTATGCTTAAATCTATTCGGGTCCTTCTTGCTATTGCTGCCTTCCACGATTATGAAATCTGGCAGATGGACGTAAAGACGGCCTTTCTAAATGGTAATTTGGAAGAGAGCGTCTATATGAATCAGCCAGAGAGATTCATTCAGAGTGGGAGCAGCGGTAAAGTATGCAAGCTTCTTAAGTCCATTTATGGACTAAAGCAGGCATCACGGAGTTGGAACATCTGTTTTGATGATGCTGTCAAAGAATTTGACTTTATCAAAAATCCAGATGAACCATGCATATACAGTAAGATTGTAGGGAGAGCTGTAGTATTCCTCGTCTTGTACGTGGATGACATTCTCCTAATAGGAAATGATATTCCTATGTTACAGTCAGTCAAAAGATTCTTGTCACATAAATTCTCCATGAAAGACCTAGGTTATGCCACCTACATTCTGGGAATCCGGATCTATCGTGATAGATCAAAGAGGATGTTGGGACTTTCACAGTCCAGGTACATAGACACCATAGTGAAGAGATTCAGTATGGATGATTCTAAGCGCGGTAACCTACCGTCTTGTCACGGAAACACCCTCTCCAAAGAGATGTCTCCTAAGACTGATTTGGAAAGGGATCCCATGTCGATTATACCCTACGCTTTTGGGGTAGGCTCTATAACGTATGCGATGTTATGTACCAGACCAGATGTAGCATACGCATTGAGCGTTGTAAGCCGGTATCAGGCAAACCCAGGGGAGAAGCACTGGATAGCAGTAAAGAACATTCTCAAGTACCTGAGAAGGACTAAGGAGATGTTCTTGGTGTATGGCGGAAAAGACCTTCAGATGGAGGCCTTTGCCGACTCCGGCTTCCAGAGTGACAAAGATGACTCCAAGTCCATGTCGGGTTATGTCTTTACCCTCAATGGAGGGGCGGTCTGTTGGAAGAGTTCCAAACAGGAGACCGTTGCTGACTCAACAATGGAAGCGGAGTACATAGCTGCTTGCGATGCCGCAAAAGAAGCAGTCTGGATGAAGAAGTTCCTCACGGAACTTCAGGTGGTTCCTACCAGTGTCGGTCCAATACCTCTGTATTGTGACAACAATGGCGCTATAGGTTTAGCAAAGGAACCCAGGTCCCATCAGAAGTCCAGACACATCTTAAGGCGGTATCACCTGTTCAGGGAGATCGTAGATCGCCGGGAGATCGAGGTGAAGAGAGTAGAGACAGAGAATAACATTACTGATCCATTAACAAAGGCCCTTCCTCAGACACAGTTCGAGAGGCTATTCGAGATGATAGGTCTATGATATGCCAGCTCATGGCCCTAGTGCAAGTGGGAGATTGTTAGTGTATATGCCCTAGGGGCCATTATTGTATCATACTAGCATGTAAATTACTTAATGGAAGCTTGCGATATTCACAGTTGTATATAACAGTCTTGCTAAACATGGTAGTATGCTACTTGGTTTGAGTCTACTTTAATATGTGCATATGTTTCTTGTAACGTATCACTTATACATATTAGTAGAGCCCATAGGATCATTGCTTAATTACCAGCGTCGTGATGGCAGTCACACTAGTGGGGGCTGGGTAGTCTGTAAGCAACATCCTATACAGGTACCTGGTCGTTGGATTATCGAGATAGGGCATCGATATTCTGGAGTAGACTAAGTGTATACGCTTCTCATCCCAGTTGGGGAAATGGTCTATCCCACACCCATCAGTTCGTCGTACTGGAGAAAGTATACATGTGCTCGTTAGGTTACGGGTACACCGGACAGGACTCGCCGCGGAACTGATTGGTTGGTATTATACCCATCGTCAGTTATCAGTTCCCAGGTGACATGAGTACAGCATAGTCCGCAGACTTGACACTGCTACTGCGCCTCTAGTGTGTCCCACTATTCTTAGATTGCTACCCTACCACGGCTCAAAGGAGTCGTGCAAACAGGTAGCAGTTGGGTGCAGTCCCGAGCACTTGGAGGCAGTGGCAGTTAGATAGGATTCGTCTCTTTCGGTATTAGGAGATGATATAGCGCTGTGTCAGAGAGCCATTACGGAAAGTCCCTGGCCAGGGAAAGCGAGATATACTGGTAGGTTCCAGTAGCTTCTCACGGCGTAATGGGATTCGCTCCGACATGACTTATACAGCTATTAGGGGACTGACGCTTGCCGCCTCCTAGGCTTGATATGCGATAGTCTTAGAGGAACAGACCGGACTGTACGGAGATTGTCACATCAGGCTCAGTGGGAGTTCGGATGATTTACCTCATCGGCCTTCTTATCGACATCTACCTGGGGACCGTTACGTACAGCTAGTGCCACTTGCGGTCTGTGGTTAAACCCACTGCCAGCATAGTGTCGAGTCTTTAGAGTCCCACACAGAGAGTTTCTCTGCTCCAGGCGAAACGATATAGAGGTCGTATGGTTTTACGACAAGGGTTCGGATGAGTACGTGTGTTTACGCACGTACGACTTTTCGGACAGTTTTTACTAGCCGACTTTGGTTTAAGCCAGACTCTAGTATGGGGTTATTGGATTTATACAGTCTAAAGTTTTTCCGTGTTTTCACGGATTGGAGGGGCGTTCTCGTAATTTGTCGGGAACCTTCTAGAAGATGGTGACTAAGGGGGTTAAGGTGGCATATATATTGAATGAGATTAGTGAGTCATATGGATGATTCATCCATGTCATTAATGCTTCATAATTGCTTAATGACTCATGGAGATGAATCACCATAAGATATTTATCAAGCATGGTTGTAAATCATTTTCTTTTCTTTACTTGAAAAACAATAATGCTCGATATATATTATGATAGCTCATTTTTCTCATTTCATTATTATGTTCATCTTCTCTCTCCTCAAGCTCTCTCTCTTCAAACCCTAATCCTCCCCTCTCATGTGTTGAGTACAAGGATTAGTTAGACTAATTAAACCATAACCCTCACTCTATATCATCTAGGTACTTTGATTAGCACTTGAAGAAACCTAGTTGCCTCAAGTTTAGAGGCAAAGCTTGGAGTAAAGCTCTCATGGTGGATCGTCTTTGATTCGAGGAGGCCGTGAAGTTGCCGATGTTCCAAGGTGCCTACGAGGAGTGGAGGACAGCGATGAAGACCCGAAGGACACGGTTTTTAAGGTATAATCACTTCACATAGTAGTTTAGAACTTCTACGATAGTTGTTAGTTATCGTTTAGCTTCGATTCATGCGGTTAGTCGATGTTTAAGTAAAGAACAAGATCGTTTTTCATATTTCCGCCTCCCTGCAAGTCGTGGGGTGTTACACATCGACTTACAGCGGGGCCTAGGAAGGGTGATAAAATCCCCGCCTAATCTAAATTTTGGTCTTGCCCCTTAAAATTCCGTATTAAAATATGAATTAACAAACCAATTACAAAAATTTGCAAAAAGATTTTTGAGCGGCAAAATTTTGCAAAGAATCCTGCAGAAAAGATATTTTATTGGATTTCAGAGCAGAGAGAAAGAGTTGAGAAACTTACCAGAGAAGTTACGACCCCTGATCCTTCAAATACACCGTGCTTCATCCGCCAATAAGCTCCTTCTGCCGTGGTTCCGCCGCAAGAAAGATGGATCAGGTGGGTAATTTTGCTACGTGTCCTCCTGTACTCCTCTGGATCTTGATGAATATCTCTGGCTCTCTGTTTCCTCAAGTCTGTGACTCCAGATCTCCTTGCAAAATTCACACAACAAATCGTTAAATATAAAATTTGCAGTTTTGTTTAATTTATGATATAGATCGAATAAGAATTCAACACAAATAGTAAGAATAAAAATTACGCACGTATCCCCGGCAACGGCGCCATTTGATTGATATGTAGAAGTGTTTGTAGAATAACCGCAATCAGAACGGTGTCGCGCGTAGCTAGACCGAGGTGAGTACGGGTCTTCCTCAGGGAAACGTGGAACCTTTCATTCTTACTTTAGGCATGTTGATTAGGAAGGGAGAATAAAGAATGGTGAAGAATGCTTGTAGGATCTAGATCTACGTTAAACACGGATGCAAAATATTGATCTAGTTTAACTACGGATGTAAGTTTAATATTAAAATAGGGCTTGGAGGGTTTATTGGGATTTAGTAGTTATGGATGATTAAGTAAAGATTACTCTTTTTATCCTTTAATAGATTTAAAACTAGAACGACAGTGATGCATGTAGATTAGGGTTTCTGGAGGGAAAAGGGTTCCCACTCTTAACCTCTATCTCGACATGGAACTACGTTCATATCTAGCCTTTACCAAAACAATTGTTAATTTAATCTCTAATCGTGGTCGTGATTATCAATGAAATGATAGCACACCCAATTAGGATGTTAACTGTCACGACCCGAAAGTACGGAACATGACCGGCACTTAGGCTACGAACGTCTCAAGGCGTACGTGCTCTAAATAAGCCGAACCCAGAAATACAAACCAAGAAAAGTAGTAGAGTGTAGGAAAACCATTTTAAATCATCCAGTTACAACATAATATACGACGCCTAAAGGCGAGGATCATAACAGAAAAGGAAACTCAATAACATGAAATCCATAGAATAAAACACGCGACTCTAAGGTCGAAAGAATAGACATCACTGGTCTCTATCTCAAATAAGTACATGTTTGGTTGATGGAACTTCTAGATACAACTAAAATATAATATGCAATGTATAATGATGGGTACGATACAATAAACCCACCAACTAGCAAGTCACCCGAAAGGAACAGTGCCCGCAAAGCCGTAGTGAAACCCGTACGGCAACACCTGCAAGAAACTGGGGTACAACGGGGGTGAGTTGCCAACTCGTGAGTAGAAAAAGATCTAAGAACAGAAAATCGCATGTATGACGCAATCCTAGGTCATACGATCATAATATATAATCCTCAAATATATAACCAGTAACCTATAACAATGGTTAGGGTAAATATCTAACCCATGTATAACCCCATGTGCCTGTGTCAGTGCATCTGGTGGCAATGTATCATATGGATGATGTATGAATGCATGAAACAGAATACATGTACTGAAGAAAACTGCTTTCATAAATTAGTGAGATTTCTGTATTTTTAAAATGAGGTATTACAATGAAATCAGCATAAAACAGTGCCTAGCATCGGCACAAAACATAAATCTCAATATCTCGATATCTCTGTATCACAATCTCTGTACCTCAATATCTCAGAATCTCAATGTCTCAATCACAATATCTAGGGCGCCGTCAGTCCAGACCGGCCCCTACCATCCATCTCATGACCACGACGGTATCCTCCGGATATCCGACGCGTCGGGTAATATCACCGGTCGGTCGTGCTCCCCTGCACAGGCTCAATGCCATCTCCTGCGATCTTCTTGCCCCGGGGTACCGCACCGGGCCCACCATGTACCCGAAACGGTTCATCCACCTCCTCGAATCGGGTCTCGAAATCCATCAGCAAAACTCATGGTGGACGACTCATACATCATTGGAAAACCGCATTTTTATTAAAAAGAGAAGGCAGTTTATATGTATGTTTTGCGGTTTTCCTCCAAATCCAGAAAATCTTATGGAAACCCGAATCCAAATCATCAATAGCTTGTGAAATCATGAATATAAGCATGAGAATCCATGAATGCATCATATAATGAGTAACAGTATGCATGAAGTGACAAGTAATAACTACAATGTCAAGCTGGCATATAAGGCAAGCATACTAATATCATGTCACTACTAGCTAACAAGCTAAATCAAGCAATAATATTTTCTAAGTGTTCGTGACATGGCAATTACCGATGAAGATGTGTGTGAGCCGGCAAATAAGTGTACGTGGTACATACGCATCATCGGTAATGGTGCTGGTGTCCTAGCAGCATGATATCAATAATGGAATATGAATCACAACAGTATGCGATGCAGTGCAACAATAATAAAGTGCGGGAGATGAACACTAAACACAATGATAGCTGAACTGCATCTAATGTCATAAGAGTCATAGCTACACCACTATAAGGCTGAGCTAAAGCTAACAGTAGCTAAGGGAAACCGCCTAACCTCTGAGTCGATACATATATAGTCGGTAATCCCGCCTCAATAATATTACATCCGATACCATATCTTAATAATCAGTTATTCCCAAATCAAGAGTGCGGATCAAACGTCAAAACATAGCTCGTACGTAAATCCGTCGTATGGCATCCCCAAATTTGGGTACGAGTCAATATCACATTCGTCATATCATTCATCTGGTATTCTCTATATCAAAAATCAAATCTGGGTACTGATCTACGTCTAGTACAAGCTAGCATTATCACTATAATTATGATCTGAGTACTGATCGACAGTCTCGTATAAATCGATATCATCATCACATATCATCTCAAGGAGTATACATCGCCGAATGCGGCCTACCATACTAATCTTGTCATATCATATCATGTTATATCCTATCTCGTATCATAATAACATGTTGATCATTTTATATATATATCACTATTCCTATGGCATCATTATCCCAAAATCCGCTAAAGTATCAAGACGTATCTCAAATATGAATTTTACCATATCACCGATATCATAATCTCGGATCAAATATCCTCGACTCATCCCAAACCCAAGTATCATCCTCAACTCCGTATGTGAGCACATAGTCCCATACCCATGTGACCACAATCAATATAGAATCCCATAACCACATATGAGATAAGGATGTATGCAAGTATGTATGTGTGTATATGTATGTGTAGTGCACCCACTACCCTAGGGTTTCGTAACCTTTCACCAATCCAACACACCAATATCCATTTAAACATCAATAATTAATCCCAACAACATATAATAATTGTTAGTGTGTATACGCATCCGTATACATCACTATGAACTGCGGGGGTGCTATACGCCATCCACTCGACTTCTCCCCGTAGATATAAATCTACTCACCTAGTTTTGTGCGTGCCGGTGCCGATGTCGCCATTTGCATCTCCAACGCCTCGACGCCACGTGGGGTACCTACAAGGATATCACACGCTAAAACAAATAAAAACCATGTCCGAAACCAAAATGGTGCACGCTACGTCTATAAGTAAAAACCTATAGCCTTGCGTGCAAACGTGGCCAATAATCCTCTGCCGTTGGTGTCCAAATGCCACCTGACAGAAACGAATCCTCGAATACCAAAATCAATATGAAAACAAGTCATAAATCATGCGCCAACTAAAAAAAATCAACCCAGATTCTACCCTGGTTGGAACCAGACAAAACTAGACATACCCAGGGTCAAGTTTACAGGTAAAAGAGCCGTGCACGCAAAACGAGGGGGTTTTCTACAGCTCTGGCTGCAAATTGCGGCCAGATGGAATATATCTGCGGCCAGAAAATGGAGGTTGGGGCTACGGTTTTGGGTGTTGGTTTCTATCTGCCTGCATACCGCACTGCCAAGTCAATATTATTTTAGGAGGTCTCGGGTTGTAGCAGATACCAGAAAGGTCACAAAATCGACAAAATCGCTAAAATACGCCATGTCGAAACTTTCATCTAACCAACTGGGAATCTAAGGTATCTTGGTTAAACTGGTCTTAACAGCACCTAATAAGGTTACACTAACATTCAAAACCATCGCTAGGCCAAATCTCACTCAAAATCACTAAAACTAGCACTAGATCACAAATATAACACTAAATTCAGCTTTATAACCAGAACTGAGCAAGAACAGAGTTGGGTTGTAAGATTATACCTCGAGAGGGTCCTAGGATGAAGGAGAAGGGAAGATGAAGGAAGGAGGGGTGTTGTGCTGCTGCTGGACTGCTTCTGTTGCTACTGAGGTTGCTGGTGCAGCTGTTGTGGGTGCTGTTTTCAGCAGTAGTTTTGTTGATGTGGCTGATGCTTTGGTTGGGCTGGTGTTTGAAATTTGTTGGTGAGGTTGTTTTGTGGTGAAGTTGTGGTATAGTGTAGTTATGCTATGGTGCTGGGGCAGTTTCTTGCTGCTGTTACAGCTCAGATGGGCTGTTTCTGGTGATGTTGTTGCTGCTGATGAATATTTTTGAGTGTGTTGTTGCTGTTGCCTTGGCTGCTACAGCTGCTTGGAATTTGTTTTGTTGTTGAAGTTGCAGCAGCAGGAGTTTTTGTGGCTGTGGGAGGGTGTGGTGTTGTGTGGGGTTATGAGTTTGTTTATGGGGTTGTGCTGATGTAACTGTTGAGCAGCAGCTGATGCTGCTGAAGTCTGGTGATGCATTTGCTGCTGCTGATGGTGGCTGATGTGTTACATCAGCTGCTGTTGCAGCAGTTTTGGTGGCTGAAGTTGAACAATTGGGGCTGTTGTAGGGTGAAGTGTTGTAGTATGGTGGAGTGTGAGAGTGGGAGATGTGAGGGTAGGATGTGAGGGATGAGAGGGAGTGATATGAGTGAGAGGGGGTGTGTAAGAGCACACAATGGACATTGGAGAATTGGATGGATCATGGCACACCCTAGCCATCTCTCTTTCTCCAACTCAATGCTCACAAGACACAAAGCCATCATGGCTCTCTCATCTCATCACAAGGTCAACTAACCCTAATCACCCTTAGACAAAGCCAAAACCCTTAGTCAAACCAAAACAACATAACCAAAAGGTTTAAACCATCAAGCCCAATTGGACATGGTTAACCCTAGGCTACCATGACCAAAACATGAAACAAGTGTGGAAAATGTTATGTGCACATTTTTGCACAAATGCCAAAAATCCAATTAGGGATTTTTAATCGCGATTAACACTAAAATAGCATATACTTAACCATAAAAACTTAGAAATGACATATTTCCACAAAATACCCCATTTTAGAATTTCCAAAATTTTCTCCGGAATTTTCACCATTTATCGGTATTTAATTATACCGACTATTAAAATATTCATTAAAAATTAATATTAAATTATGAAAATTCCCAAAATAATATTTTATTTTTTTGAAATGTTACAGTCTTCCCCCTTTAAAGAAATTCGGTCTCCGAATTTAAATTTAAAACCCCCAATTTCTAAAACATTTCAATAAAATGTCCAAGTCAACGGGGCTCCGAAATCATCAATTCATGGAACGCTTCGTAGCGCAATACATGCGTATGCGTAACGAGCAGATAACTTGAAAACAGAACTCCGTCAAGCATCCCGCAATCATCGGAGTCAAGGTGAAAACACGAATGCCGAATCCAAGGCAAAACCGATATGCTATAAATCGGAACTATACATGTAAATATCAAATCTGTATATGTAAATATCTGAAGGAAATGTATGCCAAATTCTTTAAAGTCAATGTGCAATGCGCATAACACTGCACACTGGCGGACGACTCTATAAGAAAATAGCCATATACTTATATATCCTTTGTTTAGTATGCACGATCCGCCGTTTTAAAAACAATTTAGAAGGGTTCCCTGTTTTAAACGTTTCGTGTCATATCAGACACGTATGTAAATAATGAGACTATAGCTCGCTTTTGGAAATCCCCTTGAAACCTATCAATGCATGCAAAATATATCCAGGCACAGTCCTCTGACTAGTCTTGCTCAGTGCGAAGACAATGATAAGACCTCACAAAAACGTACTGCCCCATAAGGAATAAATCCCAAAATATGCATAAGAATACTACGTGCGTCTGGTGCGCACGAAAATCAAAATCCATAAATGTGCCATACATGCGCACAGAAACAACATCTAAGTGCATCGGGTGTGCACGAAGCATCGGCAGGGGCCACGGGTGTGCCTGACAGTAAAAACAGGTGCATCTGACATGCACGAAAAATCTCGATTTAGTGCATCTGGTGTGCACCAAAATCGCATCTCATATCATGCGCCGAACATGCGCTAAAAATCCAAATCCGGTGCATCCATCATGCACGAAATCCTGAAATCCAATATCAAGCACCGAACATGCACAAAATCCAAATCGTTTGCGTACATACGCACGAAATCAACTCTACTGTCTAAAACCCATAAAATCACAAACATGTGAAACCAAGGCGCGAAAACGATATCAAGTGTAACAGCTGTGCGAAAATCATAAATACTCAATCATCAAAATCAAATCATGTGAATAAATCGCCCAACAATACTGAAAACAAGTATGGCGGAATAGTCCCGCTCAAGCGCATCCTCCAAGAATCTCTGTCCAACTGTCGTGATCGCTCATAGCATGTTTCGTCGATGATCCTGAAAATTGGCCTGCTGGTGTGCGTATCATGACCACTCCTGGGTCGAAGTCTTCTCTGTGGATTACCAATCTCACGATCCATCAGCTCATCGGCCCTGACAGGTGCGCTAATGGGGACGATTCCGTTCTGGCACTTCTCTAGTCATTTCTCGGTCAATCCTCGCGACCACTCGTAAAGCAGCATGTCACAGGCGTCGGCCTCTGGCTCTTTGAATGTACGTGACACATCCGATCCTGGGTGTAAGTATCATTGCAGCAGTGTCCTGGAAGGAATCCTGCTCAAGGTTTCTTCCAAGTCTCATCTCTGCCGAACTGTCCGGAAACCATCGTCCTTTACTATATCTGTTTCTTGCTCCGGAGCGGCTGCATGCTCATCGCGACTCCTTCTAGAAGGTATATCCAAGTACAATGCCTCAGCATGCGCGTCACATCTCTGATGTCGGCGGAGTGGAACGTCATCTTATCCATATCTGGTACGAACCTCTTACTCCACTTTTCTCAAATGTCGACTGCTTCGGACTCGTCTCGTCGTGGCTGCATGAACTGAGCTCCAACGGCTATCCTTATATCTGGAGTCTCCCAAGAAGTGCATCTCACCATCTAGCATTCGAATTAAGTCGAGCCATCCGATCGATTTGTCAAGACCTCATAATCCCCCAAGAGCTCAACATCTTGGGTATAGTATAATAGTATCGAGTACAAATTGTAAGGTTCCTAGGCACACTCATGAGGTTCTACAACTGATCAAACATGTCCAATTCAAATTTTTATGTGCCGAGAAACCCTAAACTAGATCGTTAACTAGAGGATAGGCGAAACTAGAAGTTAGTAAACTACTTTACTGCTAAGTGAAAGTGACTACAACCTTTGTGTTGGATATATGTATGCCCTAGAGGCCATTATATGATAGTGGATGTATCTATACAGGTATATATATATTCAGTATGCATTCTTGCTCGACATGATAGTATGCTATCTGGTTCTTCTTTATCTAACATGTTGATCTGATCATGCTTTTATTCATTCATACATGCTGATAAAGCCTTGAGGATATCGGCTTGACTACTGTGATTATGATGGAGATCATACTAGTGGGACATCTGTAGTCTATAAGCATATCCCGGAAAGTCCCTAGTCATTGGTATATCGAGATGGGGCATTGATATACCAAAGTAGACTAGCGTATATGATACTAGACCCATACGATGGGCGATGAATGTTCCCACATTAATCGATGTTTGACATCAAAATCATATACGGGTGCTCAGTGGTGACAGGGTAAACTGGACGGACTCACCGAGAACTCCTATATGGAATTATATCTTTCGTCGGGTAGCAGTTCTCAAGTGACACTGGTACAGGTTAGTCTGTAGACCCGAGATCGTCATAGAGTCTTGTGTGTTCTCCCACTGTACTTTGATTGCCACCCTACCACGGCTCTACTGAGTCGTGCAAACAGGTGGCCGTTGGGTACAGTCCCGAGACACACGAAGGCAATGAGCGATAGGAGGGGTTTCGTCTCTCCCGGTATTGGGAGTTGATGTTGTGCTGTTCCCGACTGGTTATATCAGTAAGTCCCTGGCCAGGGCTGCTGAGATTTACTGATAAGTGTTATTAGTAGTTTCTCGATCTGTTATAGACCATTCACCGGCACGACTTATCGAGTTATTGGGGGTCGACGTGACCATCCCTAGGCTCGATATGCAGCATATCTGACGAAGAGACCGGACTGTACGGTAGTGTTGCCGGTTGGCTCGACGGGAGTTGTAGCAGGTTCGCTTGTTTTCTTCTGATCGCTCAATACCCAGGTGGCCGTTACGTTTAGCTGACCGCTTGCAGCTTGGGGGTGTTTGATATGATCATCACCCACTGCCAGCGTATTGACGGGTCTTATAGTCCCACAAAGGAGTTACCTAGTCCAGGCGAAACTTTGTGGTGCGCGTATGCGATTTGCACATGGACCCGATTAAAATGCGCGTATAGGATACCGTATATTGATCGGGCGGCTTGCTTTTGGTGGGGTCATATGTGATATGGCCGGATTGATAAATCAAGTGTTGATTTAACATTTAACCATTAGTTTTCTCGCTTGAAACCATTTCTTGTACATGATGGATATATGCATGCATGTATGCTATCTTTCTTTTAGTTTCATGCACATATGGATGTGCATACATACATACATACATACATACATACATACATACATCATCTATCATGGTTGCTTATACAAAGAAAATGGTGGCAATATAAGACTCACACCATGAGTTTTTAATATGGATTATTATTGTATTTATACTAAAATAAAAAGGAAAGAAAAAGGGTTAATTATTGAATTGTTTCTACACTCTTCTTCATCTTACCATGCTCACCCACTATTTAACCCTTGGTTATTTTTCCTTAGGTGTTTTAAACTATGATACAATAATATCTTTATATTTTAACCATGGTTTGAGATGAGAAGAAATAAATATATATAGATATATTTTCTTTTCTTTTCATAAGTTAATCTTTTCTCTTCTTCAAAAAAAAAAGCCATCATCTTCTTCCTCCTTCTTCCTTTGCTCTCTAGTTTTTTATAGTGAGCAAAACACACATCAAGAAAGGTTTTTTAAGTGAGAATTAGAACCACAACATCATTCTACACAAGTCTAGCCCACTTGTTTAGAGTGTTATCTACTTTTCTTCTCTTGGAAAGTAATGTCGATAGCTTGGACGAAAGAGCTTCGGGTGGATCGTCGTGGACACTAGAAGACTTCAAGGGAACCTTCCTCCAACACCCAAGAGGCCAAAGAGTCTAGCGAAGGGAGCTACAAAGGTTGTAGTCTCGAAACCCTAGTCTTTGTTGCCTTTATTGTTTATAAACCATAATTTTCTAGGATCGATCATATGTATGCTTGCTTAGCACCATAAAAACTTGAGCTTTGTGACATGTGATGCTTCCAAACTCTATATAAGGTGCTAGGTAAACCTAACATTGGTATCAGAGCCGACCTAGAACATCAGGCGACACTTTTACGAAGTAAAAATCCCGATCGGATCAAAATACGACGTTTCGATACCTTCTCTGGACAAATTTTAAAATCTGACATTTTTCAGAATTAAAAATACTTAAAAAAATAGAGCAGGAAAATATAAGAAACCCTGTGAAATACGAAGCCATGATGCCTACAAACCGCCGCGGAACCGCGGCAAATCCTTGCTTAGGCTACGGCTCCGCGGCCGTACAGAGGCTTCATTGTATCCTATTTACACAGTAATTCTTAAAACTGCTTGTATATTGTTTTAGGTATATTTAATCTGAATCAAGTATTGTAAATTCTGGAGATGGTTTTGGACTCGACGATTCGATCGGAATTTTCATTTCGTTTCTTTTCCGGGTAAACTAGAAAGTATTGAAGTGTTCGAACGATTATCATTTGCTCACTTTTCACGGGGTTTAAATCTTTTGGAGATACGTGCAAGTCTTGTGGTGGACCCTCTCGAAGACAACAAACCTTAACTCGATTATGTGACCGTCTTGAACAGCCCTTTGAACCTTAGGGTTTAGGGCAGTACGGCGTGCCACATGTGAGGCGTTGGCTTGGCCCTTCTACGGCTGGCCCGCTACTACTGTGTCACACTCTGGGTTTTTGAACTCTGCTCAAGTGTTGAGCTTTAGTGAATCTTGGGTACTTGATCGTTTGTTCGAAAACTTTAATACCGTCTATTTATCTGGAATGTGATACAAAATGTGGAATTCATATAGTTTAGGCATGAAATACGAAGTATGTGATATTTCGCATTTATGATGTCTAAAGAGAATATGGATTCCAAATATTGTAGTTTTACACTTTCTTTTCTATGACCGTAAGTGTAGTATGCTCGATATCACCGGTTTCGTTGCTATACATCAACGACAATTGGGGTACGCATACTTACTTACGTTGATGATATACGATATTATGTGTTGCTGAGATATGATGTGCAGGATTGTCGTGATCGAATAGCCCGGGTTTTTTTATGTGAGATGAGAGTCTTATATTTTCATTCATGTAAATTCAAATGTAATGTAATATTCTTTTATTTGGGGCACTTCCGGGTTGAGGTTGATGTCACCAGTGTTGTATATTATTTACTTTTCTGCATTAGGATAGACCCAAGGAGGGGAGCACAAGTGACCGGGTTCTGGGGTTCAGTGGGAGGCCATCTCGAGGAGTCGAGACCGGGTCTCCTAAACTCCAGGATTGGTAGGGTCGCTTGCCGCTCTCGTAGGGGTCTAGGGGTGTGGGCTTGGCTATACATCGCGACTGTGGAATCCGTATTTTCTATTTTGGCTAAATACTAAATACGGACGTCCTAGTATATCCCACATTATATATTTGTTTCTGCTGCCTGTGTTCTGTGATATCTGAGACGAATGATAAATTATATATGAGATATATAGTAGACGTTGCTTATGTTTTGCACCCGCTCTAGTCCCGTCCCGGTATGCCTTTAGTTAAGTAACCTAACGGTGCATAACGGAACATTGTGGCGAATGCGGATGGCATAAGCGTACGTGTTATTTTTGTTTCTTTTCTGTGATTGGCTTAAGGACTTAAATGATGGGATTACATTAATGTGATTAATGTAAAGAAAATAAATCTAAAAAGATGTTGTAGAATCGGATTTGAAAACCACTCGGCTCTTTATGAAAAAGCTATATTTCAAAACTGCGGAGCACAAGCCACTCCTTTTGAAAACCATTTGATTCTACGACGATATCAAGTTCAAAGCATTAAAGATTTTCTTAAAAATCATCCGCAACCCTCCGTCATTTTAGGAAGTAGAGTACTTAGTATTCGTGCTACATTTATTAACTTTAGTTAAGGCGTAGTGTACGGTAGCTAAGTGATGTCTTCCTTCACTGCATATGATGGAGATTAATTAGGACATTCATACGACTTTGTTGACCATAGTTAAGGGTCACATGGGTGGGTCTAATTGATCAAGAAATGATGGGTAGAACTTGACTGGTACTTATGATTTGTTGACCATAGTTAAGGTCATAAGTACTAGGGGTAAAAATTACATCGGGAATTTCAAGTGTTGAGATTTGCAATGAGATTGCATACCTTCCATGTGATGGTTGGATCCCGATCCCACTGTGGGCAATAGTTGCTCCTAGGAGAGTTTTGCAGTTTACAATTAGCTAACTCATTAGGTGTCTAGAAAGGTGTTAACGGGGCTATGCCTCTGGGAAAATGAGATTTACTTTAATTAGGTCCATGCGAAAGCACGGGGAACCTCCCTCAAGTACCGACACTGGCCTGGCTGAACGGTTAGCGAAGTTGTGGACTGTAATTAATCCTGGCTAGTTTTTCTTTCTAAGGTTTGAAAGAAAAACTCGATTAAAGCAGTGGGAAACATCGATTAGACAAGATAATAACCAATCTGATCTATGCAAGAGCTTTTGCTGAGTGTATTCTTTTCTCTCTCTTAATGGCAGATACCCATGACTGGACTCCAGCTTTTATTAGATAAAAACAAACTGAATGGGACCAATTATAAAGACTGGCTGAGGAATTTGAACATTTCCTTGACATATGATAAGGTATCATATGTCCTCACGGCTCCATCCCTTCCCGTCCCAGGCCCAAAATCCTCAGTTGCGGATATTGAAGTCCGCAAGACATGGGATGCTGACTGTGCCACAGCCAAATGCCTCACGCTTGAATCGATGGACACTACACATCAAAAGCAGCATGAGAATATGGACATTCATGCCATATTCTCCATACAAAGGAGTTGTATGGAGAGCAATCCCGCGTATTGCGATGCGAAGCATCAAAGAAATTGTTTCAGATGCGAATAGCCCCCGGCACACCAGTAGGAGACCATGTTCTGAAGATGATAGCTCTTATAGAAGAGCTTGAGGACCTTGGATGGACTATGGACAATGAACAATATACAGATATTATTCTGCAGTCCCTCCCTTCCACCTTTGCTCAATTCATAGTTAACTTCAATATGCATGGCATGGAGAAGGAGCTACCTGAACTCTTTAATATGTTAAGGAGAGCAGAGAGCACTATGAAGTCAATAAAATCTCCCGTTATGACTGTTGGACAGTCTTCCTCTTCTCTCCCGAAAGCTAAAGCCAAGGGAAAGAAAAAGAAGAAGCCCACCAAAGCTAAGGGTGGAGTTAAAAAGGTGAAGGGAAAGGAAAAGTTCAAAGCTGGAGACTCGGGGAAAGGCGAATGTTTTCATTGCCACAAGACAGGACATTGGAAGCGCAACTGCACGGAGTACTTAAATCTCAAGAAGAAGCATGGGGATGCTTCTACTTCAGGTGCGTTTGTGACAGAAAACTATTTTTCAATAAACTCTGCTTCCTGGGTATTGGATACCGGTTCGGGTTCTCACATTTGCAATTCTATGCAGGGGCTGAGAAATAGCAAAGTTTTGAAGACAGGTGACCATACTCTCCGCGTTGGAAATGGTTCCAATGTACATACAGTCGCAGTAGGAGAGTATCACTTGGGGTTGCCATCTGGATGTATTTTGGTTTTGAATCCATGTTATTTTGTACCAAGTATGCCTTGTAATATAATATCCAATTCTTTGTTAGACAATGAAGGATATAATTTTATATTGCAGAACAATGTTATGAACATTGACCTGAATCAAATGTTGGTTGGGTATGGTACGCTTAATAACGGAATATATGTCCTAAATCAACACACAGTTTTCAGTATACAACACACTAATAAAAGAAAACTTTCATAATTAAATGATGCTTTTCTTTGGCACTGTAGACTTGGTCATATTAACGAAACAAGACTAAACAAGCTACACAAAGATGGATATTTAAACTCTTTTGAATATAAATCTTATGCAACTTGCCAGTCTTGTATCAAGGGTAAAATGACAAAAAGTCCGTTTACCGGACACGGAGAAAGAGCTACTAAGCTCCTAGGCCTCATACATAGTGATATATGCGGGCCAATGTCAAGACAGGCTAGAGGCGGTTTTTCATACTTCATTACATTCACTGACGATTTCTCAAGATTCGGTCATGTATTCTTATTAAAGCACAAGTCCGAAGCTTTCGAGAAATTCATTGAATATAAACAAGAAGTAGAAAAACAAACCGTCTTGATTATCAAGATGCTTCGATCAGATCAAGGTGGTGAGTATCTCAGTACAGAATTTGCAAACTTCCTAAAAGAGAATGGGATTCTCTCTCAGCTCACTCCTCCTTACACACCACTGTAGGGTTCCTAGGCACACTAGTGAAGGTTCATAAAGCATCAAACATACCCGAATAAAATTTTACATGTGCCGAACAACCCAAAGACGGGATCTTTGCTAGATTATTAGGGTTTAGGAAGCAAGATAATATCTTTAAAGCTAAGTGTGAGGGATAACAACCTTTGTAGTCCGCTCCTTCACTTCACAAGCTCCGAGTAGAAGTCACTTCGCCGCGATGCACGATCTCCCGGACTCAAGAGAGGCTCCACGACTCGAACGATCCATGCTAGCTTGAAGTGTTCCGATTCTCCGATGATCTATGTCGAAGTTGCTATTACTCAAGCTTTCTCACTCTTAAGAGATGAACACCCTAATCTCATGGGATAGACGAGATGAGGATGAGGGAGTAGTATTTATGCTTTCTTTTTAATTCACTTTCTCACACTTTATCATCACAAATGGAATTTCTAGTGAGCTCAAAATCAAGAGAGAAGAAGATGATAATGGAAATGATCATTCCTTTTGTGATGAATAGAAAAGAAATCTATATGATTGATATATCAACCATGGTCAAGGGAGTGGCTAAGAGTTTTTAGAGAATAAACTAGAGTTAGGGTTTGGTTAGGTTAAGTTATGAGTCATGGAAAAATATCAACCATAATATCTTAACCAAGACAAAAGCAAAGCTTCTAGAATGAACAAGAAGAAGCTAACCCTAATCAAACCCTAATCCCATTTAATCATCCTTAAACATGTTTAATAATAAATCATATCATGTCATAATAATATATATCACATATATATTATATATTTGCAACAAAAGAAAATAATACAATTAACATATATCGCATATATATCAATGTATCATCCAGTGAGAAAATGAAACAATAAAGCGAGCCAATATTAGATAATGTAATACAATATATCATATATATTATTATACATAAAATCATTGCATCAACACTTGATCCGACGATCCGGCTATATCGAATATTACCGACTAATATATCATGTACCGATTCATCGAATCAACACTTGATCCGATGACCCGGTTCATATCTAAATATCGCGAGAATATAATACGGTATCTCATATCGCATTATTCTCGGTCCTGCACATATCACATATGTGCCTCTACTCCGTTTTGCCTGAGCCAAGAAACCTCTGTGTAGGACTCTAAAGAATCGTCAATACGCCGGTAGCAGGTGATAATCATATCAAACACCCACAAGCTGCAAGCGGTCAGCTAAACATAACAGCCACCCAGGTATTGAGCGATCAGAAGATCAACAAGCTAGCCTGTGCGTTCTCCTGTGAATCCAATCAGTAACACTCCCGTACAGTCCGGTCTGTTAGTCTGATATGTCGCATATCAAGTCTAGGGGTGGTAAACGTCAGACCCCAGTAACCGATAAGTCGTGTCGATGTGTGGCTCATAACGGATCGAGAAACTACTAGTAACACTTACCAGGAAATCTCTATATCAGCCCTGGCCAGGGACTTCCAGTTATAGCCAATTGAACACAGCACAACATCAACTCCCTATACCGGGAGAGACGAATCCCCTCCTGTCGCTCATTGCCTCCATGTGATTCAGGATTGTACCCAAAAGCCACCGTTTTGCATGCCCTCGTGGACGTGGTATGGTGGAAATCAAAGCACATTGGGAATCACACAAGACTCTATGACAATCTCGGGTCTACAGACTACCCTGTACCAGTGTCACCGGAGAACTGCCATCTGACGTGTGGTATATCACCATCTGGGAGTTCTCGGCGAGTCCGTCCAGTGTACCCAGTCTCCACTGAGCACCCGTACACCATCCTTGATGTCAAACACTGATGGATATGGGATCATCCATCGCCCATCATATGGGTCAAGATGCGTATACGCTAGTCTACTCTGGTGTATCGATGCCCTGTCTCGATATACCCTCGACTAGGAACATTTATAGGATGTACTCATCGACTACAGTGGCCTCACTAGTATGAACTCATCATAATCCCAGTAGTCGAGTACAGATCCTAAGGGCTTTATCAACATGTGAGAGAAAGAAAGTAAACCAATACAAGTCAACATGTTAAGATAAAGTGAAACCAAATAGCATACTATCATGACGAGCAAGAAAGTCCTCTCCGTATATATCCAAGCATCCATCATAATATACATCATATGTACAACAATGGCCTCTAGGGCATATACATAACTAACAATCTCCCACTTGCACTAAGGCCAGCTGATGTAGTATCTCATACCTAGCATCCCGAATAATCTCTCAAACTGTATCTGGGGAATGGCCTTCGTGAGTGGATCCGCAGTGTTGTCCTTTGTATCTACTCTCCTGACCTCGATCTCCCTGCGATCAACTATCTCCCTGATCAGGTGATACCGCCTCAGAATATGTCTGGATTTCTGATGGGATCTGGGTTCCTTAGCCAAAGCCACAGCTCCATTGTTATCGCAATAAAAAGGTTTTGGATGTTCAATGGATGGAACCACACCAAGTTCAGTGATGAACTTCTTCATCCAGACAGCCTCTTTGGCAGCATCGTTGGCAGCGATGTATTCAGCCTCCATCGTCGAGTCTGCAATGGTATCCTGTTTAGAACTCTTCCAGCATATCGCCCCTCCATTGAGGGTAAAGACAAATCCCGAGTGCGACTTAGAGTCGTCTTTATCACTTTGGAAGCTGGAATCGGTAAAGGACTCCACCCGGAGTTCTCCCTTACCATACACCAAGAACATGTCTCTAGTCCTTCGCAAGTACTTGAGAATGTTCTTCACAGCTGTCCAGTGAATCACTCCAGGATCTGCTTGATACCGACTCACTACACTTAGTGAGTATGCTACATCGGGTCTGGTACATAGCATCGCATACATGATAGAGCCTACTGCCGAAGCATAGGGTATCTCTTGCATGCGAGCTCTCTCCAAATCAGTCTTGGGAGACATCTCTTTCGAGAGAGTGAGTCCAGAGATCATGGGTTGGTTCCCACGCTTGGATTCTTCCATACTAAACCTCTTTAGTATGGTGTCAATGTACCTGGATTGGGACAATCCCAGTATCCTTTTGGATCTATCTCTATAGATCCTAATCCCCAATATGCATGAGGCATCACCTAGATCTTTCATTGAGAATCTTTGTGATAAGAAGAGCTTGACTGATTGCAGCATAGGAATATCATTTCCTATCAAGAGTATGTCATCCACGTACAATACGAGGAAGACAACCTTACTCTCTGCTACCTTCTTATAGATACAAGGTTCATCTATGTTTTTGATGAAGTCAAACTCTTTGACTACAACATCAAAACAGATGTTCCAACTCCGCGATGCTTGCTTTAACCCATAAATGGATTTAAGCAGTTTGCACACCTTTCCACTGCTCCCACTATCTACGAAGCCCTCTGGCTGAGTCATGTACACGCACTCTTCTAAATCACCGTTTAGAAAAGCGGTCTTAACATCCATTTGCCAGATTTCGTAGTCATGGTATGCAGCAATGGCAAGTAAGATCCGGATGGACTTAAGCATAGCCACTGGAGAAAAGGTTTCGTCATAATCCACACCTGGTCGTTGACGAAATCCCTTTGCTACAAGTCTAGCTTTGAAAGTCTCAACTTTTCCATCTACACCAAATTTCTTTTTAAAAATCCACTTGCTCCCAATGGGTTTTATCCCTTCAGGAGTATTTTCCAAAATCCATACTTTATTGGTGTACATGGATTCCATCTCAGATCGCATTGCATCCAGCCATTTCACAGAGTCACCACTCGTGATGGCCTGCTCGAAACTAGTTGGGTCATCATCTTCTATGATGCTATCCTCGCTTCCACCATCAATGAGAAAACCGTAGTATCTCTCAGGTGGACGAGAAACCCTACTAGATCGGCGGAGAAGCTGGGGTTCATCGGGTATTACTGAATCTTCTGGTTCTACTAAATCTTCAGTTGCAATTTGTGTTTCTGAAACCTCTTCCAGCTCTACCTGTTTGCCACTAATTTCTTTTGCAAGAAATTCCTTTTCTAAAAAAGTGGCATGTTGAGCAACAAACACTTTTTGTTCCTCAGCGTGGTAGAAAAAATATCCTTGAGAATTCTTTGGATATCCCACAAATTTGCAAAGAACAGATCGTGCCTCGAGTTTGTCCGGATTTTGTCTTTTGACATAGGCCGGAAAACCCCATATCTTAACTCGTTTAAAATATGGTCTCTTCCCACTCCATATCTCATATGGTGTGGTAGGTACAGATTTAGACGGAACTAGATTCAATATGTATATGGCTGTTTCAAGCGCATACCCCCAAAAGGAAATAGGTAACTCAGCATCGCTCATCATAGATCGCACCATATCTAATAGGGTCTGATTCCTTCGTTCCGATACACCGTTGTGCTGTGGTGTATAAGGAGGAGTAAGCTGAGAGAGAATCCCATTCTCTTTTAGATAATCTAGGAACTCACTGCTTAAGTATTCTCCTCTTCGATCAGATCGAAGGATCTTAATACTTTTGCCCGTTTGTTTTTCTACTTCGTGCTTATATTCTCTGAATTTCTCAAAAGCTTCAGACTTGTGTTTCAACAGGAACACATGCCCGTATCTAGAGAGATCGTCAGTGAATGTAATGAAGTAGGAAGAACCGTTGCTGACATGCGTAGATATGGGACCGCATACATCACTATGTACCAGTCCTAAGAGTTCGGTAACTCTTTCTCCGTGTCCACTAAATGGAGCTTTGGTCATTTTTCCTTTGAGACATGAATGGCAAGTATCATAAGATGAAAATTCGAATGAATTCAAATATCCATTTTTATGTAACTTAGCTAGCCGTGTCTCATTGATATGGCCAAGTCTACAATACCACAAGAAGGATTCGTTCATTTCTGAACTTTTCCTCTTGTGTGTGTTTTGTATATTGAGGACTGTATTCTGATTTAGAATGAATATGTCATTATGTAACGAGACTGATGCAATCAACTTTTGATCTAGGAATATGTTCATAACATTATCCTTTACTACAAAATTATATCCTTCTTTACTTAATAAAGAGACTGATATAATGTTTCACATCATGTTCGGTATATAATAGCACTCATTTAGAATCAGTGTATTACGACTTGGCAATACAAGGTGATATTCGCCAACTGCTTTGGCTGCAATACTTGCACCGTTCCCTACTTGAACGGAATGATCACCTTTTCCCAGTTCTCTACCTTTACGTAGCCCATGTAACAATTTATATATGTGGGATCCTGATCCGGTATCTAATACCCAGGACGTAGGGTGAACTGAGAAACAGTTCTCAATAACTAACACACCTGAAGAAGATGCATCAACATGCATGTTCTTTTGGGCGGCGAGAGAATCCAGATATTCTCCTATTCCCTGTTCAGTCTTATAACTCTTATAAGAAAGAACAGGTCCAACGTTCCCCTGCTTAGTATAATAAGCGGGTTCAGTCAATACATCCATATTATTATCTTGATTATGGACTGACATGGTCGCTACCTGGAGAGAGAGAGAAGAAAACACTTTAGCGTATGCTCTTGCAAGATTAGATTGGTTATTATCTTATCTAATCGGGATGTCTCCCACTGTTTTTATCAAATCTACCTTCAAACCCTAAAAGGTAAGATTAGCCGGGATTAATTACACCCTACAATTTCGTCAATCTGTCAGCCAGATCAGTGTCGGTACTTTGAGGGAGGTTTCCCGTGCTTTCGCACGGACCTAATTAAAGTAAACCTCATTTTCCCAGAGGCGTAACCCCGTTAACACTTTTCTAGACACCTACTTGATCGACTAATTGTCCTGTGTAAAACTCTCCCAGGAGTAACTCATACTCGCAGTGGGTATCGGGATCCAACTATCTCATAGAAGGTATGCAATCTCATTGCAAATTTCAACACTTGAAATTCCCGATAATTTTTTGCCCCTAGCGATCTATGACCTTGACTAAGTCAACAAACCATAAATCGCAAGTCAAGTTCAACCCGTACATTTCTCATTAAACCCACCCGTACGACCCTTGACTGAGTCAACAAGGCCGTGCGAATACCCTAATCCAATCACATCTTATGTTTTAGCAGATAAACACTACTTAGCTACCGTACACTACGCCTTGACTAAGTCAACAAACATAGCATGAATACTAAATAATATCAATCTGAAATGACGGAGGGCTACGCAGGTTTTTCAGAAAACCCTGAGCGTAATGAACTTGATATCGTCGTAGAATCAAGTGATGTTTTGAAATGGAGTGTTTTTGAGGCTTTCATTAGTTTTGCTAAAGAGGTCACTCCCGGTGAAGGGATCTCGGCTCTTTCCTCATCGAATAAAGTGGAGGACATATCATATATATCACTGTGCAAAGCAAAACTCTAAAAAGCAGTCAAAAAACAAACCAGGTTTCGTAGCATCTGCCAGTTTTGCTAAAGAGGTCACTCCCGGTGATGGGATCTCGGCTCTTTCCTCATCGAATAAGGTGTAGGGTATATCATATATACCACTATGCAAAGCAAAACTGTAGCTACCCTTTTTTATAAAGTTTTGATTCTACAACATCTTTTAGCTTTCTTTTTCTTTTTATTAATCTCATTAATAAAAAATCCCATCAGGTTCTGCTTCCTAAGCATCACAGATAAATACGACGTACACTTATGTCATCCGCATTCGCCTCGATGTCCCCTCGTGCACCGTTAGGTTAGGTAACTAAAGACAGAGCAGGGCAGGGCTAGTGCGGGTGTAAAACATAAGTAACGTCTATATAATATATCATATATACTATATACTGTATCCATCATAACATATCAAATGATCACATCACAGATATCGCAGCAGAAACATAGATATAATGTGGGATATACTAGGACGTCCGTATTTAGTACTTAGCCAATAATAGAAAATACGGATTCCACAGTCGCGATGAATAGCCAAGCCCACACCCTGGACCCCTACGAGAGCGGCAAGCGACCCTACCAATTCTGTAGTTTAGGAGACCCGGTCTCGACTCCTCGAGATGGCCTCCCACTGAACCCCAGAACCCGGTCACCTGTGCTCCCCACCTTGGGTCCTGCCTAATGCGGAAAAGTAAATAATATACAACACTGGTGACATCAACCTCAACCCGGAAGTGCCCCAAATAAAAGAATATTACATTACAATTGAATTTACATGAATGAAAATATAAAACTCCCATCTCACATAAAACCCCCCGGCTATTCAATCGCGACAATCCGGCACATCATATCTCAGCAACACATAATATCTCATATCATCAACGTAAGTAAGTATGCATACACCGATCATCGTCGATGTATTGCAACGAAAACCGGCAATACAACTACATACTACACTTACGGTCGCAGAAAAGAAATTGAACAACTACAATATTTGGAATCAACATTCTTTTTTAGACATCATAAATGCGAAATATCACATACTTCGTATTTCATGCCTAACTCTATGAATTCCACATATTGTATCACATTCCAGATAAATAGACAGTATTAAACTTTTCGAACAGATAATCAAATACCAAGAATTTCCTAAAGTGCTCAACACTTGAGCGGAGTTCAAACAATCCCAGAATATGTCACAGTACTAGTGATCCAGCCGTAGAAGGGTCAAGCCAACACCTCACATGTGGCACGCCGTACTACCCCAAACCCGAAGGTTCAAAAGGCAGTTCAAGACGGTCACATAATCGAGTTAAGGTTTGTTGTCTTCTAGAGGGTCCACCGACTTGCACATTTTTACGAAAGATTTAAACTGGAGAAAAGATTCAACACTTGAAAATTTTTTGTGTCGGGAAAAAGTGAGTTAATGATATCCGTTCGAACTTTTTAACAGTTTCTAAATATCCGGAAAAAAAAAACGAATTTAAATTTTCCGATCAAATCGTCGATTACAAAATAAACCCCAGAATACTCAACACTTGAGTCAGATTAAAAATACCCATAAAATAGTAAATACAAATACAAGAATTACTGTGCCCAAAACCGTACCTAATACTCTTATACTGCGGCGGAACCGCCGCCAATGGTGGGTCATTGCCGCGGTTCCGCGGCCATTTTGTCGAATTGGAGGCACGAATTTCACCATAATTCTTATATTTACCTACCGTATTTTTTAGGTATTTTTAATTCTGGAAAAACCCAGATTTTAAAAAATGTACAGAGAGGAGTTTTAAATGTTGTATTCAGATTCGATCGGGGTTTTAACTTCGTTAACACATCGCCTAATACTCTAGCTAGGCTCTGATACCACTGTAGGTCAGGCAGCCACCCCATCCAATGGGGTCACCGTGGTACCAACGGGTCCCTCAGCAGCTACTTTTTACGCATGCCCCCTCGCGAGGACTACAACCCGCCGGAACACCTTCCGGTCTCGAGACACCCTGGGGGTAAGAGCCGATGCTTCGCCACACTATCACACAGTGAGAACCCCCCATAGGTCGACATCTAATGCCTAGTAGCTCTGATACCACTGTAGGGTTCCTAGGCACACCAGTGAAGGTTCATAAAGCATCAAACATGCCCGAATAAAATTTTACCTGTGCCGAACAACCCAAAGACGGGATCTTTGCTAGATTATTAGGGTTTAGCATGCAAGATGATATCCTTAAAGCTAAGTGTGAGGGATTACAACCTTTGTAGTCCTCTCATTCGCTTCACAAGCTCCGAGTAGAAGTCCCTTCACCGCGATCCACGATCTCCCGGACTCAAGAGAGGCTCCACGGCTTGAACGATCCATGCTAGCTTGAAGTGTTCCGATTCTCCGATAATCTACGTCGAAGCTGCTATAACTCAAGCTTTCTCACTCTTAAGAGATGAACACCCTAATCTCATAGGGTAGGTGAGATGAGGATGAGGGAGTAATATTTATGCTTTCTTTTTAATTCACTTTCTCACACTTTATCATCACAAATGGAATTTCTAGTGAGCTCAAAATCAAGAGAGAAGAAGATGATAATGGAAATGATCATTCCTTTTGTGATGAATAGAAAAGAAATTTATATGATTGATATATCAACCATGGTCAAGGATGAGTGGCTAAGAGTTTGTAGAGAATAAACTAGAGTTAGGGTTTGGTTAGGTTAAGTTATGAGTCATGGAAAAATATCAACTATAATATCTTAACCAAGACAAAAGCAAAGCTTCTAGAATGAACAAGAAGAAGCTAACCCTAATCAAACCCTAATCCCATTTAATCATCCTTAAACATGTTTAATAATAAATCATATCATGTCACAATAATATATATCACATATATATTATATATTTGCAACAAAAGAAAATAATACAATTAACATATATCGCATATATATCAATGTATCATCCAGTGAGAAAATGAAATAATAAAGCGAGCTAATATTAGATAATGTAATACAATATATCATATATATTATTATACATTAAATCATCGAATCAACACTTGATCCGATTATCCGGCTATATCGAATATTACTGACTAATATGTCATGTACCGATTCATCGAATCAACACTTGATCCGATGACCCGGTTAATATCTAAATATCGCGAGAATATAATACGGTATCTCATATCGCATTATTCTCGGTCCTGCACATATCACATTTGTGCCTCTACTCCGTTTCGCCTGAGCCAAGAAACCTCTGTGTAGGACTCTAAAGAATCGTCAATACGCCAGTAGCAGGTGATGATCATATCAAACAACCACAAGCTGCAAGCGGTCAGCTAAACGTAACAGCCACCCAGGTATTGAGCGATCAGAAGATCAACAAGCTAGCCTGTGCGTTCTCCTGTGAATCCAATCAGTAACACTCCCGTACAGTCCGGTCTGTTCGTCTGATATGTCGCATATCAAGTCTAGGGGTGGTAAATGTCAGACCCCAGTAACCGATAAGTCGTGTCGATGTGTGGCTTATAACGGGTCGAGAAACTACTAGTAACACTTACCAGTAAATCTCTATATCAGCCCTGTCCAGGGACTTCCAGTTATAGCCAATCGAACACAGCACAACATCAACTCCCTATACCTGGAGAGACGAATCCCCTCCTATCGCTCATTGCCTCCATGTGATTCGGGACTGTACCCAAAAGCCACCGTTTTGCACACCCTCGTGGACGTAATAAGGTAGAAATCAAAGCACAGTGGGAATCACACAAGACTCTATGACGATCTTGGGTCAACAGACTACCCTGTACCAGTGTCACCGGAGAACTGCCATCTGACGTGTGGTATATCACTATCTGGGAGTTCTCGGCGAGTCCGTCCAGTGTACCCAGTCTCCACTGAGCACCCGCACACCATCCTTGATGTCAAACACCGATGGATATGGGATCATCCATCGCCCATCATATGGGTCAAGATGCGTATAAGCTAGTCTACTCTGGTGTATCGATTCCCTGTCTCGATATACCCTCGACTAGGAACATTTATAGGATGTACTCATTGACTACCGTGGCCCCACTAGTATGATCTCATCTTAATCCCAGTAGTCGAGTACATATCTTAAGGGCTTTATCAACATGTGAGAGAAAGACAGTAAACCAATACAAGTCAACATGTTAAGTTAAAGTGAAACCAAATAGCATACTATCATGACGAGCAAGAAAGTACTCTCCGTATATATCCAAGCATCCATCATAATATACATCATATGTACAACAATGGCCTTTAGGGCATATACATAACTAACAACCACAGCACAACGGTGTGTCAGAACGACGGAATAGGATCCTATTAGATATGGTCCGGTCCATGATGAGTGACGTTGAGTTACCCGTCTCATTTTGGGGGCATGCATTGGAGACTGTAGCATTTCTACTGAACAGGGTTCCAACCAAAACCGTGTCTACCACGCCATATGAGATATGGCATGGGAAGAGACCATCTCTTAAGAGAATTAAGATTTGGGGTTGGCCGGCCTATGTTAAAAAACAGAATCCGGACAAACTCGAGACACGGTCAGTCATGTGTAATTTTGTGGGGTATCCAAAGAATTCTTATGGATATCTATTCTACCAAAAAGAGGAACAAAAGGTGTTTGTTTCTCAATATGCCATATTCTTGGAAAAAGAGTTTTTCATAGATAAAGATGATGGCAAAGTGGTGGATCTAGAAGAGGATCTAGAGACACAAACTACAAATGACGATTTGGTTGAACCGGCTGTTGCAATAGTAACTGAGGAACCTCAGCCACTCCGTAGGTCTGGTAGGACTTCTCGCCCACCGGAGAGGTACTACGGTTTCCTCATTGATGGTGACAGAGAAGACTGCATTATGGATGATGATGATCCTACCAGTTTTCAGCAAGCTATCACGAGTGGAGACTCTGTGAAGTGGCTGGATGCCATGAGATCCGAAATGGAGTCTATGTACACCAAAAAATTATGGACTTTGGACGTTGTACCCCCTGGGGTAAAACCTGTGGGGTGCAAATGGATCTTTAAAAGAAAGATTGGTGCAGATGGGCAGGTGGAGACCTATAAGGCAAGACTTGTGGCGAAGCGTTTTCGTCAAAGACCAGGTTTGGACTATGACGAGACTTTTTCTCCCGTAGCCATGCTTAAATCCATTCGGATCCTACTTGCTATTGCTGCTCACTACGACTATGAAATCTGGCAGATGGACGTTAAAACCGCATTTCTAAATGGAAATTTAGAAGAATGCGTTTATATGGATCAGCCAGAGGGCTTCATTGACAGTGGGAGCAGCGGGAAAGCATGTAAATTGCTTAAATCCATATATGGGTTAAAGAAGGCATCACGGAGTTGGAACATCTTTTTCGATGATGTCATCAAAGAGTTTGATTTCATCAAAAATCCAGATGAACCTTGTGTTTATAAGAAGGCTGTAGGGAGAGCTGTCACATTCCTCGTATTGTACGTGGACGACATTCTTCTGATAGGAAATGATATTCCTATGCTACAGTCGGTCAAATCTTTCTTATCACTGAGGTTCACCATGAAGGACCTGGGTGATGCCACATACATTCTGGGCATAAGGATCTATAGGGATAGATCCAAAAGGTTATTGGGATTGTCCCAAACCAGGTACATTAACACCATCCTAAAAATGTTTAGTATGGAAGACTCCAACCAGGGTGCCTTACCCGCTTGCCATGGGGTCACTCTCTCCAAGGATTCTTTCCCAAAGACCGATGAAGAGAGAGCTCGCCTGAGTGTTATACCCTATGCTTCGGCAGTAGGATCTATAATGTATGAGATGTTATGTACACGCCTAGATGTAGCTTATGCACTTAGTGTTGTAAGCATGTATCAATCCAACCCAGGGGAGAATCACTGGACAGCTGTGAAGAACATTCTTAAGTACTTACGAAGGACTAAAGAATTGTTCTTGGTGTATGGTAATGGAGATCTCCAAATGGAGGCCTTTACCGATTCGAGCTTCCAGAGCGATAAGGACGACAGCAAATCTATCTCTGGGTTTGTATTTACCCTCAATGGAGGGGCGGTAAGTTTGAAGAGTTCCAAACAGGATACCGTTGCAGACTCTACGATGGAAGCTGAGTACATTGCTGCGAATGATGCCGCCAAGGAAACCGTCTGGATGAAGAAGTTCATCTCGGAGCTAGGAGTAGTTCCAACCATTATTGATGCAATACCTTTGTATTGTGATAATAATAGGGCTATGGCGTTGGCCAAGGAGCCCAGATCCCATCAGCGACCCAGACACATCCTCAGGCGTTTTCATTTGATTCGGGAGATTGTAGATCGCCGCGAGATCGCGATTAGGAGAGTAGACACAAAGAATAACGCCGCGGATCCATTCACCAAGGCCCTCCCTCAGCCGCAGCATGAGCGACTTTTTGAGATGTTGGGTATGAGATACGCCAATAACTGGCTTTAGTGCAAGTGGGAGATTGTTGGATATATGTATGCCCTAGAGGCCATTATATGATAGTGGATTTATCTATACATGTATATATATATTCAGTATGCATTCTTGCTCGACATGATAGTATGCTATCTTGTTCTTCTTTATCTAACATGTTGATTTGATCATGCTTTTATTCATTCATACATGCTGATAAAGCCCTGAGGATATCGGCTTGACTACTGTGATTATGATGGAGATCATACTAGTGGGACATCTGTAGTCTATAAGCATATCCTGGAAAGTCCCTAGTCGTAGGTATATCAAGATGGGGCATTGATATACCAGAGTAGACTAGCGTATATGATACTAAACCCATAAGATGGGCGATGAATGTTCCCACACTCATCGATGTTTGACATCAAGATTATATACTGGTGCTCAGTGGTGACTGGGTACACCTGACGGACTCACCGAGAACTCCTATATGGAATTATATCTATCGTCGGATAGCAGTTCTCAGGTGACACTGGTACAGGTTAGTCTGTAGACCCGAGATCGTCATAGAGTCTAGTGTGTTCTCCCACTGTACTTTGATTGCCACCCTACTACGGCTCTACTGAGTCGTGCAAACAGGTGGCCGTTGGGTACAGTCCCGAGACACACGAAGGCAATGAGCGATAGGAGGGGTTTCGTCTCTCCCGGTATTGGGAGTTGATGCTGTGCTGTGCCCGACTGGTTATATCAGTAAGTCCCTGGCCAGGGCTGCTGAGATTTACTGATAAGTGTTATTAGTAGTTTCTCGATCTGTTATAGACCATTCACCGGCATGACATTTCGAGTTATTGGGGTCGACGTGACCATCCCTAGGCTCGATATGCAGCATATCTGACGAATAGACCGGACTGTACGGTAGTGTTGCCGGTTGGCTCGACGGGAGCTGTAGCAGGTTCGCTTGTTTTCTTCTGATCGCTCAATACACAGGTGGCCGTTACGTTTAGCTGACCGCTTGCGGCTTGGGGGTGTTTGATATGATCATCACCCACTGCCAGCGTATTGACGAGTCTTATAGTCCTACAAAGGAGTTACCTAGTCCGGGCGAAACGTTGTGGCTCGTATGCGATATGCCCATGGACCCGATTAAAATGCGCGTATAGGATACCGTATATAGATCGGGCGGCTTGCTTTTGGTGGGGTCATATGTGATATGGCTGGATTGATAAATCAAGTGTTGATTTAACATTTAACCATTAGTTTTCTCACTTGAAACCTTTTCTTGTACATGATGGATATATGCATGCATGTATGCTATCTTTCTTTTAGTTTCATGCACATATGGATGTGCATACATACATACATACATACATCATCTATCATGGTTGCTTATACAAAGAAAATGGTGGTAATATAAGACTCACACCATGAGTTTTTAATATGGATTATTATTGTATTTATACTAAAACAAAAAGGAAAGAAAAAGGGTTAATTATTGGAATGTTTCTACACTCTTCTTCATCTTACCATGCTCACCCACTATTTAACCCTTGGTTATTTTTCCTTAGGTGTTTTAAACTATGATACAATAATATCTTTATATTCTAACCATGGTTTAAGATGAGAAGAAATAAATATACATAGATATATTTTCATTTCTTTTCATACGTTAATCTTTTCTCTTCTTCAAAAAGAAAAGCCATCATCTTCTTCCTCCTTCTTCCTTTGCTCTCTAGTTTTTTATAGTGAGCAAAACACACATCAAGAAAGGTTTTTGAATTGAGAATTAGAACCACAATATCATTCTACACAAGTCTAGCCCACTTGTTCAGAGTGTTATCTTCTTTTCTTCTCTTGGAAAGTGAAGTCGATAGCTTGGACGAAGGAGCTTCGGGTGGATCGTCGTGGACACTAGAAGACTTCAAGGGAACCTTCCTCTAACACCCAAGAGGCCAAAGAGTCCAGCGAAGGGAGCTACAAAGGTTGTAGTCTCGAAACCCTAGTCTTTGTTGTCTTTATTGTTTAGAAACCCTAATTTTCTAGGATCGATCCTATGTATGCTTGCGTAGCACCATAAAAACTTGAACTTTATGATATGTGATGCTTCCAAACTCTATATAGGGTGCTAGGTAAACCTAACACTTTGTAGATCCGGTCCTCCACTTCTTTAGCACCGTTTTGACGTCCCTCCGCTGTGATCATCGGAATCCCGGACCCTCATGTTGGTTTCGTCGGAGAAATGATCGGGCTAGGTCATTGACTTCGATGCCGAAGATGATCTACGTCGAGGCGACTCAAACTCTAGCTCCGTCTTCACTAGGTCATGAAACTTGTGAAGAAAACACCCTATACTACATGGAAAGTGGTAGAGGATGAAGAAATAGGAAGTGGGTTCACTTTGGATTTGGGTTTCTCACTTGATTTCATCACTCGGAATTTTCAAGAATGGTTTCTTCACTTGATGAAGAAGATGAAGAAGAAGAAAGAATATAAATTATTTTTGAAAATAGTAAATCAAGTGAATACTTATCATAATGCAACCATGGGTGAGGTTAACATATGTAGAGAATAAACTAGGGTTTAGGTATAATGGTTAGGTTAAGGAAAAAACAAAATGGCAAAGACTTTCAAAGCTTCATGAAGCTTCAAGAATAAAACAAAGCAAGCCTCCATTTTATTTTTGCCAAAATGAATAAAGAAAATAAATAAAACAAATTAAAACCTAACCATTAACCTAAAGATGGTTTAAATCAAACATACACCCAAGTTTGCATGTATCATCAAACATGATACAATCAAGTGCACAAAAATATATCACATATACTACTTGTGCACATCAAGTGAGAAAATCAATCTTAAGTGAACAAATACTAGTTAATGTAAAGTAATATATCAAATATATAATTATACATTAAACCATTAAATCAACACTTGATTTAATGATCCGGTCATATTGTATATAACCGACTAATATCAAGTGTATCAATATATCGAATCAACATTTGATTCGGTAACCCAGCTATATCTTATATAAACGTCCGAAGATACAAATCACGAGAATAGAATTCAGTATCATATACTGGTATTAATCCCGGTCCCGCACATATCTCATATGCGCTCCTATTTCATTTCGCTTGAGCCAGAAAACCTCTGTGTAGGACTCGAAAGACTCGTCAATACGCTGGCAGCAGGTGATGATCATATCAAACACCCACAAGCCGCAAGCGGTCTGCTAAACGTAACGGCCACCCGGTTATTGAACGATCAGAAGTTCAACGAGCAAGCCCGCTCACACTCCTGTGAATCAAACCAGCAACACTTACCGTACAGTCCGGTCTGTTCGTCTGATATGTCGCATATCTCGCCTAGGGTGGTAAACGTCAGACCCCAGTAGCTTGATAAGTCATACCGATGTAAGGTCCATAACAAGCGTGAGACTACTGATAACTCTTACCTGTAAATCACTGCAACCCTGGCCAGGGATTTCCAGTTATGGCCAGTCGAGCATAGCGCAACATCAACCCCCAATACCGAGAGAGATGAATCCCCTCCTATCATTCATTGCCTCCATGTGAATCGGGACTGTACCCAAAAACCACCTGTTTGCACGACTCAGTAGAGCCGTGGTAGGGTGGAAATCAAAGCACAGTGGGAGACACACAAGACTCTATGACGATCTCGGGTCAACAGACTAAGCTGTACCAGTGTCACCAGAGAACTGCCATCTGATGTGAGGTATAATACCATCTCGGAGTTCTCGGCGAGTCCGTTCAGTGTACCCAGTCTCCACTGAGCACGCGCATACCATCTCTGATGTCAAACACCAATGGATATGGGATCATCCATCGCCCATCAGATGGGTCGAGAAGATATACGCTAGTCTACTCTGGAATATCGATGCCCCGTCTCGATATTCCCACGACTAGGAACATTGAAGGATGTACTCATGGACTACCTAGGCCCCACTAGTATGATCTACATCATAGTCCTGGAAGTCGAGCACACATCCTAAGGGCTTTATCAACATGTAACAGAGAGATAAAAAGTATACATGTTCAGATAAAAAGCAACCAGATAGCGTACTATCATGTCGAGCAAGAAAGTCCTACCTATATATATCCCAGCATCCACTACAATATACATACAATGTACAGTAATGGCCTCTAGGGCATACATATAACTAACAATCTCCCACTTGCACTAGGGCCATCTGTAGCAGTGGTTGTAGTATCTAATACTCAACCATCCCATATAAGTCTCTCTCTGGGAAATAGCCTTTGTGAGTGGATCCGCCGTGTTGTCCTCTGAGTCTACTCTCCTAACCTCGATCACCCTGGAGATTAACTATCTCCATGATCAGGTGATGCTGCCTCAGAATATGTCTGGGTCACTGATGGGACCAGGGTTCCTTGGCTAAAGCCACATTTCCGTTGTCACACAATGTCATGAACCTAGTTCATCTCATGAACCATTATACACCCAAACTGCCTCTTTGGTAGTATCTTTGATAGCGATGTCACTGGTCTTTATCGTCTAGTTTGCCACGGTATCTAGCTTGGAACTCTTCCAACTTACTGTCCCTCTACTGAGGGTAAAGACAATGCCTGCGACTGACATTCAGTCGTCCTTATCAGTCTGGGACTTTCCCAGTGATTCTCCCCAGGATCGATTGATACCAACTCACTAAACCTAGTGAGAACCCTAATATCCATTTTCATCTATCTCATAGATCCAAATCACAGGATTTAGGAGGTATCATCTTTATCCTATTGGAGAATCCTTGTGAAAAGCGGAGATTGACCGAGCGTAGCATAGGAAACTCTTTTTCTATTTCCAGTATGTTATCCACGTACTCTACGAGGATCACCACCTTTACTATCAACTACCTTTTTGTATACACAAGGTTCATCTACCATTTTGATGAAGTCAAACTCTTTGACTATCGCATCAAAACAGACGTTCTAACTCCGCGATGCCTGCTTTAATCCTGTAAAGCACCATGCACACATTTTCGCTGCTCCCACTGTCTACGAAGCCCTCTGGCTGTGTACTTATAGACGCTCTCTTCTAAATCAATATTTAGAAAAGTAGTCATGGCACCCAACCACTAGATATCGTAGTCCTGGTATGTACCAATGGCAAGTAGGATCTGGATGTACTTAAGCATTGTTCCTGGAAAAGGTTTCATCATTATCCACGCCTGGTCGATAACGAAAACCTTTAACAAGTCTAGCTTTGAAAGTCTCAACTTTTCCATCTACACCAAGTAATCTTCTCAAGATATACTTGCTCCTGATGGGAATTTAACCCTTCAGATATTGTAACCAAAGTCCATACTTCGTTGGTGTACATGGATTCCATCTCAGATCGCTAAGCATCCGGTCATTCTTACAGAGTCCCTACTCTCGATGGCCTGCTCGAAACTAGTTGGGTCATCATCTCATGATGCATTCCTCGCTCCCACTGTCATCGAGAAACCAAAGTATCTCTCAGGCGGATGAGGAAGCCTGCTAGATCGGCGGAGAGGTTGAGGTTCGTTGGGGTCTATTGAATCCTTTGGTTCTGTCAAATCATCAGCTGCAGTTTTTTGTATAGCTGGAACCTTTCCAGTTCTACCTCATGTCCACTAATTTCTTCACAAGAAATTCCCTTTCACAAAGGTGGCATGTTGAGAAACAAAACATTTTTGTTCCTCGGTTAGGTAGAAGATATTCCCTTGCGAATGCTTAGGATATCCAACAAACTTCTACAGTACTGAATTTGCCTCGAGGTTGTCCGGATTTTGCTTTTCAGACATAGGCCGGACATCCCCAAATCTTAACAAACTTAAGATATGGGCTCTTTCCATTCCATATCACATATGAAGTGGTAGGCAACTGATTTGATCGGAACCCAATTCAATAGGTATGCAACTTCTTAAGTGCACAACCCCCAAAAAAAATAGGTAACTCAGTAGTACTCATCATAGAGCGCATCATATCTTATAGGGTGCGATTGCTCCACCCTGATACACCATTGTGCTGTGGTGTATACAGAGGGGTAACACTGAGAGAGAATCTCAGTCTCTTTTAGAATAGTCCAGGAATTCTATGCACAAGTATTCTCCTCCTTAATCTCATCATAGGACATAATACTTATACCCGTATTTTGGTTCTCTACTTCTAACTTATATTCTGTGAATATCTCAAAAGGTTCGGACTTATGTTTCAACAGGAACATATGGCTGAATCTTGAGAGATCATCAGAGAATGTAATGAAGTACAAAGAGCCGGTCCTGGCATGTGTAGACAGGGGACCTTACATACATCATCATGTATCAATCCCACGAGTTTACTAACTCTTTCTCTGTTTCCAATAAACAGAGCTATGGTCATCTAATCTTTGTGACATGACTGGCAAGTTTCACAAGAAGTAAATTCAAACTGATTTAAATATGCATCGAAAATGTAACTTAAGCTAGTCGGGTCGCATTGATATGACCTAGCCTACAATACCTCAAGAAGGAATCGTTCATCTCTGAACTTTTCCTCTTGTGTGTGTTCTGTATACTAGGAACTGTAGTTTGATTTAGAACGTCAATGCTTTAAGATAACGTGCCTGAACCGATCAACTTTTGAAATGTTCAAAACAATATTCAACAATACAAAATTATATCCTTCTTTAATATATAAAGAGATTGATATGATTTTGTATATCAGGTTCGGTATCTAGTAGCATTTGTTCAGAATCAATGTATTTGGAAATACAGGGTGACAATGACCAACAGACTTGGCTGCAACACTTGTACCGTTTTCTGTCTCATGAAACTTATCACCCATTCTCAGTTCTTTACCTTTCTGTAGCCCATGTAACGGATTACATTTGCGGGATCCTGATCCGGTATCTAATACCTAGGACGTAAGGGACACTGAGAAACAGTTCTTTATAATAAACACACCCGAAGGAGATGCATCATATGCACTTTCTTCGTTTGGGCGGCATAGGAATTCTGGTATTCCCCTATTTCCTGCTCGGTCTTATAACAATTATAAGTTGGAGCGGGACCAACGTTCCCCAGCTCAGTATAACAAGCGGGTTCAGTCAATACTTCCATATTATTATCTTGATTAAGGCGTGATATGGTCGCTACCTGGAGAGTGAGAGAGAAGAAAACACTCTGCGTGCGCTCTTGCAAGATTAGATTGGTTATATATTTTATCTAATCAGGATGACTCCCAATGTTTTTATCAAATCTTCCTTCAAACCTTAAAAGTAAAGACTAGCCGGGATTAATTACACTCTACAAGTTCGCCAATCTTTCAGCGAGGCCAGTGTCGGTACTTTGAGGGAGGTTCCCCGTGCTTTCGCACGGTCCTAATTAAAGAAAACCTCGTTTTCCCAGGGGCGTAACCCCGTTGACACCTTTCTAGACACCTACCTGATCGGCTAATTTTAAAGTGCAAAACTCTCCCAGGAGTAACAATTACTCGCAGTGGGTATCGGGATCCAACTATCATATAGAAGGTATGCAATCTCATTGCAAATTTCAACACTTGAAACTCCCGATAAAGGTTTTTACCCCTAGCACTCATGACCTTAACTATGGTCCACAAATCATAAGCACTAGTCAAGTTCTACCCGTGATTTCGTGATTAATTAGACCCACCCACGTGACCCTTAACTAAGGTCAACAAAGTCACGCGACTGTCCTAACTAATCACATCATATGCGGTGTAGAAAGACATCACTTAGCTACCGTACACTATGCCTTGACTATGGTCAACAAACACAGCACGAATACTAAGTACTCTACTTCCTAAAATGACGGAGGGTTGCGGATGGTTTTTAAGAAAACCTTTAACGCTTTGAACTTGATCTCGTTGCGGAATCAAATGGTTTTTAAATGGAACGTTTCTGAGGCTTTTCTAGTTTTGCTAAAGGGGTCACTCCCGGTGAAGGGATCGTCGGCCCTTTCCTCATCGAATAAGGTGCAGGATATATCATATATACCGCTGTGCAAAACAAAAACTATGGAAGCAATCAAAAGACAAACCGAGGGTTGTAGCATCTGCCAATTATTGGTAAAGGGGTCACTCCCGGTGAAGGGATCTCGGCCCTTTCCTTATCGAATAAGGTACAGGATGTTCTACAAGGAACACCGCGACGCAAAGCAAGAACCGTAGCTACCTGTTTTTATTTTTGAAATTCGATTCCACAACATCTTTTAGGTTTATTTTCTTTCATTCATCTCATTAATGAATGTCCCATCATTTAAGTCCACCTAAACATCACAGATAAATATAACGTACACTTATGCCATCCGCATTCGCCTCGATGTCCCGTCTGCACCGTTAAGTCAGGTGACTAACGCCAGAGCGAGGCAGGGCTAGCGCAGGTGTAAAACATAAGCAACGTCTATATAATATATCATATATACTATATACAATATCTATCTGAACATATCACATTATCACATCACAGATAACGCAGCAGAAAATATCATATGAAATATTGGATATACTAGGACGTCCGTGTTTTATTTTGAGCCTGAAGAAAACACGGATTCCACGGTCGTGATGAATAGCCAATCCCATACCCCTAGACCCCTATGAGAGCGGCAAGAAACCCTACCAATTCTAGGGTTAGGAGACCCGGACTCGACTCCTCGAGATGGTCTCCCACTGGACCCTAGAACCCGGTTACTTGTGCTCCCCTCCTTGGGTCTATCCTAATGCGGAAAAGTAAATAATATACATCAACGGTGATATCTTCCGCAACCTGGAAGTGCCCCAATAAAAGAATATTACATACAAGTTTTTACATGAATGAAAATGAAAAACACTCATCTCACATAAAAAAAACCCCTGCTATTCAAACACGACGATCCAATATAACATATCCAGCAACGCATAACATCACATGTCATCAACGTAAGTAAATATGCCCATCCCAATTGTCGTTGACATATAGTAACGAAACCGGCGATATCACATATTACACTTACGGTCGTAGAAAAGAAAGTGTAAAACTACAACAGTTGGAATCCGCAAACTCTTTAGACATCGCATGCCTAATCAAATGAATTCCTTAGACATCGCATGCCTAACAATTATAAACCCCGCATTTTAGTCTCATTATCGAAAACTCTTTTCAATGTCAAGTCGGGAAATTCAACAGGATTCCCGACATTCTGATCGAATGCTCGTCGCAAACTTTAGTAGACGGCCGCACCCCCAATGCCGTCGACGAAGTGCACCAAGGCGGAACACCGCTGCCGCGAGCACCTGAACGGATGCTTTCGGCGACGGGGTTCTCCTACAGTCACTTGGTCGGGGCTATGGGGTGTAGCTGTCTATTAAGTTTACCCGGCAAGTATCCGCGTACGCTACGTGATTGCGACGGAGTTTTGATCACATCAAAATTCCGTGGCAACCGATCAAGTGAGACTAAACTGCTATGTTTACAACATTCGTTTAGTTATCTTATAACTACTTGTGAATTCCAAATATTGTATCACATTCCAGATAAATAGAAAATGTTAAACTTTTCGATCGAATAATCAAACACCCAAGTTTTCCCGAAACAGCTCAACACATGAAATAAGTTTAAAAACATTCACTTCATGCCTCAGTACCGACGGTCCAGCCGTAGAAGGGTCAAGCCAACGCCTCACATGTAGCACGCTGTACTGCCCCAAACCCTAAGGTTCAAAGGGCAGTTCAAGACGGTCACATAATCGAGTTAAGGTTTGTTGTCTTCTAGAGGGTCCATCGCGTTACTTGCACTACTTAGAACGTTCTTAAACTACGGAAAGATCCAACACTTGGAAATTTCCCGACAGGGGAAAAAGTGGGTATTTTTATCCGGTCGAACTTTTTAACATGTTGTAAAATATCGGGAAAAACACAAACGATGTTAGAATATCCGATCGAATTTCCGAACTCCCAATACAACCCAGAAAACTCAACCCTTGAGTAAATATTAAAAATTCCCAGAAAATACAGCACCTACAGAAAGAAATTACTGTGCAAAAATTGAAGGATTACGTCTTCATATGGCCGCGGAACCGCCGCAGAAGCCAAGCTTCTGCCGCGGTTCCGCGGCGCATTGGGCGCAACTCTTTGTCGTTTTGCACTGTATTTCTAAGAAAACCTTGCAGATTTTTCTGCATATTTTAAATTCACAAAAATCCACGATTTCAAAAATTGTACAGAGAAGGGTTTTGGATTAGGGTTTCGGGTTCGATCGGACTTCTAACATCGTCTACACATCACCTAAAACTCTAGCTAGTCTCTGATACCACTGTAGGGTTCCTAGGCACAATCATGAGGTTCTACAACTGATCAAACATGTCCAATTCAAATTTTTATGTGCCGAGAAACCCTAAACTAGATCGTTAACTAGAGGATAGGCAAAACTAGAAGCTAGTAAACTACTTTACTGCTGAGTGAAAGTGACTACAAACTTTGTAGATCCGGTCCTCCACTTCTTTAGCTCCGTTTTGACATCCCTCCCCAGCGATCATCGGAATCCCGGACCCTCGTGTTGGTTTCGTCGGAGAAATGATTGGGCGAGGTCATTGACTTCGATGCCGAAGATGATCTACGTCGAGGCGACTCAAACTCAAGCTCCATCTTCACTAGGTCATGAAACTTGAGAAGAAAACACCCTATACTACATGGCAAGTGGTAGAGGATGAAGAAATAGGAAGTGGGTTCACTTTGGATTTGGGTTTCTCACTTGATTTCATCACTTCGAATTTTCAAGAATGGTTTCTTCACTTGAAGAAGAAGAAAGAATATAAATTATTCTTGAAAATAATAAATCAAGTGAATACTTATCATAATGCAACCATCGGTGAGGTTAACACATGTAGAGAATAAACTAGGGTTTAGGTATAATGGTTAAGTTAAGGAAAAAACAAAATGGCAAAGACTTTCAAAGCTTCATGAAGCTTCAAAAATAAAACAAAGCAAGCCTCCATTTTATTTTTGCCAAAATGAATAAAGAAAATAAATAAAACGAATTAAAACCTAACCATTAACCTAAAGATGGTTTAAATCAAACATACACCCAAGTTTGCATGTATCATCAAAGATGATACAATCAAGTGCACAAAAATATATCACATATACTACTTGTGCACATCAAGTGAGAAAATCAATCTTAAGTGAACAAATACTAGTTAATGTAAAGTAATATATCAAATATATAATTATACATTAAATCATTAAATCAACACTTGATTTAATGATCCGGTCATATTGCATATAACCGACTAATATCAAGTGTCTCAATATATCGAATCAACATTTGATTCGGTAACCCGGCTATATCTTATATAACCGTCCGATGATACGAATCGTGAGAATAGAATTCAGTATCACATACTGGTATTATTCCCGGTCCCGCACATATCTCATATGCGCTCCTATTTCGTTTCGCTTGAGCCAGGAAACCTCTGTGTAGGACTCTAAAGACTCATCAATACGCCGGCAGCAGATGATGATCATATCAAACACCCACAAGCCGCAAGCGGTCTGCTAAACGTAACGGCCACCCGGGTATTGAACGATCAGAAGATTAACGAGCAAGCCCGCTCACACTCCTGTGAATCCAACCAGCAACACATACCGTACAGTCCGGTCTGTTCGTATGATATGTCGCATATCTAGCCTAGGGGTGGTAAACGTCAGACCCCAGTAGCTTGATAAGTCATGCCGATATAAGGTCCATAACAAGCGTGAGACTACTGATAACTCTTACCAGTAAATCACTGCAACCCTGGCAAGGGATTTCCAGTTATGGCCAGTCGAGCATAGCGCAACATCAACCCCCAATACCGGGAGAGACGAATCCCCTCCTATCGCTCATTGCCTCCATGTGAATCGGGACTGTACCCAAAAAACCACCTGTTTGCATGACTCAGTAGAGCCGTGGTTGGGTGGAAATCAAAGCACAGTGGGAGACACACAAGACTCTATGACGATTTCGGGTCAACAGACTAAGCTGTACCAGTGTCACCAGAGAACTGCCATCTGACGTGAGGTATAATACCATCTGGGAGTTCTCGGCAAGTCCGTTCAGTATACCCAGTCTCCACTGAGCACCCGCATACCATCTCTGATGTCAAACACCAATGGATATGGGATCATCTATCGCCCATCACATGGGTTTAGAAGATATACGCTAGTCTACTCTGGAATATCGATGCCCCGTCTCGATATTCCCACGACTAGGAACATTGATGGATATACTCATGGACTACCCAGGCCCCACTAGTATGATCTACATCATAGTCCTGGAAGTCGAGCACACATCCTAAGGGCTTTATAAACATGTAACAAAGAGACAAAAAGTATACATGTTAAGATAAAGAGCAACCAGATAGCGTAATATCATGTCGAGCAAGAAAGTCCTACCTATATATGTCCCAGCATCCACTACAATATACATCCAATGTACAGTAATGGCCTCTAGGGCATACATATCACTAACACATATCACAGCATCGGTGGTCCAGCCGTAGAAGGGCAAACCCAAGCCTCACTAACGGCGCCGCAGAACTGCCGCAAACCCTAAGGTTCAAAGGCTTTCACACGGTCAATAAGTCGAGTTAGGGTTTCATTCTTCTAGAGGGACCATAGAATTGCTTGGATGTCTTTCCGAATACTTTAAACTTGGAATAGTAGGTTACTGACATTCGATCGACTTTGTCGGCTCTCAACACCTCCGCGTGAAGTCGTCTCTAGCTGGAATCAATCTATCTGATGACCTCGCATCGGGGTAGCGAACTATCCACATGTCCTAGTATTTCATCCTTGGTGACTTGCGACCTTTTATCATTTCTTAGTACAATCTTATACGGCAATAGCTCCAACATCTAGGGCAATATCTTGTCGTTCGCAGCACAACTGGGTCACTCGTCTGCACGCCGAACCGTGCCTCAATCATCATGAGTAAGCAATACCCCAACGGTCATCAAAATCTGGCCGGCCTCTATCAGTGTATCAATCCTCTGGTGCTAATCTGTACGTCCGAGTAATCTCATACAGCGATCCATCGAACGCTCATGGCGTGAAAATACAGTAAAAAGACACATCTCAGCAATCGTGTGTCGCCAGAATCACACCCCGGTCAGTCCTCGTTCGCAACGAGCTCATGCTGACCGCAACTCTAGCCGTAGCTCTCCCTGCCCGTAATCGTGGCAGTAAAACATAACGGGTACCGATGAGGCTAGGTCAAGAAAGAATATGATACTGAACAAAGAAATGTACATCCTAAGGCTTCTTAAGTGGAGTGGCGTGTCGTAAATATGCCGCGGAACATACCAACGGTACGTCACTTTAATTTAGTCACCTATTCCATCAACCAAGGGTCATCCTATGCTCTGAGGTAAAACCTAACGCTCTGATACCAACTTTGTCACGACCCGAAAGTACGGAACATGACCGGCACTTAGACTACAAACGTCTCAAGGCGTACGTGCTCTAAATAAGCCGAACCCAGAAATCCAAACCAAGAAAAGTAGTAGAATGTAGGAAAACCATTTTAAATCATCCAGTTACAACATAATATACAACGCCTAATGGCGAGGATCATAACAGAAAAGGAAACTCAATAACATGAAATCCTTAGAATAAAACACGCGACTCTAAGGTCGAAAGAATAAACATCACTGGTCTCTATCTCAAATAAGTACATGTTTGGTTGATGGAACTTCTAGATACAACTGAAATATAATATGCAATGTATAATGATGGGTACGATACAATAAAACCACCAACTAGCAAGTCACCCGAAAGGAACAGTGCCCGCAAAGCCGTAGTGAAACCCGTACGGCAACACCTGCAAGAAACTGGGGCACAACGGGGGTGAGTTGACAACTCGTGAGTAGAAAAAGATCTACGAACAGAAAATCGCATGTATGACGCAATCCTAGGTCATACGATCATAATATATAATCCTCAAATATATAACCAACAACCTATAACAATGGCTAGGGTAAATATCTAACCCAAGTATAACCCCATGTGCCGGTGTCAGTGCATCAGGTGGCAATGTATCATATGGATGATGTATGAATGAATGAAACAGAATACATGTACTGAAGAAAACTTCTTTCATAAATTAGTGAGATTTCTGTATTTTTAAAATGAGGTATCACAATGAAATCAGCATAAAACAGTGCCTAGCATCGGCACAAAACATAAATCTCAATATCTCGATATCTCTGTATCACAATCTCTGTACCTCAATATCTCAGAATCTCAATGTCTCAATCACAATATCTAGGGCGCCGTCAATCAAGACCGGCCCCTACCATCCATCTCATGACTACGACGGTATCCTCCGGTTATCCGACGCGTCGGGTAATATCATCGGTCGGTCGTGCTCCCCTGCACAGGCTCAACGCCATCTCCTGCGATCTTCTTACCCCAGGATACCGGACCGGGCCCACCATGTACCCGAAACGGTTCATCCGCCTCCTTGAATCGGGTCTCGAAATCCATCAGCAAAACTCATGGTGGACGACTCATACATCATGGGAAAACCGCATTTTTATTAAAAAGTGAAGGCAGTTTATATGTATGTTTTGCGGTTTTCCTCCAAATCCAGAAAATCTCCTGGAAACCCGAATCCAAATCATCAATAGCATGTGAAATCAAGAATATAAGCATGAGAATCCATGAATGCAGCATATAATGAATAACAGTATGCATGAAGTGACAAGTAATAACTACAATGTCAAGCTGGCATATAAGGCAAGCATACTAATATCATGACACTACTAGCTAACAAGCTAAATCAAGCAATAATATTTTCTAAGTGTTTGTTACATGGCAATTACCGATGAAGATGTGTGTGAGCCGGCAAATAAGTGTATGTGGTACATACGCATCATCGGTAATGGTGCTGGTGTCCTAGCAGCATGATATCAATAATGGAATATGAATCACAACAGTATGCGATGCAGAGCAACAATAATAAAGTGCGGGAGCTGAACACTAAACACAATGATAGCTGAACTGCATCTAATGTCATAAGAGTCATAGCTATACCACTTAAGGCTGAGCTAAAGCTAACAGTAGGTAAGGGAAACCGCCTAACCTCTGAGTCGATACATATATATAGATATATAGTCGGTGATCCCGCCTCGATAATATCACATCCGATACCATATCTCTATAATCAGTTATTCCCAAATCAAGAGTGCGGATCAAACGTCAAAACATAGCTCGTACGTAAATCCGTCGTACGGCATCCCCACATCTGGGTACGAGTCAATATCATATTCGTCATATCATTCATCTGGTATTCTCATTATCAAAAATCAAATCTGGGTACTGACCTACGTCTAGTACAAGCTAACATCATCACTATAATTATGATCTGACTACTGATCGACAGTCTCGTATAAATCGATATCATCGTCACATATCATCTCAAGGAGTATACATCGCCGAATGCGGCCTACCATACTAATCTTGTCATATCATATCATGTCATATCCTATCTCGTATCATAATCACATGTCGATCATTTTATATATATATATCACTATTCCTATGGCATGATTATCCCAAAATCCGCTAAAGCATCAAGACGTATCTCAAATTTGAATTTTACCATATCACCGATATCATAATCTCAGATCAAATATCCTCGACACATCCTAAACCCAAGTATCATCCTCAACTCCGTATGTAAGCACATAGTCCCATACCCATGTGACCACAATCAATATGGAATCCCATAACCACATATGAGATAAGGATGTATGCAAGTATGTATGTGTGTATATGTATGTGTAGTGCACCCACTACCCTAGGGTTTTGTAACCTTTCACCAATCCAACACACCAATATCCATTTAAATAACAATAATTAATCCTAACAACATATAATAGATGTTAGTGTGTATACGCATCCGTATACATCATTACGAACTGTGGGGGTGCTATACGCCATCCACCCGACTTCTCCCCGTAGATATAAATCTACTCACCTAGTTTTGTGCGTGCCGGTGCTGATGTCGCCATTTGCATCTCCAACGCCTCGACGCCACATGGGGTACCTACAAGGATATCACACGCTAAAACACATAAAAACCATGTCGGAAACCAAAATGGTGCACGCTACGTCTATAAGTAAAAACCTATAGCCTTGCGTGGAAACGCGGCCAATAATCCTCTGCCGTTGGCGTCCAAATGCCATTGACAGAAACGAATCCTCGAATACCAAAATCCATACGAAAACAAGTCGTAAATCATGCGCCAACTCAAGAAAATCAACCCAGATTCTACCCTGGTTGGAACCAGACAAAACTAGACAAACCCAGGGTCAAGTTTACAGGTTAAAAAGCCGTGCACGCAAAACGAGGGGGTTTTCTACAGCTCTGGCCGCAAATTGGGCCAGATGGAATATATCTGCTGCCAGAAAATGGAGGTTGGGGCTAGGGTTTTGGGTGTTGGTTTCTATCTGCCTGCATACCTCACTGCCAAGTCAATATTATTTTAGGAGGTCTCGGGTTGTAGCAGATACCAGAAAGGTCACAAAATCGACAAAATTGCTAAAATACGCCAAGTCGAAACTTTCAGGTAACCAACTGGGAATCTGGGGTATCTTGGTTAAACTAGTCTTAACAGCACCTAATAAGGTTACACTAACATTCAAAACCATTGCTAGGCCAAATCTCACTCAAAATCACTAAAACTAGCACTAGATCACAAATATAACACTAAATTCAGCTTTATAACCAGAACTGAGCAAGAACAGAGTTGGGTTGTGAGATTATACCTCGAGAGGGTCCTAGGACGAAAGAGAATGGAAGATGAAGGAAGGAGGGGTGTTGTGCTGCTGCTGGACTGCTTCTGTTGCTACTGAGGTTGCGGGTGAAGCAGTTGCAGGTGCTGTTTTCAGCAGTAGTTTTGTTGATGTGGCTGATGCTTTGGTTGGGCTGGTATTTGAAATTTGTTGGTGAGGTTGTTTTGTGGTGAAGTTGTGGTATAGTGTGGTTGTGCTATGGTGCAGGGGAAGTTTCTTGCTGCTGTTGCAGCTCAGATGGGCTGTTTCTAGTGAAGTTGTTGCTGCTGATGAATATTTTTGAGTGTGTTGTTGTTGTTGCCTTGGCTGCTGCTGCTGCTTGGAATTTGTTTTGTTGCTGAAGTTGCAGCAGCATGTGTTTTTGTGGCTGTGGGAGGGTGTGGTGTTGTGTGGGGTTATGAGTTTGTTGATGGGGTTGTGCTGATGTTACGGTTGAGCAGCAGCTGATGCTGCTGAAGTCTGCTGATGCATTTGCTGCTGCTGATGGTGGCTGATGTGTTACATCAGCTGCTGTTGCAGCAGTTTTGGTGGCTGAAGTTGAACAATTAGGGCTGTTGTAGCATGAAGTGTTGTAGTATGGTGGAGTGTGAGAGTGGGAGATGTGAGGGTAGGATGTGAGTGATGAGAGGGAGTGATATGAGTGAGAGGGGGTGTGTAAGAGCACACAATGGACATTGGAGAATTGGATGGATCATGGCACACCCTAGCCACCTCTCTCTCTCCAACTCAATGCTCACAAGACACAAAGCCATCATGGCTCTCTCTTCTCATCATAAGGTCAACTAACCCTAATCACCCTTAGACAAGACCAAAACCCTTAGTCAAACCAAAACAACATAACCAAAAGGTTTAAACCATCAAGCCCAATTAGACATGGTTAACCCTAGGCTACCATGACCAAAACATGAAACAAGTGTGGAAAATGTTATGTGCGCATTTTTGCACAAAAGCCAAAAATCCCATTAGCGATTTTTAATCGTGATTATCACTAAAATAGCATATACTTAACCATAAAAACTTTAAAATGACATATTTCCACAAACTACCCCATTTTAGAATTTCCAAAATTTTCTCCGGAATTTTCACCATTTATCGGTATTTAATTATACCGACTATTAAAATATTCATTAAAAATTAATATTAAATTATGAAAATTCCCAAAATAATATTTTATTTCTTTGAAATGTTACATTAACTATTCTTTTGATAAAGTTTATAAAGTTTATAGGACTTAAAAAGAGTTTAAGAATCTTCATCATCCATTAACCTACCCTAATCCCATGAACCCTAACAAGCAAAGAATTACTCGCGCATGTTGGGAGAAGAAGAGATGGAGAGAGAAATCATATTAAAAATACAAAGAGATAGAATAAGAAAACTACTACCTTTATTAATCAACAAAATTCATTTATACTTTGTTCCCTTAGAAAATGATTACAAAATGCTAGTTTGCTTCTCTATCTCTTCTAAGGAGGTAAATGAACAGTTGATGATCAGCCTTGATGCGTGAGCCTGTCTTGGACTTCGTGATCTCTTCAGCTTGATGATTTTTCCAAGAGGCTCTCGGACCTTATTTATAGTCCCAGAGCCAGAACCCTAGTTTCCTACATTGGAAACCGGTGGTTAAGATCCCAACAGCAAAATCCGAACTCCCAACCCGTCCAATCCGCGGCGGATCCGCGGGCAATAGGTGGGTTTGGCCGCGGTTCCGCGGCCTTATGGGGAGATCGCTTGATTTGTTTTTTGGGAGATTTATCTTGATGACAGGTGGTGATCTTTTGAGTCTCTTCAAACTGAAAATCATTTCTACGTCACTGCAAGAATTTATTTTTGTAGTTTACATTCTTAATTAGGAAGGTTTGTTTTGCTAACTTTGATTTTTTTGATTTCAGCCCTGAAAATTCTGCACAATAACTCAACAAATAATATTAGTAGAGTTTGTTTTGTTGAGATATTAACTTAACCTTTAAGAATTGGTCAAAGCTATTAATAAGGTAAGCATATTTAAATGGGTCAAATGTTACATGGATATCATATGCTTACTTTTTCCTACAAAATGTTAATTATAATATATAAACACATGAAAATAGTATTTTATAGATAAACCCTCGTATGTATCATATGTTATAATAAACACCTTTTATTTTATAGAAATAGTAGGAAAAATTTCATATTAAATTTGCAGTTTTATCAACTGAACAATGGCGTATAGCACCGACGCAAATTTTGAATAGAAACCGATATATATATAGAATACAGTAGGAGGAACCTACATTAGAAAATTATAGATGTGGTTAAAAGATAGTTAGAGGAGATATTAATGTTTGAATATATATATATATATATATATATATATATATATATATATCGAGATATGAGATGAAAGCTATAGGGACATAACTCTTGGACATGCTATGATAGAAAAATGATGTCTCAATTGATATAAGGATATGAAAGGTGAATTGTGAATCACAATATATAGGTATGTAGTTGCACGAGATTTAAGTATGAGATTTAGAGTAGCGTGACATGAGATTCATATGATAGAATGCATATGTAAAATGACTTGATGTGAGAGATTGATGCGATGGAAAGAGTATACGATTAGATAGGATGACTTGGTTGATATGTCGTTATATGGATGCGAGTTGATAAGAGATAGTTGATACTTTGCCGGTCCCCTGATACGAGATCGATATGGATGTGACCTGAGAGATAGGTATTTATAGATGGATAATGATGTGCATAGTGAGTGATATGTCGTACGAAACATAGATCCGTACCCCCGTTGTTGTATAGGTTGATAGAATCCTTAATTGTTTAATGCCGCCGTATGATGGATTATCGTACGCGATGAGTTTATCTGATGACTGATCCATACCCTTGACTAGAGGATGCCGTACGATGGTTTGTACCGTACGTGATGTTATGAGGCTGGATGCCGATTGATAGATTCACCGACTCGGATATATTGTAGACACGTATACCTTGTAGCGTTTCGCTTACGTTGTACTTTATGCTACGCTCATGTTATTCGCATTGCATTGCGTATACCTGTGCTAGTACACCTACACCATTATCGATGATGCATATGCTACACTTACATAGATTTCCAGTTCACACACTTTCATCGTCGATAATTGCTATGTCATTTACACGTTAGAATTGCTACATCATACTATAATATATTGCTATGCTCACATCATTATGCTACGTTGCTTTACATACCTTGCTATAAATACATGTACATCATGCATACATACTTACATGTACACCCACATACCTTGCTATAGTTGCGTTTACCCCAAAGTGGTATTGTATTGTCATTTGACATTGAGACGTTGATTATTGTGTTATTGCGCTTATGAAATGCATCATACATACCTGCTAACATGTAGACACACATATCTTGCTATAGTTACATGTACACCTCATATGATGCTGCACTTGATTTCGGAGGAATTGGGAACCGCATGATACATTTTAAAACTGGATTCATTTAAAAGAGCGGTTTTTCCTTAATATGCTCAAATTACTGTTTTATGTTGCATATATCAGAATTCATGGATTTATGCATTTAGATATGGATTTCATGTGATTTATGAATTTGAGAACCGTGGGGATATTTCAAGAAATTATGTATCGTTTGAAAACCCGTTTTCTCTTGATATGATATTTCGATGCATCCACTATGAGTTTTCTCGGTTCTAAGACTTTTGTTACCCGATTCGAGGAGCGAAGGGGAACTGTCTGCGGGTATATGGTGGACCCGATGAGATACTCCGGGACAAGAAGACTCGTATTGTTAGGCGGTAAGCTTGGCAGGGGAGCACTACCTACCGGTGATAGTATTTAGACTCGGCGGTTATCCGGAGGATACCGACCGGAGTCATAAGATGGATATGAGGACCGACCAGAGTAGGCGGCGCCTGAGGGCTGATCTGTGGATGCAACGCCTGAGATATGAGGATTTACGTGTCGATACTGGACACGGGTTTCATGATGTTTCAAGTGTCGGTGTTGGACACTCAGGTTCCATGATTTGATATGTCATTGATGGACACACGTTCTTTGATATCCTGATATAGTTACAGGCATTGATTATATTGTTAGACGAGACCCACCTGCATACATCCATTGATTATATTGTTGGACGAGATCCACCTGCATACATGTATTGATTATATTGTTGGACGAGATCCACCTTCATATATCCGTTGATTATATTGTTGGACGAGATCTACCTGCATACATGCATTGATTATATTGTTGGGCGAGATCCATATGTATACAGGCTTTGATTATTATTGTTGGCACATATGCAGATACGGTCACCCTAGATATCATGGTATTACCTTAATGATATAGTTGACATAGGAAATCGTTGTTTTATTCGATTTCTACCTGCTGGTGTTTTCTACTCATGAGTTGGCAACTCACCCCCGTTGTGCCACATTTCTTGTAGGTTGACCGCATGGATCAGTAGCGGCATCGCTGGCACACAGCTTGCATTCGGGTGATTTCCCTTGGTAGGTATTACATGTTGGATCATGCCCCTCTTGCATTATTATTATTCCTATTGTATCTAGTCAACTCCATCAAATCAGAAACTAGTGTTTGTATATGTTGAAAGACTTAGCAAGACTTGTAGTTGCGAGACTCGAGTGATGGGATATATATTCGCTTGGTGGGTTTGGTGTCTTACTTTACTTTTCCGTATGTTGATTTTCGTCGTTGGGCGTCGTATACATTTTTACACTTGTGGTGGTTGTTTCCGCCGTTGGGCGTGTTTTGCTCCCGTTTGGGGATACTTTATTTATATTCTATGTTGTACCCGTTTCGGGGCTATTTTTTACAAAGGAGGTGCTGTCGAAATTTTTAGAAAGTAAATTTAAGTTTAAAGATTTTTACTTGAGATTCCCGAAGGTTTTTTAAAATGTTTCTTTACTTAATTCTTTTGAAAGGTTATATTTCTGGGTTTTGGCTTACTTAAGTTACGTTACGCCTGTAGACGTTGCGTGATCTAAGTACCGGTCACGAGCTATTATTTCGGGTCGTGACACTGCGACTACCGTAACAGTAGACACCATCGCGGTCCCCGCAACAGGTGGAACAATCTCTTGTCTTTGCGCTCGAATGGCCTCAACTAACGACCCCATCATCTGGCGCAAATCCTATATACCGGCCCCTAGCATAGCAATATGGTCTGTCGAAGGTGGATCAATCTGCTCCTGCACAATGGGCGTACCGCCCTGATCTGTCCTCGTCTCAAACGAGTCAACTCTGATCTCGTCCCTCGCGGCCGCTCTTTGCGCCATCGTAGTCTTCAGTGACATAAAGGCTGAAAATGGAAACAAGATCGATAAGGACACAGAAATCGAATTACAAGGATGTATATAATCACGGAAGGAATTTCAATAAATAAGTCCTAAGGTCACTTAGGCGGAATACCGTGTCGTAAGTATGCCGCGGAACATACACACGCTATGTCACTCTGCTTAAGCTACCTACTCCATCATACCAAGATCATGCTACACTCCGAAAGGTAAAACCTAGCGCTATGATACCAACTTTGTCACGACCCAAATTTAGGCACGTGACCGGCACTTAAACCACGTAACATCAACAGGCGTACGCAATTTAAGTAAGCCGAAACCCAGAAATCTAAACCACCGAAAAATGGATAAGTGGAGAAAACATAGTTAAAAACCTTCGGAAATCTAAAGTAAAACTCTTTAAACTTAAGTTTACTTTCTTAAAAATTTCGGCAACACCTCCGTTGTAAAAACTAGCCCCGAAAACGGGTACAACATAGAATATAAATTAAGCATCCCAAACGGGAGCAAATCACGCCCAACAGCGGAAACAATCACCACAAGCATATATACGACGCCGTAGCAAAGAAATATAAATGAAAACAACATAAGGAGGTAAAACATTATAACAAAGCCGGCTCCCACGAGCACGACACACAGAGTCATAAAAAAAATAATACAACACCGATCCTCACAACTCGTCTCTAAGTCAAATACAAGAAGGTGGTAGATGGAGAGTACTAGATACCAAAGATAACTAATGGACAACATCGGATAACCGCAAATGCACCTATAGCAAAACGCCTCACAGCCAGCCGTAGCGGTATCCGCAAAAGTAGAGATAGTAAGAAGCCCTGCCGCGAGTACTCTGAGGGTAAATCCTGCAAAACACTATAGCACAATGGGGGTGAGTTGCCAACTCGTGAATAGTAAATAACATCATACTGTAACCGCAAGTATGCATGAACAACGATAAATCTATCACATGTAATCTGAAGCATAAGTATGGCAATATGGATATGCAATAATCATGATCTAGGTACACCACCAGGGTACTACATCTACATGAATCAAATGCATATCAAATAAATCCCGAGTGTGGGATAAATAATAAACCTTATGCACAAATCATCGGCTTGGAAAAACCCTGGTGTCCATCAATGACACCCCAAATCCTAAAATCCTCAGGCGCCGTCACCAAAAACGGCCTTCATATCTATAAATCTCATGGAAGCTGAGTGTCCAACATCGACACTCGAAACATCATGAAATACTCGTGTCCAGCATCGACATGTAAATCCACGTACCATGGGCTCCGTCTGTCCGGATTGGCCCGCGGGCTCCGGCAGTACGAATCGGCCCATATTCATCACACGACTTTAGTCGATATCCTCCGAATAACCGCCGAGTCTAAAACTATCACAGGTAGGCAGTACACCTCCCCTGCCAGGCTCATCGGCTAAATCCATCGACATACATTTCGTGCCTCAGGGTACCATACCGGGTCCACCATGAACTCGCAACACGGCCTCATCCACTCCTCGCTTCAGGTTTCTAACACAAGTCTCAGAACCGAGAAAACTCATGGTGGACGCACTGAAATATCATATCAAGAGAAACCGGGTTTTTCAAAACACTTCACATTCTTGAAATATCCCCGCGGTTCTCAAATCCTTAAATCACATGAAATCCATATTCAATGCATAAATCCATGAAATCTGATATATGCAACATAAAACAGCAATATGAACATATTAAGGGAAAGCCGCTCTTTTAAATGAATCCAGTTTTAAAATATATCACGCGGTTCCCAATTCCTCCGAAATCAAGTGCAGCATCATATGAGGTGTACATGTAACTATAGCAAAATATTTGTATCTACAGGTAAGCATGTATGTATGATGCATTTCATAAGCGCAATAGCACAATAATCAACGTCTCAATATCAAATGACAATACAATACCACTAGGGGTATATGTAGCTATCGCAAGGTATATGGGTGTACATGTAAGTATGTATGCATGATGTATATGTAGTTATAGCAAGATATGTGTATATACCTGTCAATCAAGATACAATACCATATAGGTATATGTGTAAGCCTGTAGGCATAGCAAGGCATATGTGTAAGCATGTAGGTATACAGATATGCTATATTTCATATGCATAATGGAATAAGAAACAATGTCTCAAAGACAATAACCGATACAATATCACATATGTATATATGTAGTGCGTGTCATGGCAATTACCGACGGTGTGTGTAGCATTCAATTTGTGCTCGTGCAACATGAACCGTCAGTAATGGTGTTATGTCCAATAGTTACCAAATCAAGGCACAACAGGTAATAATATGCAATGATGCTCATGCGCAATCAACTCATATGCGTATGAACATGCAGCTATAATATCATATCCATCCCTGACGCATAACGCCATACGGGCGATTTCCCCGTACATGTTAAATCTACTCACTGATGATCTCGAGCTAAGAAAATCCGACCACCTGCTTCCCTTTCTTCACAGCGTCCGAAGTCCCCACTTGCGATCCTAAAATTTCACAAACACAACATATAAGACTAAATATCCTGCGCCGACACAAAGATAATGAAACGCAAGGATAACTTCTACAAGATATACACACTGTGCACCTAGTGTTCAAAACGCGTACGGCATCGGCACAACCCTAACTATGAACGCTAAACTACATAACTACCAAGCCTAGATCCCGATCGTACCGATCGCACATTCACAACACAATATATATCGTAGAAGATAATATATAAACCATCGCAACGTCCATTAGAACTTACGTCCATTTTTTACCGAAAACCTAGTAAACACTTTTAATCGTTTTAGCTCAAGTCTAGAAGTTTAAATAATTCTAGCGATCACAATCATCGCAAAGTAACTTAACTAAGTCACACAAACCTTTACTACAATTTAATCTCACCCATACAAGATTTAGTAAAAGTTAGTTTACTATTAATCTTAAATAGACAATTAGGAAAATATCAAATAACATTCTCACAACTAGGTTAAGTTTTTTTCCATGTCTACACTTTTCTTTTAACCATTTCAACCAAGCAAAAGCTAACTTGATCTTCACAACTCTTTCATGAATTTCTAAACATGCTAATTAAAGCTATATTAAATATCTAATAAGCTAGCTTAATGTATTTAAACAACAACTAAAGTTTAGAGTTAGGATTTTATACCTCCACTAGATTCACAAACTAGCAACTAAACTCCAAATTAGCCTCCAAAATGATAACTTTCATGAGGATCCAAGCTTGCTTAGGCTTAACGAATAATGGGTAGGGATTTATATTTGAGTTTGTGGGATTATTTGGTGATTTTTGATGATTTATTTGAGCTTTTAGAAGTGCAAATGGGGTGAGAAGAGAGAGAGGTCAGCAAGGGGGGCTCGGCCAAGGGATAAAAAGAGATGAGGTGTGGAAATTGTGTGGAAATTTCTAGCTAAGTTCACAATTAATGCTCAATTAAAGTCTCTCCCATCATGCCATCTTTTAATCTTTACTTAAAATTATTCTTTAATTCAACAAATATCTAGATATTTTGGAGAGAAGGTTAAATGCTTAATCTTATGATTAAATTAGCATAGATTCACTTTAGCATAATTAACCCAATCAAATTTGTAATTTCCACTAATTAAGTGCATAATTAAAAGCTTATAATATTATTTTAATTAGGGGAAATTATTTAAGTAAACTAAATTTTCAAGTGACAACTAAAACCGCAAACTAGCAATTTCCTAGTTAAACTAGGTGCAGTTAAGTCTAAACTGAAAAATGATCACTTCAGGGTTTTTACGGAAAAACACCGCCTATTTTACCTTTTAACGGAAAATTCGCATAACGATTTCTAAAACGTTACAATTTTAAATTCGGGGACCGAATTTCTTTAAGGGGGGATGATTGTAACATTTTAAAAATAAGTAAATAAATAAATAAAATCCATTAGGTGAATTTTCTGATAATCGGTAAAATAAACCGTATTTTCCGTAAAAATTAACTATAATTATTTTTCTACATAGACTTAGATACACCCATTTTAACTATGTGATTGCTAGTATCGGTTTTTATTTAGTCACTTATAAATTATTAGTTTACTTCAATATTTTTCCTTAATTAATTATTTTTAAAATTATTTTAAGCTTTCAATCAAACATTAAATTGGTGTAAATTACAAATTGGAATGGGTTATTTATACAAATATGAACCATGACAACCTAGAATCTAGTTGTAACATATTCTTTATTTTGGTTTTATCTCTAATGTTCTAGAGAAATCTAGGTTTTAATTGAAAAAAAATTTATAATTAAGGAAAGGAGTTAAAAGAGGTTTGAATTATAGAAGTTTCTACAAAAACACACCCACACACATTCTGTAACATTTTAGAAAATTTAGAATATTTAATTTTTATTTTTTTTAAATAATGAAATTGATAAGTTTACGAAAATGATTTCGCTTATGAATTTGGGTATCGGAATCATATCCGAAAAATGTAATTATTTTGATAAATATGAATAAAGTAGGTGATATCAAGAAAATGATATTTTAATTATTTTATCATGACATTGTATTTGTCATTAAGCTAATGATAGTTAAGCGAAATATTTATCATTTCATATCTTTTATGTTATATGAATTTGGATGTTTCAATATGAAGGTTTATCTTTCTTTTTACATAACTTTAAAATTTTGGTTGGTATAACATATACTAGGATATACCCTCATAACACCTTACCCTCACCATACTCTCCTCCCTCCACCTCCTCCTTGTATGAAACCCCACCTCACTTTAAGTGTGACACCTCCTCCTCCTTCCCTTTACACCACCACCTTGCACTTTCCACCTTCTCCTTTCTCTACAAAAAACCCTCACGCTATTCTTATCTCCTTACCTTATATTATAATTCCCAAACTGAACCAAACACCTAAAAAATCCCCAAATTTAATCCCTCATCAAATCAAAGAGAAGAAATGGACGATAAGACTAAGTACTAAGATCACTTCCCTCACCCTCAAGCTAGGAACTAGGAGCTTGCGCATCTTGTTGGAAGATCTTCCAGCAATCCTCTGTAGGTAATCTTTAAACACTGTATGATTCTAGTTCTGTACTGTTTTAGTTTAGAGATCGAATATCGGTAAATATCGTATATTTACAAGTTTAGGCTCTGTCTGGAATCTGCTATAGTTTAGACGGAAATTAACCTAACCAAACAGTGTCATTGTATTGTAATCTGGACTTAGAATAACCCATAGGAAGACGAGCCCCTCCCCTCGGATTTTGGCCGGTGACATGTTCCCAATTTCCAAGCTCTCCGGTTTTCCTAGGGAATTGGTTGTGGGTTTTGGGGTATCTCTCTGTAGGAGTTTAGGTATATTTGGTATTGTTTAATTAAGTTAAATTATCAGGATATAAAATCTGGAAACAAATATCAGTTTTGGGATTAAGATTCTTAGATACGACACGGATATATCATACCATGAGTTCTGTTTTAATATATCTTGACAAAAAAAGTGTTAGCTCAGATTAACTTAAGTTCAGTAACTCACATAGCATGTTTAGTTGTGCCGTATTATAAGCTAGGATTTTGTGTATCTAGTTCAATATAAGGAATCTGGAACTAATACGTATAATCACTAGAAAAACTAAGTAGACCAAAAGTATAATGTGCAAACTAGAAAACTAAACTTAAAACTTGAGCCCCAAACTCCATACAAGATCCGGCGAGGCACCCCCTAAATCCGGCGACGCCAGCCATCCTATGGATTTTTGTGTTGATTCTTCTTCTGTAGCTTTTGGTTGGTATTTTACAAGTCTCTGTATTGTTTGTGTTGTCTAATTATTCACACAGTAAAATCTGGGAACGTTTTAAAAATGGTTTTATCAAATTTCAAATATTTATGATATGGAGTTTTCTTATTTTGATGTTGCAGCTGAACCGTTAACGTTTATACGTTAACGACAAAATTATACTGTCATTTTTGGGTAAAGTGTGCTGTAGGTTCTAACCTACGGGTGTTTAGCTTGTCATTTTCGTTTTCGGTATGATATTTACTTCTATGCGATTTAAATACGACTATAGGTACGATTCGAGGATTTCGAGACAGAGTTGGCTAATGTAACAGCATGGAATCAGTGAGCTTTTAAGTTGGTGAGTAGATTTATATCTTTTGGGGAAGTCGGGTGGATGGCGTATAGCACCCCCGCAATCTTATAAATAGTATTATCATATCTAGTAATTTAGTATCTATTCAAGATATTTATATAGAATCGAATCTAGTATGTCCTTCAATTACATATCGTTTCCTGCATAGTTTTAGATGAGATACAGTGATACGATGTGAATATGGTTCGGTGGATTTGTACATGCCATACTTAATATGATACAGGTACAGTGATACAATATGGATATGGTTTGATGGATTTGTACGAGAGATCATGCCATACTTGAGATGATACAGATACAGTGATATGTTGAGATATTATACAAGAAATTATACGTATTGGAAATGATGAAATTTGTATGGCGAATAACGGCCAATTTATCCTTTGACTCATAGAGTTAGGTTATATTCTGTTTTAGGAGGTAATACTGGTGTGAGCTATATTCTTTTAAAAACAACGATTCGTTTGTCTTTTAAATAAAATACTAGGATGCGTGCCAGTTTCTAAAAAGGATATCTATTTCAAACTTAGGGCATCCTCCTTATTTCAAACTTAACGTTTCGATCATTTCTAAAGATAATGGTATAGCTCATAGCAAGTAATTACCATAGTTACGTTTAGATTACTTTACATATTTGCATATATTATCAAAATTATACATTTCTGCGTTACACACACTCTGATAGAACACTGCACAAATACCAATGAGTACTATGCTGCACAAACACGTGAATATATGTTACACTACACCTCATTGGTACTGCCATGCCACTGTAGATCCGTGTTGTTATATATGTACTAAAATAAATAGGTTATCACACCGTATAACACTTGCACAAATACTAATGATTGCCATGTTGCATGACTACAGACGCGTATGCTACACTACACATCATTAGTATTGCCATGACACAGTAGAATTGAGATCATTATGCCTGTATAATAAAATTACGTAGTCTTTCTTTATTCCTGTTGTAAATTACGATTATTAGTACTATAAATGTTGTATTTTGATTCTTTGGATTTTCTGGTATTTTAGTTCTGATGATATATATCGGTGGTATGGGAAACTGCTATATATGTATATATATAATATATCATCAATATAATCTATGCAAGTATTCTTATTCCTTACTTGATATTTTGATATGATGAGTTAAACGTCCACCATGAGTTTTGTGTTTTCTGATTCTGTTTCCGACCCGAGTGGGGGAGCTATACGGCTTCGGACTTGTTATTATCCGGACTGAGTGGGGGAGCTATACAGTCAGATACATGGTGGACCCGGTTCCAGACCGAGGGGCAGGAAAGCCGCAGTTATAGGCAGGGAGCCTAACGAGGATACTCGATACCGGAGATTGAGATAAGCACGGCAGATATTCAGGGGATACTGACCGGGTTCGATTGGGCACGACAGATATCCAGGGGATACTGATCGTAGCCAGGATATCGGGTGGCGATCATCTGTTGAGATAGTGTCGACGGTGTCTGCATTTACGTTTCGATGCTGGACACGAGAGATTTCGGATTTCGATGTCGATGCTGGACATCGATATATATATTAATATGATCATTATCATGAGATACACCGTTAGGTATTGTTAGTTATATGTATGCCCTAGAGCCCATTACTGTACATGAGATGTATATTGTAGTGGATGCTGGGACATATATAAGTAGGACTTTCTTGCTCGACATGATAGTACGCTATTTGGTTGCTCTTTATCTTAACATGTATACTTACTGTCTCTCTATTACATGTTGATAAAGACCTTAGGATGTGTACTCGACTTGCAGGACTATGATGCAAATCATACTAGTGGGGCCTGGGTAGTCCATGAGTACATCCTTCAATGTTCCTAGTCATGGGAATATTGAGATGGGGCATCTATATTCTTGAGTAGACTAGCGTATATCTTCTCGACCCATGTGATGGGCGATGGATGATCCCATATCCATTGGTGTTTGACATCAGAGATGATATGCGGGTGCTCAGTGGAGACTGGGTACACTGAACGGACTCGCCGAGAACTCCCAGATGGTATTATACATCACGTCAGATGGCAGTACTCTGGTGACACTGGTACAGCTTAGTCTGTTGACCCGAGATCTTCATAGAGTGTTGTATGTCTCCCACTGTGCTTTGATTTCCACCCTACTTGGCTCTACTGAGTCGTGCAAACAGGTGGTTTTTGGGTACAGCCCCGATTCACATGGAGGCAATGAGCGATAGGAGGCGATTCGTCTCTCCCGGTATTGGGGGTTGATGTTGCGCTATGCTCGACTGGCCATAACTGAAAATCCCTGGCCAGGGTTGCACTGATTTACTGGTAAGAGTTATCAGTAGCTTCACGCTTGTTATGGACCTTACATCGGCATGACTTATCAAGCTACTGGGGTCTGACGTTTACCACCCTAGGCGAGATATGTGACATATCAGATGAACAGACCGGACTGTACGGTAAGTGTTACTGATTAGATTCGCAGGAGTGTGAGCAGGCTTGCTGATTGATTTTCTGATCACTCAATACACGGGTGGCCGTTACGTTTAGCAGACCGCTTGCGGCTTGTGGGTGACTGATATGATCACCACCTACTGCCGGCGTATTGACGAGTCTTTAGAGTCCTACACAGAGGTTTCCTAGCTCAAGCGAAACGAAATAGGAGCGCATATGAGATATGTGCGGGACCAAGAATAATACCAATATGTGATACTGTATTCTATTCTCGTGATTTGTATCATCAGTCGGTTATATGAGATATAGCCGGATTACCGAATCAAGTGTTGATTCGATATATTGATACACTAGATATTAGTCGGTTATATGAGATATGACCGGATCGTTAAATCAAGTGTTGATTTAATGATTTAATGTATAATTATATATTTGATATATTACTTTACATTAACTAGTATTGGTTCACTTAAGATTGATTTTCTCACTTGATGTGCACAAGTTGTATATGTGATATAAGTTTGTGCACTAGTTTGTATCAAGATTGATGATACATGCAAACTTGGATGTGTGTATGAGTTACACCATATTTAAGATAATGGTTTGGGTTTTTATTTATTTTGGTAAAATAAAATGGTGGCTTTCTTGGTCTTGGCTTAAAGCTTCATGAAGCTTTTAAGCATCTTTGACAAAGTCCCGTCATTTTGTTTTGCATAAGATTTTTATTAACCAAACCATTAACTCAAACTATGGTTTAGTCTCTACAAAGGATAACTCACCCATGGTTGCATCATGATAGACTTCACTTGATTATTCTTTTTAATTATTCAATATTCTTATTCTTTTCTTTCTTCTTCTTCTTCTTCAAGAAGAAGAAAAGTTTACTAGATTTTTATCAAGTGAAGAAATAGAGTGAGAAATCCAAATCCAAAGTGAACCCACTTCCTATTTCATCATCCTCTACTACTTGCCATTTAGTTTAGGGTGTTCTCTTCACAAAGTTCTTGACCTAGTGAAGATGGAGATTGAGTTTGAGTCTCCTCGACGTAAATCATCTTCGGCCTCGAAGTCAACGAGCTAGCCCGTTCATTTCTCCAAGGATACCATTACAAGAGTCCGGGATCTCGATGATCACAGCGAAGGAACGTCAACACGGAGCTTTAGAAGTGAAGGACCGGATATACAAAGGTTGTAATACCTAACTCTTAGAAGTAAAGTTGTTTACTTGCTTATTGTTTTCGCATAATCTCTAGTATACGATCTTGGTTAGGGTTGTTCGGAATGGCTATTTTTTAATTGGGCATTGTTGATGCCTTGTAGAACCTTATTAGAGTGCCTAGCAACCCTACAGTGGTATCAGAGCCAAGATAGAGCTTTAGGAGAAGTCTAGACGAAGTTAGAAGTCCGATCGAACCCCGAAACCCCATATTTTACCCTTCTATGGAAAATTTTCAAAACTGTGACTTTTTGTGAATTCAAAATACTCAAAAAAATTAGCAGGGAAATATAGGAATTACTGTAAAATACGATCACCTAATTTCAATGGTGCGCCGCGGAACCGCGGCAATACCCTGCTTTTGGCCGCAGTTCCGCTGCCGTATGTAAAGATTAGGCACTCAATTTTATACAGTAATATCCGTAGATGTCTCTGCATGTTTCTGGGAATTTTTAATTCTACTCAAGTGTTGAGTTTTCTGGGTTGTATTGGGGACTCATTGATTCGATCGGATAATTTAACTTCGTTTAAGTTTTTCCGGGTAATTTTAGAAAGTGTTAAAAAGTTCGATCGGATATCAATAACTAACTTTTTCCCCTGCCGGAAAATTTCTAAGTGTTGGATTTTTCCGTAGTTTAAGAACGTTCTAAGTCGTGCAAGTAACGTGATGGACCTTCTAGAAGACAACAAACCTTAACTCGATTATATGACCGTCTTGAACTGCCTTTTGAACCTTAGGGTTTGGGGCAGTACGGCGTTGCCACATGTGAGGCGTTGGCATGACCCTTCTACGGCTGGACCATTGGTACTGTGGTATGTGATGGATGTTTTTAAACTCCCCTCAAGTGTTGAGAACTATTTGGGAAATCTTGGGTGTTTGTTTATTCGATCGGAAACTTTAACACTGTCTATTTATCTGGAATGTGATACAATATTTGGAATCTACAAGCAGTTATGAGATAACTAAATTGAATGTTGTAAATCTAGCATTTCAGTCTCAAATGATCGGTTGCCACGGAAATTTTGATGTGATCAAAAGTCCGTTGCAATCACGTAGCGTACGCGGATACTCGCCGGGTAAACTTAATAGACAGCCACGCCTCATAGCCCCGACCAAGTGACTGTAGGAGAACCCCGTCGCCAAAAGTATCCGTTCGGGTGCTCGCGACAGTGGTGTTCCGCCTTAGTGCACTTCGTCGACGGCATCCGGGGGTGCGTCCTTCTACTAAAGTTTGCGACGAGCATTCGATCAGGATGTCAGGAATCTTGTTGAATTGCCCGACTTGATGTTGTAAAGTGTTTTCGATATTGAGACTAAAATGCAGGGTTTATAATAGTTAGGCATTTGATGTCTAAGGAATTCATTTGATTAGGAATGCGATGTCTAAAGAGGTTGCGGATTCCAACTGTTGTAGTTTTACACTTTCTTCTCTGCGACCGTAAGTGTAATATGTGGTGTATCGCCGGTTTTGTTGCTATACATCAACGACAATTGGGATACGCATATTTACTTACGTTGATGATATGTGATGTTATGTGTCGCTGGATATGTTATATTGGATCGTCGTGTTTGAATAGCCGGGGGGTTTTATGTGAGATGAGAGTTTTTCTTTTTCATTCATGTAAAATTCATTGTATGTAATATTCTTTTATTGGGGCACTTCCAGGCTGAGGATGATGTCACCATTGTATATTATTTATTTTTCCGCATTAGGATAGACCGAAGGAGGGGAGCACAAGTAACCGGGTTCTAGGATCCAGTGGGAGACCATCTCGAGGAGTCGAGTCCAGGTCTCCTAACTCTAGAATTGGTAGGGTTGCTTGCCGCTCTCGTAGGGGACTAGGGATGTGGGTTTGGCTATTCATCATGATCGTGGAATCCGTGTTTTATACAGGCTCAAAATAAAATACGGACGTCCTAGTATATCAAATATTTCATATGTTGTTTTCTGCTGCGTTATCTGTGATGTGATCATGTAATATGTTCAGATAGATACTGTATATAGTATACATGATATATTGTATAGACGTTGCTTATGTTTTACACCCGCGCTAACCCTGCCCCGCTCTGCCGTTAGTTACCTAACCTAACGGTGCAGACGGGACATCGAGGCGAATGCGGATGGAATAAGTGTACGTTGTATTTATCTGTGATGTTTAGGTGGACTTAAATGATTGGACATTCATTAATGAGATTAATGAAAGAAAATAAACCTAAATGATGTTGTGGAATCGAATTTCAAAATTCAGGTAGCTCTAGTTGTTGCTTTGCATAGCGGTGTTCCTTATAAAAGAACCAGCACCTTATTCGATAAGGAAAGAGCCAAGATCCCTTCACCGGGAGTGACCTCTTTAGCAATAACTAGCAATTGCTACAACCTTCGGTTTGTCTTTTGATTGCTTTTCTTGTTCTTGCTTTGCATAGTGGTATTGTGAATATCCTGCACCTCATTCGACGAGGAAAGAGCCGAGATCCCTTCACCGGGAGTAACCTCTTTAGCGAAACTAGCAAAAGCCTCAAAAACACTCCATTTTAAACAATTTGATTCCGCAACGAGATCAAGTTCAAAGCGTTAAAGGTTTTCTTAAAAACCATCCGCAACCCTCCGTCATTTTAGAAAGTAGAGTACTTAGTATTCGTACTGTGTTTGTTGACCTTAGTTAAGGCACAGTGTACGGTAGCTAAGTGATGTCTTCCTACACTGCATATGATGCGATTAGTTAGGACAGTCATGTGACTTTGTTTACCTTAGTTAAGGGTCATGTGGATGGGTCTAATTGATCACGAAATGACCGGTCGAACTTGACTAGTACTTATGATTTGTTGACCATAGTTAAGGTCATAAGTACTAGGGGTAAAAAGTATTATCGGGTGTTTCAAGTGTTGAAATTTGCAATGAGATTGCATACCTTCTATATGATAGTTGGATCCTGATACCTACTGCGAGTAATTGTTACTCCTGGAAAAGTTTTGCACTGTACAATTATCCGATCATGTAGGTGTCTAGAAAGGTGTTAACGGGGTTACGCCCCTGGGAAAACGAGATTTATTTTAATTAGGTCCGTGCGAAAGCACGGGGAACCTCCCTCAAAGTACCGGCACTGGCCTGGCCGAAAGATTGGCGAACTTGTAGAGTATAATTAATCCCGGCTAGTCTTTCCTTTTAGGGTTTGAAGGAAGATTTGATAAAAACAGTGGGTGCCATCCTGATTAGATAAAATATATAACCAATCTAATCTTGCAAGAGTGCACGCAGAGTGTTTTCTTCTCTCTCTCTCCAGGTAGCGACCATGTCACGCATTAATCAAGATAATAATATGGATGTATTGACCGAACCCGCTTGTTATACTATGCTGGGGAACGTTGGTCCCACTCCAGCTTATAATTATTATAAGACCGAGCGGGAAATAGGGGAATACCAGGATTCCCATGACCGCCCAAAAGAAGAAAGTGCATGATGATGCATCATCTACGGGTATGTTTATTACAAAGAACTGTTTCTCAGTATCCTTTACGTCCTGGGTATGAGATACTGGATCAGGATCCCAAATATGTAATCTGTTACATGGGCTATAGGTAGGTAGAGAACTGAGAACGGGTGATAAATTTCAAGAGTTGGAAACAGTGCAATTGTTGCAGCCAGAGTGTTGGCAGTTATCACCCTGTATTACTAAATACATTGATTCTGAATGAATGTTATTAGATACCGAACCTGACATACAACATCATATCGGTCTCTTTATTTATTAAAGAAAGAATATAATTTTGTATTGTTGGATAATGATTTGAACATTTCCTATATCAAGAGTTCATCGGTTTCAGGCACGTTATCTAAAAGCATATACGTTCTAAATTAAACCACAGTTCCTAACGTACAGAACACACACAAGAGCAAGACTTCAGAAATGAACGAATCCTTCTTGAAGCATTGTAGACTTGGTCATATCAATGCGACCAGACTAGCTAAGTTTAGATGCATATTTAAATCAGTTTGAATTTACATCTTGTGAAACTTTCCAGTTATGTCACAAAGATAAGATGACCGTAGCTCCATTTACTGGCAACAGAGAAAGAGTTAGTGAACTTTTGGGACTGATACATAGTGATGTATGAAGGTCCCCAGTCTACATATGCCAGGACTGGTTCTTTGTATTTCCTTACATTTACTGATGATCTCTCAAGATTCGGACACATGTTCCTGTTGAAACACATGTCTGAAACTTTTGAGAAATTCAAAAAATATAAGTCAGAAGTAGAGACCCAAAACGGGTATAAGTATTATGTCCTATGATGAGATCAGGGAGGAGAATACTTGTGCATGGAATTCTTGGACTATTCTAAAGGAGAATGAGATTCTCTCTCAGCATTACTCTTCCGTATACACCACAGCACAACGGTGTATCGGGGTGGAGCAATCGCACCCTATATTATATGGTGCGCTCTATGATGAGTATTACTGAGTTACCTATTTTCTTTTGATGGTTATGCACTTGAGAAGCTGCATACCTATTGAATTGGGTTCGAATCAAATCAATGCCTACCACTCCATATGAGATATGGTATGGGAGAGCATATCTCTTAAGCAAGTTAAGATTTAGGGTTGTCCGGCCTATGTCAAAAGCAAAATCCGGACAAGATCGAGGCAAGGTCAGTTCTGTAGAACTGGAAGGAGTTCCATCTATACAAACTATAGCTGATGATTTGATAGAACCAAAGGATTCAATAGTCGCCGACGAACCTCAGCCTCTCCGTCAATCTAGCAGGGTTCCTCACCTGCCTGATAGATACTTCGGTTTCTCGATGACAGTAGGAGCGAGGATTATATCATGAGATGATGACCCAACTAGTTTTGAGCAGGCCATCAAGAGTAGGGACTCTGTAAGAATGGCTTGATGCTTAGCGATCTAAGATGGAATCCATGTACACCAACAAAGTATGGACTTTGGCTGCTATATCTGAAGGGTTAAATCCCCATCAGGAGCAAGTATATCTTGAGAAGATTACTTGGTGTAGATGAAAAAGTTGAGACTTTCGAAGCTAGACTTGTTAAAGGTTTTCGTCATCGACCAGGGGTGGATAATGATGAAACCTTTTCCCGTGGCTGTGCTTAAGTCCATCCGGATCCTACTTGCCATTGCTACATACCATGACTACGATATCTGGTGGTTGGGTGTCATGACTGCTTTTCTAAATATTGATTTGGAAGAGAGCGTCTATAAGAACACAGCCAAATGGCTTCGTAAACAATGGGAGCAGCGGAAACGTGTGCAAGATGCTTTATGTGATAAAGCAGGCATCACGGAGTTGGAACATCTATTTTGATGTGGTAGTCAAAGAGTTTGACTTCATCAAAATGGTAGATGAACCTTGTTTATACAAAAAGGTAGTAGAGAGTAAGGTGGTCATTCTTGTATTGTACGTGGACAACATACTCTTGAGAGGAAAAGAGTTTCGTATGCTACGCACGGTCAATCTCCTCTTATCACAAGTATTCTCCAAATAGGATAAAGGTGATACCTCCTAAATCCAGGGTTTTGGATCTATGGATAGATCAAAATGGATGTTAGGATTCTTACTAGGTATAGTTGTAACGCCTTGAAAAGTCGTTTTGGTGTTTTCCTGAAAATCGGTGAAAATTCGGTATTTTTCCGAAAACCTTCTTTTTTGTTATTTTGCAGTTTAGGACTAATTATACCTAAAATGGATAGGTAATTGCTTGTTTTTAGTAGCTAATGAGTTACTTATGAAATTCTGGTCGTTTAAAAATTTTCCCTAATTTTTCAATTTTTTAATATTATTTTCAGCCGGTAAGAAAATACATTAAATTAGCGATAAATACAAATTTAAATGGGCTAAAATTAAGCTTTAAAACCATGTTAATTAAAATCTAGTTGTAACATAAATTTTTAGTAATTTATTTTAAGCTTTAACTGATTTTTATTATGGAAAACGAATTTTATTGAATTTAAGCTTAAACTTGCAATTTTGGACTTGTAGGGGGTCTTTTTGCAAAAAATTTTTTGTGCACTCTCACACACACAACCTCACAACTCCTTGGCTGTCCCAAACTACAGAAAATTCCCCCTCTCTCTTTTGTTTTAAAATTCTTTTGTTAGGGATGATTTGAGTTGAATGTGTGTGTTTAAAATATTGTATGTTGAAGGTATGGTGCTTTGACTTTGAGGGGGGTTGACCATGACTTTTTCCATACACCCACACCACTCCCCTCTCCCTCCTCTAGCCGAAATCTGCAGCCCCTCCCCTGTTCATCATTTTTCTTTTCATCTTGTTCAAAAATTCATCAAGTTGCTCCAAAATTCAAGCTAAAACTCACAAATTAAAACCCCATTCTTCATCCCTTTTTCCTTCACCTCTCTTGCTTGGAATCATGTTGCTAGGAGGCCATCATTGAGGCAAATTTCTTCTTGTTAGATCCATAGGTTTGATGTATAATTTCTACTCTTTTAATTTCTTATGGTTAGAATACTTTAACCTAGTTGCTTAGTGTTAATTTTAGTGTTAATCCTAATCTAGTTTTTTTTAGTTAATGATTGAAAATTAAACGAGGGTTTCTTGAAACCATGTTTAGGTCAATTAAGTCTTTTTAATTAACCTAGTTGTTTACTTAACCAATTTATTTGGTTACTTTGCTTAAGTGGCTTTATATTAGGCTAATCTATGTTAAAGTTGTGTGAAATTTTCATTAAGGTTGCTAATTATCAAAATTAAGAAAAGGTTTGTGCATGGAATGTGGGTTTTAATGCATGGTAAAGGGGTTAATTTAATTGTAGTGGCTTTCTAATGGTTTAATTTGGATATTTGTGTGATAATGTGTGCACTTTGTCGCAAATTGTCGATGTTTGCACCAAATTTGCAAACTTCTAGCTTATTAGGTTTTTATTATATTATTGTGGTGATTTAGTTCCGATATCTTGATTATATTGTTGGCTTATCCTATGACATTTAGGATGCGTGAGTGCGGATTTTTGAGTAATCGGGTTTTAGTTTTGCCCGGCGACCAAATCGGCGATTTTTGCAGTTTTTGCGATTTTCGCGTGTGTTCCGCGCACCTTGTGCACGTTGTACCTAGCTTGTGAACGTTAGTGTTTTCGTTTGGGTTTTGCGTCGTTTTTGATATGTAACCTTATGTTTGGTATTGATGTAATTCCAGGTTCGATCGCGGAGACGTCAGACGCGGCACGAAAGGGGAAGGCGGTGATTGGACGTGACTAGCTAGGGATTCCGGTGAGTAGATGTAACATCTACGGGGGACTATCGTTGGATGGAGCAAGTCGCCCGATAGTTTTAGTAACTTAAAAGATTCTTAGTGATGTTAGTAACTAGGGGTGTAATACTTATATGATTATTTGCTGCATTCATGCCCTATATTGGCATACATATGCGAACCCATTTTATAGGACACCTGCACCATTGCCAGGGTTTTTATATGCAGCACGAGCACTATTCATGCTTACACACACGCCCTGGTAATTGCCATGCCACCACACTAGATAACCTATAATTTGAAACCTTTTACTAATTGATGCTTAAACCTGTGCTATTGCCTTTAATTCCTTAAAATGAAATCGTAGGATAGCTATTCATGTGCATGTACCTCATCATATTATTTGTTCATGCCTAGTCTATTAATCATGCATCGTAGCTTAATTATTGATACCATATGCATTCATCACCATTGATATATGCACTTATGAGGACTTCTTGAGATTTTATGATATTTCTGGATTTTGGGGGAAAGCCGCAAAAATTTCTAAACTTATTATGTTTTTAAAATATGTAATTGCGGTTTTCTAGTGATGTAAAGTGTCGTCCACCATGAGTTTGCTGTGGTTTTCAAGATCCGTGTCGAGGATTGGAGGAACCGCCACGGGTACATGGTGGGCCCGGTATGGTACCCCGGGGCAAGATGAATGTGGTGTTGACGTTGAGCCTGGCAGGGGACGGATTACCTACCGGTGACTGTTTGGCACGGCGGATATCCAGAGGATACCGACCGTGGCCGCAAGATGATGAGATTTTGATATTGAGCTGGGTCAGCCGGATGGCTGAGGCCAGAGATACTATGACATGGATATATGAGATTTATGATAGTTTTGAGGTTTCGTTGCTGGACACAGGTTCTTGTTGATTCTATTGGTATTGTGCTGGTATTTCAAAAGAGATTCTTAAAGGGAAAAACATGATTTCTTATACTTACACATTCAGATCACGAGTTGACTCGCATTGCATTCATACCTGCTAGTATATTCATATTGCATACATACTTGCCATTATGTCCTGCCTTACCAGTATTTAGATGCTAGGATGCTTGTGTGCATGCATACGATAGCCTGTGTAGATGTTATTTATTACTCACGAGTTGGCAACTCACCCCCGTTGTGCCATAGCCTTTTTCAGGTCCGCTCCGTCAGTACAGTAGCGGCGGGCGCACTTGCTTCTTTTGCCTGGACTCGAGGTTTTGCTCTTAGGTGGGTTATATTATTATTCTTGCACTACCTTGTATATTCTTTGTATCTAGAGTACTCCATCTACTGTATCTACCAGTATTGTTGTATATTGACCTAGAGATGAGACTGTGAGGTTTGTGGACTTTTATGCTGTATTTTGGGGTCGAGCTCACTTGAGTCGACATTCTGTTTTCTCATGCTTCTTTATGATTATTTCGCATGTTGTTGCTTTACATTGCGTGGGATTTGTGACCGCCCTATGGCGAAGAGCTAGCTCCCGCTTGGGGATGCCATATTTGTTGGATTCATTTATATTCTTGTTGTACCCATTTTGGGGGCCAGTATTTACAAAGGAGACTCTGCCGAAATTTTCGGAAAAATTTATATTGTTTTTAAAAAGGGTTTTATATGACGTATTTGATAAACTCGCTTTCAATTGATTGGGTTTTCTTCACTCTTCTGCTTTGTGGTTTTGGTTTTCTGGGCTTTGGCTTACTTATTTTACGCACGTCTTGAGACGTTTCGTAAACTTAAGTGCCAGTCACGTTCCGTACCCTGCGGGTCGTGACAAAGTTGGTATCAGAGCGATAGGTTTTACCTTTTTGAGTGTAGGATGACCCTTGGTAGATGGAGTAAGTGACTTAAGCAGGCTAACGTAGCGTGCGTATGTCCGCGGCATACTTGCGATACGGTACTCCGCCTAAGTGACTTTAGGATACTTGCTTGAAATTCCTTCTTCAATTCCGTGTATACTATGATTCTTTTGCACTATTCTTCTTATCCTTTTTTTGTACCAGCCACTATGCCGCCGAAGGCTACGAGGGCACAGAGGGCTGCCGCCCGAGACGAGATTCGAGCTGGCTCGTCCGAGACTAGGACTGAGCAGGGTGGTATGCCTACGCCGCAGGGACAGACCGATCCACCTTCCCCAGGCCGTATGGATAGGCTCGAGACTGGTATGGAGGAGTTGCGACAGATGATGAGGGGCATGCAGGGGCTACGTCAGATGGTAGGATCCCTAGTTGCAGCCAGTCGTACACCGAGGCCGGATGACGTACCTACTACGTCACAGACGACCATGATACCTGCTCCTACTACTACCACCGTGGCCATTCCGGTTTCACTACAGGATTTCATGAGGCTGAGACCTCCAGTATTCACCGGCACCGAGGCAGCGGAGGACCCCAGACGTTCCTTGACAGTTTAGCCAGGATCTGCCTTTCGCTGAGATGTTCGGATGATCGATAGGTAGAGCTTGCGAGTTTCCGACTAGAGGGTCTCGCACAGACATGGTGGGTGTCAGTCTTGAGAGGTCGAGCTGCAGGTCTACCGCCTATGACTTGGGTCGAGTTTACAGCGGTCTTTCTAGCTCGTTTCCTTCCAGAGAGCGTTCGTGACGCCAGAGCTCGTAGCTTCGAGGCCTTAGTCAAGACACCTGGGATGACGGTGTCTGAGTATGACATCTAGTTCACACAGTTATCCCGATATGCTCAGTATTTGGTGGATACCGAAGAGAAGATGGTGAAGAGGTTCGTACAGGGACTTGATGCCCAGCTATATCTTGCCATTGGCGCCCAGCACTACGACACTTATTCAGCTGCTATGGATACGGCATTACGGATGGAGGCACGCATATCACAGACTTCCGCCGTTTCTGGGCCGAAGAGGATTCGCACCGATGTACCGTCTCAGAGGCAGCGCGCCAGATTTTTTCCGAGAGATAGGCCTGGCAGAGGATTTAGGCAGGGACAGTTATATGGTTCTTATCCCCAGGGACAGCAGCCGTCGCCAGGGTGTTTTGGGTGCGGGAGTCCGCATCATCTTGTCAGAGACTGTCCGGCGAGACGACAGGGAGCAGCGATAGTTCCGCATGTGACCCTACCACCATCACCACCCCCTCCTCAGAGAGCCCTACTTCCTACCACAGGCGATGCTCCACGCCAGTTAGGTGCACCCAGAGGCCGTGGACGCGGCGGTCCTGTTCAGAGAGGACGAGGAGGCAGAGGCCGAGGTCGAGGTCAGCCCGCTATCGGTGGAGGACAGGCCCGAGTATTTGCTTTGACACCGCAGGATGCGCAGGCATCCAATGCCGTTGTGATAGGTACCTTACCAGTTTGTTCTTTCGACGCACGGGTATTATTTGACCCAGGTTCCACACATTCGTACGTATCTACACACTTTGCACCGATGTTGGGCTGTGAGTCATCGTCGTTAGATCATCCGCTTGTTGTTGTTACTCCGGTAGGCGAGTCGTTTGTCCCTCGTTTTGCATTTCGTTTGTGTTCCGTTCGTATCGGGGAGAGGGATTCATCGGTTGATTTGATTCTCCTCGATATGTTGGACTTTGATGTGCTTCTGGGCATGGATTGGCTAGCCACTTGTTATGCTTCGGTGGACTGCCGTGAGAAGGCAGTCATATTTAGCTTTCCGGGAGAGCCAGTCCTTGTTATTCAGGGAGACCGCAGCGTCACCCTTCCCAGCTTGATTTCGTCTCTTCGCGCTGGTCAGCTCTTGCGGAAGGGATGTCAGGGATTCTTAGCATATATTTGTGATACTCGAGCTGCAGAGGTTCCGTTGGACCGGGTCCCGGTTGTTTATGAGTTCCCTGATGTTTTCCCTGATGAGCTACCTGGGCTACCGCCTGAGCGCGATGTTGAGTTCTGCATTGATTTGATTCCCGGCTCGGGGCCTATTTCTATACCGCCTTATCGGATGGCCCCGGCAGAGCTTCGAGAGCTGAAGGATCAGTTGCAGGATTTGTTAGATAAGGGGCTTATTCGACCTAGTGTTTCTCCGTGGGGTGTTCCGGTCCTGTTTGTCAAGAAGAAGGATGGAAGTTTGCGCTTATGCATCGACTACCGCCAGCTGAACAAAGTTACCATTCGGAACAGGTATCCGTTGCCACGCATTGATGATTTGTTCGGCCAGCTTCAGGGTGCAGGGTATTTTTCGAGGATCGACTTACGATCAGGATACCATCAGCTGCGAGTTCGACAGGAGGATGTACCGAGGACAGCTTTCCGCACGCGCTACGGCCACTACGAGTTTTTGGTGATGTCGTTCGGACTCACCAACGCCCCAGCAGCATTCATGGATTTGATGAACCGTACATTCAGGCCGTATCTTGACTTGTTCATCATCGTGTTTATCGACGATATCTTGGTGTACTCCCGGAGCAGAGAGGAGAACGAGCAGCACTTGCAGATTACGTTACAGACTCTGAGGGAGCACCAGCTGTTCGCAAAGTTCTCCAAGTGTGCATTCTGGCTGGACAACGTCGGATTCTTGGGTCACGTGGTTACGAGAGACGGCATATGTGTGGACCCGAAGAAGATTGAGGCTGTTCAGCAGTGGTCCAGACCTACATCGGTTACTAAGATCCGTAGTTTTCTAGGCCTGGCGGGCTACTACAGGCGTTTTGTTCAGGACTTCTCCCGTATAGCTGCACCTTTGACCGGTTTGACCCGGAAGGGAGTTCCTTTCATTTGGACAGAGGAGTGCGAGCGCAGTTTTCAGCAGCTACGGACTTGTTTGACTACGGCGCCGGTATTATCTTTGCCTTCGGGATCAGGCGGATTTGTGGTCTAATGTGATGCTTCGCGAGTGGGATTAGGATGCGTATTGATGCAGCATGGCCGGATGATCGCTTATGCTTCTCGGCAGCTGAAGAAGCATGAACAGAACTACCCCACTCACGATTTGGAGATGGCTGCAGTGGTTTTTGCACTGAAGATTTGGCGACATTACCTATACGGCGAGTCGTGTCAGATATTCACTGATCACAAGAGCTTAAAGTACATATTTCAGCAGCGAGACCTGAACCTCAGACAGCGTCGTTGGATGGAGTTGGTGAAAGACTACGACTGCGAGATCCTATATCACCCAGGCAAGGCGAATGTGGTGGCAGATGCGTTGAGTAGGAGGCCCGGGGGTAGTCTATCCTTTTTGCGCGCAGTGCAGAGGCAGTCGTCAGCAGATTGGCGGATGCTATGCGACAGCCGAGTTGAGTTCGAGTTCACTCAGACAGGGGGACAGCTCGCGCATGTTCGTGCACGCCCACAGTTGCTTGACCGTATATATGAGGCACAGCGCTGTGACGACCGTTGCTCGGAGATCATGGCACAGATGGGACAGGGCAGATTTTCCGAGTTCGTGATTGACGATCAGGGGATTTTACGATACGGATCTAGACTGTGCGTACCAGATGCTGATGGATTACGGCGCGACATTCTTGAGGAGGCACACCGATCAGTGTATAGTGTCCACCCCGGTTCCACCAAGATGTACCATGATATGAGAGACACCTACTGGTGGGACGGGATGAAGAGGGACATTGCGGAGTTTTATCGAGATGCCTGACTTGTCAGCAAGTCAAGGCCGAGCACCAGAGGCCCGTAGGAGAGCTACAGCCGTTACCCATTCTAGAGTGGAAATGGAAGCAGATTTCGATGGATTTCGTTGTGGGTCTACCCAGGACCAGTCGAGGGTACGACTCCATCTGGGTGATCGTAGATCGATTGACTAAAGTGGCTCACTTCCTGCCAGTGAAGACGACTTTCAGATTCGCTCAGTATGCTCAGCTCTACATTGACGAGATCGTGCGACTACATGGCGTACCGACTTGTATCGTGTCAGATCGAGGCACCCAGTTCACCAGCCGACTTTGGCAGAGACTTCAGGAGGCTTTGGGCACTCGTTTGAGCTTCAGCACATCGTTTCATCCACAGACCGACGGACAGTCAGAGCGGACCATTCAGACTCTCGAGGACATGCTCAGAGCATGCGTTTTAGACTTCGGCGGTAGCTGGGATCGTCATTTACCTCTAGTGGAGTTCTCCTACAACACCAGCTTCCAGGATACTATTCAGATGGCACCTTTTGAGGCATTGTATGGGAGGAGATGCAGATCGCCCGTCTGTTGGACAGAGCTCAGCGAGAGCAGTATTTTAGGGCCGCAGCTTGTTGACGAGACGACAGCGAAGATACAGTTGATCCGAGACCGGATGAGAGCGGCTTAGAGCAGGCAGAAATCATATGCAGACAGGCGCCGTCGTAGGTTAGAGTTCGCAGCTGGCGATCATGTTTTTCTGAGGGTCTCTCCGATGAAGGGCGTGATGCGTTTTGGGCGAAAGGGGAAGCTTAGCCCTAGATTCGTAGGTCCCTTCGAGATCCTCGAACGTGTCGGCGCTGTTGCGTATCGTTTGGCTCTTCCACCCAGCTTTCCCGATGTTCACCCCGTCTTCCATGTTTCGATGCTCCGCAAGTACCTCCACGACCCTTCGCATGCGATTCAGCACCCGACAGTCCAGCTAGAGCGCGACCTTTCTTTTACAGAGCAGCCGGTGGCCATCCTGGATCGGCAGGTGAAGAAGTTGAGATCGAAGATTATACCAACCGTCAAGGTCCTTTGGCGTAGCCCGAGCAGCGAGGAGGTCACCTGGGAGACCGAGGGCGAGATGCGGAAGAAATTCCCTCATCTCTTTGAAGGTACGCGTAGTTATTTTTAAATTCTGGGACCGAATTTCTTTAAGGGGGGAAGATTGTAACGCCTTGAAAAGTCGTTTTGGTGTTTTCTTGAAAATCGGTGAAAATTCGGTATTTTTCCGAAAACCGTCTTTTTGTTATTTTGCAGTTTAGGACTAATTATCCCTAAAATGGATAGGTAATTGCTTGTTTTTAGTAGCTAATGAGTTACTTATGAATTTCTGGTCGTTTAAAGATTTTCCCTAATTTTTCAATTTTTTAATATTATTTTAAGCCGGTAAGAAAATACATTAAATTAGCGATAAACAAAAATTTAAATGGGCTAATTAATCTTTAAAATCATGTTAATTAAAATCTAGTTGTAACATAAATTTTTAGTAATTTATTTTAAGTTTTAACTAATTTTTATTATGGAAAACGAAATTTTTTGAATTTAAGCTTAAACTTGCAATTTTGGACTTGTAGGGGGTCTTTTTGCAAAAAAATTTTTGTGCACTCTCACACACACATCCTCACATCTCCTTGGCTGTCCCAAACTGCAGAAAATTCCCCCTCTCTCTTTTGTTTTAAAATTCTTTTGTTAGGGATGATTTGAGTTGAATGTGTGTGTTTAAAATATTGTATGTTGAAGGTATGGTGCTTTGACTTTGAGGGGGGTTGACCATGACTTTTTCCATACACCTACACCACTCCCCTCTCCCTCCTCTGGCCAAAATCTACAGCCCCTCCCCTCTTCATCATTTTTCTTTTCATCTTGTTCAAAAATTCATCAAGTTGCTCCAAAATTCAAGCTAAAACTCACAAATTAAAACCCCATTCTTCATCCCTTTTTCCTTCACCTCTCTTGCATGGAATCATGGTGCTAGGAGGCCATCATTAAGGCAAATTTCTTCTTGTTAGATCCATAGGTTTGAGGTATAATTTCTACTCTTTTAATTTCTTATGGTTAGAATACTTTAACCTAGTTGCTTAGTGTTAATTTTAGTGTTAATCCTAATCTAGTTTTTTTTAGTTAATGATTGAAAATTAAACGAGGGTTTCTTGAAACCATGTTTAGGTCAATTAAGTCTTTTTAATTAACCTAGTTGTTTACTTAACCAATTTATATGGTTACTTTGCTTAAGTGGCTTTATATTAGGCTAATCTATGTTAAAGTTGTGTGAAATTTTCATTAAGGTTGCTAATTATCAAAATCAAGAAAAGGTTTGTGCATGGAATGTGCGTTTTGATGCATGGTAAAGGGGTTAATTTAATTGTAGTGGCTTTCTAATGGTTTAATTTGGATATTTGTGTGATAATGTGTGCACTTTGTCGCAAATTGTCGATGTTTGCACCAAATTTGCAAACTTCTAGCTTATTAGGTTTTTATTATATTATTGTGGAGATTTAGTTGCGATATCTTGATTATATTGTTGGCTTATCCTATGACATTTAGGATGCGTGAGTGCGGATTTTTGAGTAATCGGGTTTTAGTTTTGCCCGGCGACCAAATCGGCGATTTTTGCAGTTTTTGCGATTTTCGCGTGTGTTCCGCGCACCTTGTGCACGTTGTACCTAGCTTGTGAACGTTAGTGTTTTCGTTTGGGTTTTGCATCGTTTTTGATATGTAACCTTATGTTTGGTATTGATGTAATTCCAGGTTCGGTCGCGGAGACGTCAGACGCGGCACGAAAGGGGAAGGCGGTGATTGGACGTGACTAGCTAGGGATTCCGGTGAGTAGATGTAACATCTACGGGGGACTATCGTTGGATGGCGCAAGTCGCCCGATAGTTTTAGTAACTTAAAAGATTCTTAGTGATGTTAGTAACTAGGGGTGTAATACTTATATGATTATTTGCTGCATTCATGCCCTATATTGACATACATATGCGAACCCATTTTATAGGACACCTGCACCATTGCCAGGGTTTTTATATGCAGCACGAGCGCTATTCATTCTTACACACACGCCCTGGTAATTGCTATGCCACCACACTAGATAACCTATAATTTGAAACCTTTTACTAATTGATGCTTAAACCTGTGTTATTGCCTTTAATTCCTTAAAATGAAATCGTAGGATTGCTATTCATGTGCATGTACCTCATCATATTATTTGTTCATGCCTAGTCTATTAATCATGCATCGTAGCTTAATTATTGATACCATATGCATTCATCACCATTGATATATGCACTTATGAGGACTTCTTGAGATTTTATGATATTTCTGGATTTTGGGGGAAAGCCGTAAAAAATTCTAAACTTATTATGTTTTTAAAATATGTAATTGCGGTTTTCTAGTGATGTAAAGTGTCGTCCACCATGAGTTTGCTGTGGTTTTCGAGATCCGTGTCGAGGAGTGGAGGAACCGTCACGGGTACATGGTGGGCCCGGTATGGTACCCCGGGGCAAGATGAATGTGGTGTTGACGTTGAGCCTGGCAGGGGACGGATTACCTACCGGTGACTGTTTGGCACGGCGGATATCCAGAGGATACCGACCGTGGCCGCGAGATGATGAGATTTTGATATTGAGCTGGGTCAGCCGGATGGCTGAGGCCAGAGATACTATGACATGGATATATGAGATTTATGATAGTTTTGAGGTGTCGTTGCTGGACACAGGTTCTTGTTGATTCTATTGGTATTGTGCTGGTATTTCAAAAGAGATTCTTAAAGGGAAAAACATGATTTCTTATACTTACACATTCAGATCACGAGTTGACTCGCATTGCATTCATACCTGCTAGTATATTCATATTGCATACATACTTGCCATTATGTCCTGCCTTACCAGTATTTAGATGCTAGGATGCTTGTGTGCATGCATACGATAGCCTGTGTAGATGTTATTTATTACTCACGAGTTGGCAACTCACCCCCGTTGTGCCATAACCTTTTCGAGGTCCGCTCCGTCAGTACAGTAGCGGCGGGCGCACTTGCTTCTTTTGCCTGGACTCGAGGTTTTGCTCTTAGGTGGGTTATATTATTATTTTTGCACCACCTTGTATATTCTTTGTATCTAGAGTACTCCATCTACTGTATCTACCAGTATTGTTGTATATTGACCTAGAGATGAGACTGTGAGGTTTGTGGACTTTTATGCTGTATTTTGGGGTCGAGCTCACTTGAGTCGACATGCTGTTTTCTCATGCTTCTTTATGATTATTTCGCATGTTGTTGCTTTACATTGCGTGGGATTTGTGACCGCCCTATGGCGAAGAGCTAGCTCCCGCTTGGGGATGCCATATTTGTTGGATTCATTTATATTCTTGTTGTACCCATTTTGGGGGCCAGTATTTACAAAGGAGACTCTGTCGAAATTTTCGGAAAAATTGATATTGTTTTTAAAAAGGGTTTTATATGACGTATTTGATAAACTCGCTTTCAATTGATTGGGTTTTCTTCACTCTTCTGCTTTGTGGTTTTGGTTTTCTGGGCTTTGGCTTACTTATTTTACGGACGTCTTGAGACGTTTCGTAAACTTAAGTGCCAGTCACGTTCCGTACCCTGCGGGTCGTGACAATAGTTAGATCGTATCAATCGATCCTAGCGAGAATCGCTTGATAGCTTCCAGGGAGATAAGCAAGACTGAATGTCAGTCACAGGCATTGTCTTAACCCTCAGTGGAGGGACGGTATATTGGAAGAGTTCCTAGTCAGATACCGTGGCAGACTAGACGATAAAGGCTGGTGGCATCGCTATCAAAGATACTACCAAAGAGGCAGTTCGGGTGTATATTAGTTCATGAGATGAACTAGGTTCCTACCATTGTATGACAATGGTGTTGAGGCTTTGGCCCGGGAACCCCGGTCCCATCAGTGACCCAGAAATATTTCAGAGCTGTATCATCTGATCATGGAGATAGTTGATCTCCAGGGTGATCAAGGTTAGGAGAGTAGACTCAGAGGACAACACGGCGGATCCACTCACAAAGGCCTTTTCCCAGAGAGAGACTTTTATAGGATGGTTGAGTATGAGATACTGCAACCACTGCTACAGATGGCCCGAGTGCAAGTGGAAGATTGTTAGTTATATGTATGCCCTAGAGGCCATTACTGTACATGAGATGTATATTGTAGTGGATGCTGGGACATATATAGGTAGGACTTTCTTGCTCGACATGATAGTACGCTATCTGGTTGCTCTTTATCTTAACATGTATACTTACTGTCTCTCTATTATATGTTGATAAAGCCCCTAGGATGTGTACTCGACTTGCAGGAATATGATGTAGATCATACTAGTGGGGCCTGGGTAGTCCATGAGTACATCCTTCAATGTTCCTAGTCGTAGTAATATCGAGACGGGGCATCGATATTCCAGAGTAGACTAGCGTATATCTTCTCGACCCATGTGATGGGCGATGGATGATCCCATATCCATTGGTGTTTGACATCAGAGATGGTATGCGGGTGCTCAGTGGAGACTGGGTAGACTGAACAGACTCGCCGAGAACTCCCAGATGGTATTATTCATCACGTCAGATGGCAGTTCTCTGGTGACACTGGTACAGCTTAGTCTGTTGACCCGAGATCGTCATAGAGTCTTGTGTGTCTCCCACTGTGCTTTGATTTCCACCCTACCACGGCTCTACTAAGTCGTTTAAACAGGTGGTTTTTGGGTACAGTCCCGATTCACATGGAGGCAATGAGCGATAGGAGGGGATTCGTCTCTTCCGGTATTGGGGGTTGATGTTGTGCTATGCTCGACTGGCCATAACTGGAAATCCCTGGCCAGGGTTGCAGTGATTTACGGGTAAGAGTTATCGGTAGTTTCACGCTTGTTATGGACCTTACATCGGCATGACTTATCAAGCTCTGGGGTCTGACGTTTACCACCCCTAGGCGAGATATGCGACATATCAGACGAACTGACCGGACTGTACGGTAAGTGTTACTGATTGGATTCGCAGGAGTGTGAGCAGGCTTGCTCATTGATCTTCTGATCGCTCAATACCCGGGTGGCCGTTACTTTTAGCAGACAGCTTGCGGCTTGTGGGTGATTGATATGATCACCACCTACTGCCGGCGTATTGACGAGTCTTTAGAGTCCTACACAGAGATTTCCTAGCTCAAGAGAAACGAAATAGGAGCGCATATGAGATATGTGCGGGACCGAGAATAAAACCAGTATGTGATACTGTATTCTATTCTCGCGATTTGTATCATCAGTCGGTTATATGAGATATAGCCGTGTTACCGAATCAAGTGTTGATTCGATATATTGATACACTAGATATTAGTCGGTTATATACGATATGACCGGATCGTTAAATCAAGTGTTGATTTAATGATTTAATTTATAATTATATATTTGATATATTACTTTACATTAACTAGTATTGGTTCACTTAAGATTGATTTTCTCACTTGATGTGCACAAGCTGTATATGTGATATATGTTTGTGCACTAGTTTGTATCATGATTGATGATACATGCAAACTTGGGTGTGTGTATGAGTTACACCATATTTAAGATAATGGTTTGGGTTTTTATTTATTTTGGTAAAACAAAACGGTGGCTTTCTTTGTCTTGGCTTAAAGCTTCATGAAGTTTTTAAGCATCTTTGACAAAGTCCACTCATTTTGTTTTGCATAAGATTTTTATTAACCAAACCATTAACTCAAACTATGGTTTAGTCTCTACAAAGGTTAACTCACCCATGGTTGCATCATGATAGACTTCACTTGATTATTCTTTTTAATTATTCATTATCTTATTCTTTTCTTTCTTTTTCTTCTTCTTCAAGAAGAAGAAAAGCTTACTAGATTTTTATCAAGTGAAGAAATAGAGTGAGAAATCCAAATCCAAAGTAAACCCACTTCCTATTTCATCATCCTCTACTACTTGCCATTTAGTTTAGGGTGTTCTTTTCATAAAGTTCTTGACCTAGTGAAGATGGAGCTTGAGTTTGAGTCCCCTCGACGTAGATCATCTTCGGCCTCGAAATCAACAAGCTAGCCCGTTCATTTCTCCGAGGAAACCATTGCAAGAGTCCGGGATCTCGATGATCGCAGCGAAGGGACGTCAACACGGAGCTTTAGAAGTGAAGGACCGGATGTACAAAGGATGTAATCCCTAACTCTTAGAAGTAAAGTTGTTTACATGCTTACTATTTTCGCATAATCTCTAGTGTACGATCTTGGTTAGGGTTGTTTGGCACGTCTATTTTTTAATCGGGCATGGTTGATTCCTTGTAGAACCTTATTAGAGTGCCTAGCAACCCTTCAGGTATTATTTAGTTGATTCAAACAGGACCGATCCGGGGGACAGTACCTGCATATATTTATACAGACATTCATATACAAAAAGGGATTCCAACACGAACTATAGATTCATGATTTTGACTCATATGACAATGAGATATTATACTTAGGATTGCATGATAGTTAGTATTGCACATTTGCATATCATATACTATATTGGTACAGATTATAATAGGACTATACTTATGACCTAGGTATCGTCATGCTTTTCGATTTCTACCTTTAGATGTACTTTTATTCACCGAGTTTGCAACTCATCCCGTTGTGCCACAGTTTCTTGCAGATTTTACCGCTTGGATTATCAGCGGCTTGGGCACACGTTCTTTTTGTGGATTGATTGGTAAGTGGGTTATTATTGTATCATCTCACTCTTGATTATTCATATATTCTTGTATCTAGTGGAAACTCCATCAACTTAGAAATGGTATATTGTGGAATTAGAAGCGAGACTTAGAGTTTATGAGTGATGATGTCGCCCCCTTTGGAGTCGATTTCTGATTTAGATTTATTGGCTGCTCCATCATTTGGATGTAGAGACTAGCTTCTGTTGGGATGCTATTTTATTATGTTGTATCGGGTTTTTATAAAAATGCAAAGGAGGTGATGTCAAGTTTCAAAACGTCATAAATGCTTTTTTCAACATACTTAGTTAAATTTAGATGTTATTTTAAATTGATTTTATCGGATTATTATTTAAACCTCATCTCTAATATTTTCAAAAACGGTTTAGATTCCGGGTTTCGGCTTACTTGAATTGCGTCGATGTCTTTAGATGTCATGTGAATTAAGTGCCGGTCATGTACCACATTTGGGTCATGACAAAGTCGGTATCAGAGCATTTGTTTTAACCTTTGTTCGAGTCTAGGTAGACTATATGGAGTATGGGCATACATTTTGTTATCTGGGCTTGACCTTATAGGACTTAAACTTGACTTTGGGGGTCTTATACCCGAACTTTCGTTATATACGATGACCTTTGTTGATGGAGTAGGTACTAAGTAGAGTGACCTACCCTACATACGTTCCGCGTTATATTTACGATATGATACTCCGCTTAAGATACCTTAGGAATTATATCTTGAGATCTCCTATCTATTCCTTCCGTTAATCTATCTTCGTCAGTGTATGTTGATTACTCCGGTCACCATGTTTATGAGGGTCGAGAGGGCTGCTGTTAGAGATGCGGTCAGAGCAGACTTGTCTGGGACAAGGACTGACCGGGGTGACTTTCCGATGATATAGAGACACGTCGTTATTTATATTTGATCGAGTTCTAATAGTGGAGCGAGCTTCTAAGGGATCCGCACCAGATGTTAGAGATTAAAAAGACTTGAGACGTGATGTTTTTCCCTCTCCGATGATTATGGTGTTGTGTACTGTTCAGACAGCGGTACCAATCATTGCTGAGATTATCGAGATGTTACTCTCAGAATTCATGAAGTTAAAGGTTGACGATGTTACCAGTATATATGGATAGGGAGGATTCATTTCCATTCAGATGTGTGGTGGTTAAGATTTTTAATCCATTGTGGCGCTTCGATACGAGATCGGTGAAATTGATGTATTTCTTCCGATGGAGCTTGTTCAGACCAGACGCAAGTCGTTCAAGAAGGACATCGTACAGTATGTTTTCCTCCGACAAATTGGAACGAGTCTTCGAAGGTGAGATTAGCCAGATTCCTCTACAGTGTATCAGAAGTGATGGATTCATGTTTCCGAGCTTGTAAGACTCCGAGTTTGGTCATAATCAAGTATGACTTGCAATTCGCGTGACTATGCAGATACGCTCCATAAGTGATAGATACAGGGAATTTATGGAACAGGAGAATGGTGCGAAGTTTAGAGGGCAATTGTTCTTCACAGTAGATATTGAAGATTTGATGACGCGTGCAAATACACTTAAAGGAGGAAATAAAAAAGGAATGCCAATGGTTATGAAAGGGAAAGCAGGTTAAGAAATGAGTGCTAGTTCCGGGCAGGCTGGATAAATGATTTTAGCTGGAGACTTGATGAATTCTCTCCCAGGAGTTTATAATTGTTAGTTATATGTATGCCCTAGAGGCCGTTACTGTACATGAGATGTATATTGTAGTGGATGCTGGGACATATATAGGTAGGATTTTCTTGCTCGACATGATAGTACGCTATCTGGTTGCTCTTTATCTTAACATATATACTTACTGTCACTCTGTTACATGTTGATAAAGCCCTTAGGATGTGTACTCGACTTGCAGGACTATGATGCAGATCATACTAGTGGGGCCTGGGTAGTTCATGAGTACATCCTTCAATGTTCCTAGTCGTGGGAATATCGAAACGGGGCATCGATATTCCAGAGTAGACTAGCGTATATCTTCTCGACCCATGTGATGCGCGATGGATGATCCTATATTGTAACGTTTCAGAAAATAAAATAGTATTTTTGAGAATTTAAAATGATAAAATGATGAGTTAGTGTAAAATAATAATAAAAAAAATATCTATAGTGATTGGCCTAAAATATTTGTGCATGAGGAGTTTGTCACAAAATGGTATGGTTGTAGCATGTATGTGTGTGTGTATATTGTTTAAACCAATACGTTGTTTTTAAATTGAATGTAAAACTCTTTCTCATTCCCTTCTTAAGTCAACAACCTTTCCCTAGTTGCCCATCACTTCCCTGCAGTATAGGCCAGCCCCATCACCTAAGCATTCTCGCTTCTGTTCCTATTTCCCAATTTTCCCTAGCTCCTAAAATTCAAAAAAAATCAACGGAACAGAGACCCTCGAGAGACCTCGGATCAGGATCCGAGACCCGCTAACCTCGCCGCCGCCGACGTCTTCTTCACCGTCTCCCTCCAAGATCCGAACCCGAACCCAAATCGGCCCTCTTCTGATGCGAATCCAGCTCCAGCTCCAGCTCCGCTCTCGCTTGCGCTCGATCCTACTCACAGGTACTCCCTCTCCTCTCTAAGCTTCGATCCCTTCATCTCACTCTTGAGCTCGCCTCGGAAACCTAGATCCCAAACCCCGATGCCTGACTTTTCACCTGAGCTTGCCTGCCTCGTCGACTCCTCCGTCAATAGCGATGCCGATTGCTTCGAAACTTTAAGATCCACTGTCGCTACCAAAGTCTCATGATCGGTGGTCGATGCTCAACTCACGATCATGGGAGGAATCGATGGGTTTGATGAATCGAGTAGTGTGAGGTTGGACGAGCCGCCGTCGGTGAAGATAAACCCTAATGCGGCGGCAGTTGCCACGAAATTGATTTCGTCACTGCCGTTTGAAGGCGATTTGGATGGTTTGAGTCGCCCAGGCCAAGGATGGTTGGGGGGATTGCTTGCGATTTTGAATGCTTGTACAAGGAATCATGCTCTGTGCTCGAGCTCGAGGCTGCTTTCGGCTCTTTTGGAGGCTGTGGAGAAAGTGTTTGAGAGCTCTTTGAGTGGGCATTGAGATTATTAATGGCATGGAGAAAAGCTTGGATAATTTGAATCGTAGTCGACATGATTCATCCACTACAACTCAGGGTTCCACAACATTAGTACCTCCCCCATCAATAGTTAGATCTATGTCCTTGAGAGATATGGGCACAGAAATGGCTCCTATTGCTAGTCAAGAACCATCTAGAGCAGGACCTAGCTCCATTTCTCGAGTCAGCTCATTGTCATGTATCCAAAGAAAGCGAATTATCTCAAAAAGAATTTCAGTTGAAAACTAGAAGAGAGATAATGATGCTTGGTACACAACTAGGTAAGGTGGATATTGCTGCATGGGCAAGCAAAGTGGCTGAACAAAAAGATGCAACTTCTTCATTTCAGTCGATGCCAGCCCAGACAGGTGAAGATGTTATTCAAGTCATGCAGCAGCCTGGGAGGAGGCAGAGAAAGCGAAATACTTGGCTAGATTTAAAGAAGAAAAGATCAAAATTCAGGCATGGGAAAAATCATCAGAAAGAAAAGAGTGAAGCAGAAATGAGGTAAATCGAGGTTGAAGTTGAAAGAATGAAGGCTCATGCACATGAGAAGCTCATGAGCAAACTAGAAGCTATGAGGCATAAAGTCGAGGAGAAGCGTATAGTGGCAGAAGCCTAAATAAATCAGCAAGCCTCAAGAACAGCTGAGCAAGTTGATTAAATCAGAAGAACCGGCCGTATTCCATCCTCAAAATTTTTTAATATTTCTTTGCTGGAGCTGCTGCTTCTAGTCATGTCTCTCTAAGGCTGCTGACAGTTGGTACTTCGTGTGGACTTCATGATGACGGGGGAAAACAAACGTCATCGACTTCGGCAAGCAAGTAGTGAGGTGAGTAGATGTATATCTACAGGGAGGTCGGGTGGATGGCATATAACACCCTCGCAAATATTGAAAAGTGTTATTACCATGTAAATTATAAGCTTGGAGGTGATATTGGATATTGGCAAGTAGGGTATTTAGAAGACTTTAGGTGAGATTAGGTTGATCTAGGATGACCTATCCATAGGATGATTGCATTGGAGGCGAATCAAAGGTTACATGTAGTTACACACACGCGCACACATACACTAGAATTGGTGTGTATATGTGTATATATATATGTATGAGCGTAGGATACACACACGCGCGCGCGCGCACACACACACACATACATATACACGTTAAATGAGGATGGTGTTTGATACTTGGATATGATCGGATATGATACCGTGAGAATTGTGATATGTGATTTAAGTCGTGATATGACTTACGATATGATATTTTAATAGATCTTTGGGCGATGTGTATTCACACAGACGATAATTTATGTTTGATGATATTGGAATCTAGGCGACTGTAGTACAGTACCCCTGATCATGATATTGTTGATGATGACGACATTTGAACGACGATGTTTATATATAGTTGAACCGTACCCTCGATTTTCCTCATTTCTGCTTCACTCTTTTCTTTCTGATGATTTTTCCCATGCCTGAATTTTGATCTTTTCTTCTTTAAATCTAGCCAAGTATTTAATTTTAGGAGCTAAGGAAAATTGGGAAATAGGAACAGAAGCGAGAATGTTTAGGTGATGGGGCTGGCCTATACTGCTCGGAAGTGATGGGCAACTAGGGAAAGGTTGTTGACTTAAGAAGGGAATGAGAAAGAGTTTTACATTCAATTTAAAAACAACGTATTGGTTTAAACAATATACACACACACATACATGCTACAACCATACCATTTTGTGACAAACTCCTCATGCACAAATATTTTAGGCCAATCACTATAGATATTTTTTTTATTATTATTTTACACTAACTCATCATTTTATCATTTTAAATTCCCAAAAATACTATTTTATTTTCTGAAACGTTACAATCTTCCCCCCTTTAAGAAATTCGGTCCCCGAATTTAAATTAAAACTCCCCCCAATTACTAAAACATTCATCCAAAACACTCAAATCGTCGGGGCTCCGAAATCATCAATACGTAAAACACATCTTAGCGCAATGTATGCGCATGAAAAACGAGTACATAACTCAAACTCAAAACTTCGTCAAACATAACGCAATCATCGGAGTTATGGTGAGAATAAAATATCAAAGCCAATACGAAAACCAACATGATATGCATCAAAACTGTAACTTATATATAGTGCGCAACGTAATAAAATCGTCCAAACATGGAGCACGCAAAAACCCCTTTCTAAAATCGCCGTGCGATATGCGTGTCACGACATAAGTAGCGGACGTTTATTATTTATTTTTTTTAAAAAAAATAGCTATACATATATATCTTTTATTTAACATACACGGCCCGCCTGGTTACTAAATGAAATAGCAATGATTATAAAAAAATCATGCTGCTCATAATGAAATCATTCCTAATCACATCATAAAAATATCATGCGTGTCCGGTGCGCACTGAAATCGAAACCAAATACAGATGCCATGAATACGCACAGAAACAAAACTGAGTGCAACAGGTGTGCACCAAAAACATCTGTCAAGTGCAACGGGCATGCACGACACTAATATCAGGTGCATCTAATATGCACAAAACCCCGATTTAGTGCATCTGGTGTGCACAAAATCGCATCAAGTGCGCCAAGTGTGTGCGAGAATCTCAGTCAAGTGCACATGGTGTACGAAAAACATACACAGAATATCAAAATCGAAATCACGGTACGAAAAAAATGCATGAAAACTATGTCGAAGCATACGTCAAAACCATGGCCAATGCATATGCACGAAATCAAATCAATATCTCAAAAGGTATAAAACCAAATCGAGTGCACTGGGTATGTACAAAACAACATCAATACAACTGATATATGAAACACGAATAGAATGTAATGAATGTACACATAAGAAATACCAATTGTAGAACAAAATCCTCAAAATACCAAAATCCAAACAACGGAAATATGAAATTCAAATCACCAAATCACAATCGTAAACACTATCGTCAATATGCGCCTCTTTCCTCTGATGTCGACTGATTCGAACTCGTCTCTTCGTAGCTGTGTTGACTGCGCTACAAACGGCAATACTCATATCTAGAGTCTCCCACGTAATCTATCCCTTCACCTGATATCCGGACTACATTAAACTTTTCGATCGATTTATCAAAATTCCCCAAGAGCTCAAAAATCATGTACAGTTTAAAAATATCTAGTACGTGCCCCAGCATCTGCGGACCAACCGTAGAAGGGTAAACCCAAGCCTCACTAATGTCACCGCGGAACTGCCGTAAACCCTAAGGTTGAAAGGCGTTCTCGTGTTCATTATGTCGAGTTAGGGTTTCATTCTTCTAGACGGTCCATAGAAATACCTGCATGTTCTTCCGAATACCATAAACTTAGGAAAATGGGTTTCTGACAATCGTTCGAACCCTTTAATTTCGCCTGGACGGCATGTGAATACCTTTCGTCCGCACGCTAAACAATGCTTCAATCCTCAAGAATAAACGATACCCTAAGGGTTATCGCATTCGAGCCGCAGCTCCCTCTGCCCGTACGATCATGGTAACAGAAACATCATCCGATATCGACGAAGATAGATCAGAGGAACGAATGAAATAAGGTGCAAAGAAATGTACATCCTAAGGCTCCTTAAGCCGAGTAGCGTATCGTAAGTATGCCGCGGATCATACCCACGGTACGTCACTCTACCTAGGTCACCTACTCCATCAACCAAGGGTCACCCTAGACTTATACAAAGGTTAAACCTAGTGCTCTGATACCAACTTTGTCACGACCCGAAGGTACGAAACGAGACCGACACTTAAATTACGAAGCGTCTAGAGGCGCAACGTAATCTAAGTAAGCCGAAACCCAGAAATCTAAACCATGTAAAAGAAGAAGTAGAGGAAAACATATAGGAAAACAAGTTTAAAAGCTAGATCAAATTTTCTCAAGAATTTCGGCAGAGTCTCCTTTGTAAAAACTGGCCCCAAACGGGTACAAACAAGTATAATATATACAAACAATAAAATGGCATCCCCAAGCGGGAGCGAGCTCAACGCCAACAGGCGGAAACAACCACACCATGTATAATAATATACAACGCCAAAGGACGAGGCTCAAAACTCAAAAGAAAACAAATCCACCAGATACTATAATAATACAAACGCGACTCTAAGGTCGAAATAAACAACTGGTCGTCTAAACTATCAAGTAATACAAGTCTGGTTGATGGAGCTTACTAGATACCAATGAAATAATAAAAGTACAACGGCGGTCCTGATACAAGTGAACCGACCTACCAAGCAAATCACCCTGAATGAAATGATGTGCCAGCAAACTGCCAAGGAAACCTGTACATCGAACCTGTAATAAAATTTGGCATAACGGGGGTGAGTTGCCAACTCGTGAGTAGAAGACATCTGCGAAAAGAAATCGAATGCACGACGCTGTCTTAGGTCATAATAATATACTAATATATCACTATTCATCTAGTAGTGCAGGGTAATAAACTACGCGGAAGTGAAAATGCTCTGTGCTCGTGTTAGTGCCTCAAATAGTAATATGTCATGTGAATTAGTATGCATGCACCATGAATGTAAAACAATCAATCCTGAAATCTGGATATTTCTGTATAAGACATCTTTAACTTTTATCCTGGTAAAATTTGTATAGAAATCTGAAATATCATCGATGAAATCCATGGAAATCCGTGTCAAGCATCGACATAAAACATGTAAATCTCAAGTCTCAATATCTCATAGTCTCAATATCTCGGGCTCCGTCAGTCCGGATCGGCCCATATCATCAAATCTCACGACAACGGTTGGTATCCTCCGGATATCCGCTGCGCCAGACATCACCGGTTGGTAGTCTTTCCCTGCCAGGCTCATCGTCTACAACTCGATCTTCTTGCCCCGGGGTACCATACCGGGCCCACCATATACCCGAGACGGTTCATCCACTCCTCGAATCGGGTCTCGAAATCCAACAGAAAACATGAAAACTCATGGTGGACGACACATACATCACGAGAAAACCGCAACTTGCATTTTAAAATGAGAGAGAGAAGTTTTTTTTATATATATTCTTGCGGTTTCCCCAAAATCCAGAAATCTCATAGAAAATCCAAAATCTCAAAATCATGAGTAGATAAATAATAAGTATCGGCATAATTCCCGCAATACTGCATGATAGTATGAATATGTAAATGCATGAAGTGTCTAAGTAAGAAATGCAATGTCTAACTAGCACATGAGAGCAAGCATGCTAAAATGTGTTTTAAACTACTAATTTGCAGCTATACGAATCGAAGTAGTTTTTCTAAAGTGTGTGTGACATGGCAATTACCGATGATGATGTGTGTGTGCCGGAAAATAAGTGTACGTGGAACATGCGCATCATTGGTAATGGTGCTGGTGTCCTAATAGACGGAATAATAACAGTTAAGGAAACATATATATAAACATGTAGGGTAATGAGAATAACATGAATATAACATAAAGGGAGTAATAACCGCAATACCGAAAAATATACATTTCTACTATACGAGTCATACCGTTTTGGTGTTTGAAATAGAAAGAATCGTGGTTTTTAGAAAAATAGGAGCTACGGTATTTTTAAGAAAAGATACGTCCTTCGAAAAAAATTGTAGTATCTCTCAGGTTGTCTCTAGAAAATGCTCACGATTCGTTAGTTTTTGAAAAATACATATGACTCGAGCCTAGTCTAACGTCTACCTAATCAACTAAAAGACTAAGGGTAAGAAAATCCACCAAAATTCTGAGTCGATATATCTAATAGTCGGCGATCCAGCCTCGATAGCGTCACGTACTGTATCATACATAGTACGACATCCTTAAGTCAAGAGTGTGGATCAATCATCATATTTATACATTGTACGGTAAAATCCATCGTACAGCATTCCCAAAATCGAGGGTACGGTTCAACTATATATAAACATCGTCGTTCAAATGTCGTCATCATCAACAATATCATGATCAGGGGTACTGCACTACAGTCGCCTACATTCCAATATCATCAAACATAAATTATCGTCTGTGTGAATACACATCGCCCAAAGATCCATTAAAATATCATATCGTAAGTCATATCACGACTTAAATCACATATCACAATTCTCACGGTATCATATCCGATCATATCCAAGTATCATACACCATCCTCATGTAACGTGTATATGTATGTATGTGTGTGTGCGTGTGTGCGCGTGTGTGTATCCTACGCTCATGCATATATATATATACACATATACACACCAATTCTAGTGTATGTGTGCGCGTGTGTGTAACTACATGTAACCTTTGATTCGCCTCCAATGCAATCATCCTATATCAACCTAATCTCACCTAAAGTCTTCTAAATACCCTACTTGCCAATATACAATATCACCTCCAAGCTCATAATTTACATGGTAATAACACTTTTCAATATTTGCGGGGGTGCTATACGCCATCCACCCGACCTCCCCGTAAATATACATCTACTCACCTCACTACTTGCTTGCCGAAGTCGATGACGTTTGTTTTCCCCCGTCATCATGAAGTCCACGTGAAGTACCAAGTGTCAGCAGCCTTAGAGAGACATGACTAGAAGCAGCAGCTCCAGCAAAGAAATATTAAAAAATTTTGAGGATGGAATACGGCCGGTTCTTCTGATCTAATCAACTTGCTAAGCTGTTCTTGAGGCTTGCTGATTTCTTTAGGCTTCTGCCACTATACGCTTCTCCTCGACTTTATGCCTCATAGCTTCTAGTTTGCTCATGAGCTTCTCATGTGCATAAGCCTTCATTCTTTCAACTTCAACCTCGATTTACCTCATTTCTGTTTCACTCTTTTCTTTCTGATGATTTTTCCCATGCCTGAATTTTGATCTTTTCTTCTTTAAATCTAGCCAAGTATTTCGGTTTCTCTACCTCCTCCCAGGCTGCTGCATGACTTGAGTAACATCTTCACCTGACTGGGCTGGCATTGTCTAAAATGAAGAAGTTGCATCTTTTTGTTCAGCCTCTTTGCTTGCCCATGCAGCAATATCCACCTTACCTAGTTGTGTACCAAGCATAATTATCTCGCTTCTAGTTTTCAACTGAAATTCTTTTTGAGATAATTCGCTTTCTTTGGATACATGACAATGAGCTGACTCGAGAAATGGAGCTAGGTCCTGCTCTATATGGCTCTTGACTAGCAATAGGAGCCATTTCTGTGCCCATATCTCTCATGTACATAGATCTAACTATTGATGGGGGAGGTACTAATGTTGTGGAACCCTGAGTTGTAGTGGATGAATCATGTCGACTACGATTCAAATTATCCAAGCTTTTCTCCATGCCAGCAATAATCTCAACGCCCACTCAAAGAGCTCTCAAACACTTTCTCCACAGCCTCCAAAAGAGCCGAAAGCATCCTCGAGCTCGAGCACAGAGCACGATTCCTTGTACAAGCATTCAAAATCGCAAGCAATCCCCCCAACCATCCTTGGCCTGGGCGACTCAAACCCTCCAAATCGCCTTCAAACGGCAGTGACGGAATCAATTTCGTGGCAACTGCTGCTGCATTAGGGTTTATCTTCATCGACGGCTGCTCGTCCAACCTCACACTACTTGATTCATCAAACCCATCGATTCCTCCCATGATCATGAGGAGAGCATCGACCACCGATCATGAGACTTTGGTAGCAACAGCGGATCTTAAAGTTTCGAAGCAGTCGGCATCGCTATTGATGGCAGAGTCGACGAGGCCGGCAAGCTCAGGTGAAAAGTCAGGCATCGGGGTTTGGGATCTAGGTTTCCGAGGAGAGCTCAAGAGTGAGATGAAGGGATCGAAGCTTAGAGAGGAGTGGGAGTACCTGTGAGTGGGATCGAGCGAAAGCGAGAGCGGAGCTGGAGCTGGAGCTGGATTCGCAACAGAGGATGGCCGATTTGAGTTCGGGTTCGGATCTTGGAGGGAGATGGTGAAGAAGACGTCGGCGGCGGAGAGGTTAGCGGGTCTCGGATCCTAATCCGAGGTCTCTCGAGGGTCGCCGTTCCATTGATTTTTTTTGAATTTTAAGAGCTAGGGAAAATTGGGAAATAGGAACAGAAGCGAGAATGTTTAGGTGATGGGGCTGGCCTATACTGCAGGGAAGTGATGGGCAACTAGGGAAAGGTTGTTGACTTAAGAAGGGAATGAGAAAGAGTTTTACATTCAATTTAAAAACAACGTATTGGTTTAAACAATATACACACACACATACATGCTACAACTATACCATTTTGTGACAAACTCCTCATGCACAAATATTTTAGGCCAATCACTATAGATATTTTTTTATTATTATTTTACACTAACTCATCATTTTATCATTTTAAATTCTCAAAAATACTATTTTATTTTCTGAAACGTTACATATATCCATTGGTGTTTGACATCAGACATGGTATGCGGGTGCTCTGTGGTGACTGGGTACACTGAACGGACTCTCCGAGAACTCCCATATGGTATTATACCTTACGTCAGATAGTAGTTCTCTGGTGACACTGGTACAGCTTAGTCTGTTGACCCGAGATCGTCATAGAGTCTTGTGTGTCTCCCACTGTGCTTTGATTTCCACCCTACCACGGCTCTACTGAGTCATGCAAACAGGTGGTTTTTGGGTACAGTCCCAATTCACATGGAGGCAATGAGCGATAGGAGGGGATTCGTCTCTCCCAGGTATTAGGGGTTGATGTTGCGCTATGCTCGACTGGTTATAACTGGAAATCCCTGGCCAGGGTTGCACTGATTCACTGGTAAGTGTTATCAGTAGTTTCATCCTTGTTATGGACCTTACATCGGCATGACTTATCAAGCTGCTGGGGTCCGACGTTTACCACCCCTAGGCGAGATATGCGACATATCAGACGAAGAGACCGGACTGCGCGGTAAGTGTTACTGATTGGATTCGCAGGAGTGTGAGCAGGCTTTCTCGTTGATCTTCTGATCGCTCAATACCCTGGTGGCCGTTACGTTTAGCAGACCGCTTGCGGCTTGTGGGTGATTGATATGATCACCACCTACTGCCGGCGTATTGACGAGTCTTTAGAGTCCTACACGGATGTTTCCTGGCTCAAGCGAAACGAAATAGGAGTGCATATGAGATATGTGCGGGACCGAGAATAATACCAGTATGAGATACTGTATTCTATTCTCGCGATTTGTATCATTAGATGGTTATATGAGATATAGCCGGGTTACCGAATCAAGTGTTGATTCGATACATTGATACAATAGATATTAGTCGGTTATATGAGATATGACCGGATCATTAAATCAAGTGTTGATTTAATGATTTAATGTATAATTATATATTTGATATATTTCTTACATTAACTAAGTATTGGTTCACTTAAGATTGATTTTCTCACTTTTTGTGCACATGTTGTATATGTGATATATGTTTGTGCACTAGTTTGTATCATGATTGATGATACATGCAAACTTGGGTATGTGTATGACTTACACCATGTTTAAGATAATGGTTTAGGTTTTTGTTTATTTTGGTAAAACAAAATGGTGGCTTTCTTTGTCTTTTCTTGAAGCTTCATGAAGCTTTCAAGCATCTTTGACAAAGTCCACTAATTATGTTTTGCATAAGATTTTCATTAACCTAACCATTACCTCAAACTATGGTTTAGTCTCTACAAAGGTAAACTCAACCATGGTTGCAAGAGGACAGACTTCACTTGATTATTCTTTTGTGATAATTCATTATTCATTCTTATTCTTTTCTTCTTCTTCTTCTTCTTCTTCTTCTTCTTCAAGAAGAAGAAAGCTTTCTAGAAAATTTTCAAGTGAAGATTTTGAGTGAGAAATCCAAATCTAAAGTGAACCCACTTCCTATTTCATCATCCTCTACTACTTGCCATTTAGTTTAGGGTGTTCTCTTTACAAAGTTCTTGACATAGTGAAGATAGAGCTTGAGTTTGAGTCTTCTCGACGTAGATCATCTTTGGCCTCGAAGTCAAAGACCTAGCCCGCTCCTTTCTCCGAAGAAACCATCGCTAGAGTCCGGGATCCTGATGATCGCAGCGAAGGGACGTCAACACGGAGCTTTAGAAGTGAAGGACCGGATTTACAAAGATTGTAATCCATTTCACTTGTAGTTAAAATGTTTAACTTGCTAGTTTTCGCATAATCTCTAGTATACGATCTTGGTTAGGGTTGCTCGGCACGGCTAAAATTTTAAAACGGGCATGGTAGATGCCTAATAGAACCTTGTTAGAGTGCTAAGGAACCCTACAGTGGTATCAGAGCCAAGCTAGAGCTTTAGACGAAGTGTAGACTAAGTTAGAAGTCCGATCGAACCCCGAAACCCAAATTTTTACCCTTCTCTGGAAATTTTCTGAAATTGTGATTTTTTATGAATTAAAAATACTCAAAAAAATCAGCAGGGTTTTCTAGGAATTACTGTGCAGCAAGTGCTCCTAATTCCCTCAAAGCGCCGCGGAACCGCGGCCGTACCTGGCTTGCGCGGCGGTTCCGCAGCCATAAAGGTGAATCATGGCACGTGGTTTGCACAGTAATGTCTGTCAGTAATTCCTGTGTTTTCTGGGAATTTTTAATTTCTACTCAAGAGTTGAGTTTTCTGGGTTGTATTGGGGACTCGATGATTCGATCGGATTATTTAACTTTGTTTATTTTGTCCGGGTAATTTTAGAACGTGTTAAAAAGTTCGACCGGATATCAATAACTCAGTTTTTCCCGACCCGGAAAATTTCCAAGTGTTGGATTTTTCCGTAGTTTAAAAACGTTCTAAATCATGCAAGTTACGCGATGGACCCTCTAGAAGACAACAAACCTTAACTCGATTATATGACCGTCTTGAACTGCATTTTGAACCTTAGGGTTTGGGGCAGTACGGCGTGCCACATGTGAGGCGTTGGCTTGACCCTTCTACGGCTGGACCGTTGGTACTGTGGCATGAAATGGATGTTTTTAAACTTATTTCAAGTGTTGAGCTATTTGGGAAAACTTGGGAGTTTGATTATTCGATCGGAAAGTTTAACATTGTCTATTTATCTGGAATGTGATACAATATTTGGAATCCATAAGTAGTTATGGGATAACTAATTTGAATGTTATAAATCTAGCAGTTCGGTCTCATATGATCGGTTGCCACGGGATTTTGATGCGATCAAAAGTCCGTCACAATCACGTAGTGTACGCGGATACTCGCCGGGTAAACTTAATAGACAGCCACGCCCCATAGCCCCGACCAAGTGACTGTAGGAGAACCCCGTCGCCAAAAGCATCCGTTCGGGTGCTCGCGGCAGCGGTGTTCCACCTTAGTGCACTTCGTCGACGGCATCCGGGGGTGCGGCCGTCTACTAAAGTTTGCGACGAGCATTTGATCAGTATGTCGGGAATCTTGTTGAATTGCCCAACTTGATATTGAAAAGGGTTTTCGATAATGAGACTAAAATGCGGGGTTTATAATTGTTAGGCATGCAATGTCTAAGGAATTCATTTGGTTAGGTATGCGATGTCTATGAAGGTTGCGGATTCCAACTGTTGTAGTTTTACACTTTCTTTTCTACGACCATAAGTGTAATATATGATATCGCCGGTTTCATTCCTGTATGTCAACGACAATTGGGATGGGCATATTTACTTACGTTGATGACATGTGATGGTATGTGTTGCTGGATATGTTATATTGGATCGTCGTGTTTGAATAGCCGGGTTTTTTTTATGTGAGATGAGTGTTTTTCATTTTCATAATGTAAAAACATGTATGTAATATTCTTTTATTGGGGAACTTCCGGGATGAGGAAGATGTCACTGTTAATGTATATTATTTATTTTTCCGCATTAGGATAGACCCAGGAGGGGAGCACAAGTAACCGGGTTTTAGGGTCCAGTAGGAGACCATCTCGAGGAGTCGAGTCCGGGTCTCTTAACTCTAGAATTGGTAGGGTTGCTTGCCGCTATCGTAGGGGTCTAGGGGTGTGGGATTGGCTATTCATCACGACCGTGGAATCCGTGTTTTATACAGGCTCAATATAAAACAAGAACATCCTAGTATATCCAATATTTCATATGTTGTTTTCTGCTGCGTTATCTGTGATGTGATCATGTGATATGTTCAGATAAATACTGTATATAGTATATATGATATATTATATAGACGTTGCTTATGTTTTACACCCGTGCTAGCCCTGCCCCGCTCTGCCGATAGTTACCTAACCTAACGATGCAGACAGGGACATCGAGGCGAATGCGGATGGCATAAGTGTACGTTGTATTTATCTGTGATGTTTAGGTGGACTTAAATGATGGGACATTCATTAATGAGATTAATGAAAGAAAATCCACCTAAATGATGTTGTGGAATCGAATTTCAAAAATCAGGTAGCTCTAGTTGTTGCTTTGCATAGCGGTGTTCCTTGTAGAACATCCAGCACCTTATTCGATAAGAAAAGAGCCGAGATTCCTTCACCGGGAGTGACCTCTTTAGCAATAACTAGCAGATGCTACAACCTTCGGTTTGTCTTTTGACTGCTTTTCTAATTCTTGCTTTGCATAGTGTGTAGGGATCCTAGGCACACTAAAGAGGTCTCACAAGGCATCAACCATGCCAATTTCAAATTTTATGGGTGCCGAGAAACCCTAATACGGATCGTTGACTAGAAGTTTAGGCGAAATATGAATCTAGTTAACAACTTAACTAAAGATAAGAAGCTACAACCTTTGTAGATCCGGATATCCACTTCCTTAGCTAAACGTAGATGTCCTCTCGCTGTCCGTCTCGAATCTTGGACTCAATCGTCGGCTTGATCGGAGAAATGGGCGGACTTGGTCGTCGGCTTCGTGCCGAAGATGATCTACGTCGAGGCATCACAAGTTCAAGCTCCGACTTCACAAAGTTGTGAAACTTGTGAAGAAAACACCCAAAACAACTTGGCAAGAGGTAGAGGGTGAAGAAATAGGAGGTGGCTTCACTTTAGAATTGGATTTCTCACTTTAGAGCTCAAGTTGCCATTGATGGCATCAAGCTTTCTCTCTTGAAGATGAAGAAGAAGATCAAGCTAGAATTATGATAAGTGTTTTTAAAAGAATAATAAAAATCAATACTTATCATCTTCTAACCATGGTTAAGTGTAGAGAATAGACCATCGTCAAGTGAGAATGGTTAGGGTTAAGGATGATGACAAAATGGTCACTTTAGTCAAAGCTTCATGAAGCTTCATCAAGCTTCATGAAAGAAACCATTTTGTTATCTTTTTATTTATTTATCAAAAAAGAATAAATAAATAAATCAAAACCCTAACTATTATCATAACCATGGTTTAAGTCTTAACACAAAACCAATTTACATGCATCATCAAACATGACACATTGTAGTGCACAAAAGTATATCACATATACAACTTGTGAACTACAAGTGAGAAAATCCTATTAAAGTGAACCAATACTAGTTAATGCAAAGTAATATATCAAATTTATAATTATACATTAAATCATTAAATCAACACTTGATTCAATGATCCGGTCATGTCGCACATAACCGACTAGTATCCAATGTATCGACTTATCGAATCAATCTACGATTCGATAACTAGGTTATATCGCATATAACCAATCGAAACATTCATCGCGAGAATGAAATACTTTATCACATACACGCATCATTCTCGGTCCTGCACATATCTCATATGCACTCCTATTTCGTTTCGCTAGAGCCAGGAAACCTCTGTGTAGGACTCTAAAGACTCGTCAATACGCCGGTAGCAGATGATGATCATATCAAGCACCCACAAGCCGCAAGCAGTCTGCTAAACGTAACGGCCATCCGGGTATTGAGCGATTACAAGATCGACGAGCTAGCCCGCTCACACTCCTGTGAATCCAACCAGTAACACCTACCGTACAGTCCGGTCTGTTCGTCTGATATGTCGCATATCAAGTCTAGGGGTGGTATACGTCAGACCCCAATAACCGATAAGTCGTGCCGATGTGAGGCTCATAATATAGGGTTCCTAGGCACTCTAGTGAAGTCTCACAAGTGATCAAACACGCAAATTTCTAAAAATTACGGTGCCGAGAAAACCTAGAACGGATCGTTAACTAGATATTTAGGCAAAGCAAGCAAGTAAACGGAAATATAGAAATAGGGAAGGGGCTACAACCTTTGTAGATCCGGTCCACCACCTCCTAGGCTCCGTGATGCAGCCCCCTCACTGTCTAAATCGTATCTTGGGCTCTAGCGTCGGCTTCATCGAAGAATAGGCGGGCTTGATCGTCGGTTCGATGCCGAAGATGATCTACGTCGAAGCATCGCAAAAACAAGCTCCAACTTCACCAAGCTTTGAAAACTTGTGAAGTAAACACCCTACACAACTTGGCAAGAGGTAGAGGATGAAGAAATAGGAAGTGGGTAGACTTTAGTTTTGGATTTCTCACTAAATTTCACTAGTTGCCATTGGAGTAGCAAGCTTTCTCTTTTGTTGAAGAAGATGAAGAAGAAGAAGAAGATATGATAAGTTAATTCAAAAAAGAAAATAAAAAGAATACTTATCATAACTTCAACCATGGTTTAGTGTAGAGATTTAACCAAGGTTTAGAAGAGTGGTTAGGGTTAAAGAAGAGACAAGAATGGTAGACTTTTTCAAAGCTTCAAGAAGCTTCAAAGAAAAGACAAACTAAGCCACCATTTCTTTTTCTCTTTATCTTTTCCAAAACAATAATAAATGGATAAATAAATAAGAGAAAAGAAACCCTAACCATTCACTAAACATGGTTTAATCTTTACACAAACCCAAAAGAGCAAGTATCATCAAACATGATACAATCTTGTGCACAAAAGTATATCACATATACAAATGTGTACAAACCAAGTGAGTAAATCCATTTAAAGTGAACCAATACTAGTTAATGCAAAGTAATATATCAAATATATAATTATACATTAAATCATTAAATCAACACTTGATTTAATGATCCGGTCATATCGGATATAACCGACTAGTATCATATGTATCGGCTTATCGAATCAATCCTTGATTCGATAACTAGGTTATATCGCATATAACCAATCGATACATATATCGCGAGAATGTAATACGGTATCGCATACTCGAATTATTCTTGGTCCCGCACATATCTCATATGCGCTCCTATTTCGTTTCGCTTGAACTAGGAAACCTCTGTGTAGGACTCTAAAGACTCGTCAATACGCCGGCAGCAGATGATGATCATATCAAACACCCACAAGCCGAAAGCGTTCTGCTAAACGTAACGGCCATCCGGGTATTGAGCGATCAGAAGATCGACGAGCAAGCCCCCTCACACTCCTGTGAATCCAACCAGGAACACTTACCGTACAGTCCGGTCTGTTCGTCTGATATGTCGCATATCTCGCCTAGGGGTGGTAAACGTCAGACCCCAGTAGCTCGATAAGTCATGCCGACTTGAGGTCCATAACATTCGTGAAACTACTGATAACTCTTACCAGTATATCACTGCAACCCTGGCCAGGGATTTCCTGTTATGGCCAGTCGCGCATAGCGCAACATCAACCCCCAATACCGGGAGAGACGAATCCCCTCCTATCGCTCATTTCCTCCATGTGAATCGGGACTGTACCCAAAAACCACCTGTTTGCACGACTCAGTAGAGCCGTGGTAGGGTGGAATTCAAAGCACAGTGGGAGACACACAAGACTCTATGACGATCTCGGGTCAACAGACTAAGCTGTACCAGTGTCACCAGAGAACTGCCATCTGACGTGAGGTATAATACCATCTGGGAGTTCTCGGCGAGTCCGTTCAGTGTACCCAGTCTCCACTGAGCACCCGCATACCATCTTCGATGTCAAACACCAATGGATATGGGATCATCCATCGCCCATCGCATGGGTCGAGACGATATGCGCTAGTCTACTCTGGAATATCGATGCCCCGTCTCGATATTCCTACGACTAGGAACATTTGAAGGATGTACTCATGGACTACCCAGGCCCCACTAGTATGATCTACATCATAGTCCTGGAAGTCGAGTACACATCCTAAGGGCTTTATCAACATGTAATCAGAGAGACAGAAAGTATACATGTTTAGATAAAGAGCAACCAGATAGGGTACTATCATGTCGAGCAAGAAAGTCCTACCTATATATGTCCCAGCATCCACTACAATATACATCCAATGTACAGTAATGGCCTCTAGGGCATACATATAACTAACAATCTCCCACTTGCACTAGGGCCATCTATAGCCGTGGTTGCAGTATCACATACTCAACCATCCCCTAAAAGTCTCTCTTTGGGAAAAAGTCCTTCGTGAGTGGATCCGCCGTGTTGTCCTCTGAGTCTTCTCTCCTAACCTCGATCACCCTGGAGATCAACTATCTCCATGATCAGGTGATGCTGCCTCAGAATTTGTCTGGGTCACTGATAGGACCAGGGTTCCAGGGCCAAAGCCACACTTCCATTGTCATACAATGGCAGGAACCTAGTTCATCTTATGAACCAATATACTCCCAAACTTCCTCTTTGGTAGTATCTTCAATAGCGATGTTACCAGCCTTTATCATTTAGTTTGCCACGGTATCTAGCTTGGAACTCTTCCAACATACCGTCCCTTTACTGAGGGTAAAGACAGTGCCTGTGACTGACATTCAGTCGTCTTTATCACCCTGGAACACTTCCAGTGATTCTCCCCAGGATCGATTGATACCATCTCACTACATCTAGTGAGAATCCTAGCATCCAATTACATCTATCTCATAGATGAAAACTCAGGATTTAGGAGGTATCACTTTGATCCTATTTGGAGAATCCTAGTGATAATAGGAGATTGACCGATCATAGTATAGGAAACTCTTTTCCTATCAAGAGTATGTTGTCTACGTACAATACGAAGATGACCACCTTACTCTCTACTACCCTTTTGTATATACAAGGTTCGTCTACCATTTTGATGAAGTCAAACACTTTGACTATCACATCAAAACAGACGTTCCAATTCCGCGATGCCTGCTTCATTATGTAAAGCAACTTGCACATGTTTCCGCTGCTCCCACTGTTTATGAAGACCTCTGGCTGTGTTCTTATAGACGTTCTCTTCTAAATCAGTATTTAGAAAAGCAGTCAGGGCACCCAACCACCAGATATCGTAGTCATGGTATGCAGCAATGTTAAGTAGGATCCGGATGGACTTAAGCATAGTCACTTGGAAAAGGTTTCATCATTATCCATGCCTGGTTGATGACTAAAACCTTTAATAAGCCTAGCTTTGAAAGTCTCAACTTTTCCATCTACACCAAGTAATCTTTTCAAGATATACTTGCTCCTGATGGGGATTTAACCCTTCAGATATAGCAGCTAAAGTCCATACTTTGCTGGTGTACATGGATTCCATCTCAGATCGCTAAGCATCCAGCCATTCTTACAGAGTCCCTACTCTCGATGGCCTGCTCGAAACTAGTTGGGTCATCATCTCATGATGCAATCCTTGCTCCCACTGTCATCGAGAAACCGAGGTATCTCTCAGGCGGATGAGGAACCCTACTAGATCAGCGGAGAGGCTGAGGTTCGTCGGGAACTATAGAATCCGTTGGTTCTATCAAATCATCAACTGCAGTTTTGTATAGCTGGAACCTTTCCAGTTCTACAGAACTGATCCTGCCTCGATCTTGTCCGGATTTTGCTTTAAACATAGGCCAGACAACCCCAAATCTTAACTCGCTTAAGAGATAGGATCTTCCCACACCATATCTTATATGGAGTGGTAGGCAGTGATTTGATTCAAACCTAATTCAATAGGTATGCAGCTTCCCAAGTGCATAACCCCAAAAGGAAATAGGTAACTCAGTAATACTCATCATAGAGCACACCATATCTAATATTGTGCAATTGCTCCGCCCTGATACACCGTTGTGCTGTGGTGTATTCAGAGGAGTAACACTGAGAGAGAATCTCATTCTCCTTTAGAATAGTTCAGGAATTCTATGCATAAGTATTCTCCTCCCTGATCTTATCATAGGACATAATACTTATACCCGTATTTTGGTTCTCTACTTCCTACTTATATTCTGTGAATACCTAAAAAGGTTTGGACTTATGTTTCAACAGGAACATATGACTGAATCTTGAGAGATTATCAGAGAATACAATGAAGTATGAAGAACCAGTCCTGGCCTGTGTAGACAGGAGACTTTACATACATCATCATGTATCAGTCCCAAGAGTTTACTAACTCTTTCTCTGTTTCTAATAAACAGAGCTATGGTCATCTAATCTTTGTGACATGACTGGCAAGTTTCACAAGATGTAAATTCAAACCGATTTAAATATGCATCTAAAATGTAACTTCAGCCAGTCGGGTCGCATTGATGTGACCTAGTCTACAATGCCTCTAGAAGGATTCGTTCATTTCTGAACTCTTCCTCTTGTGTGTGTTCTGTATACTAGGAACTGTAGTTTGATTTAGAACGTCAATGCTTTTAGATAACGTGCCTGAACCGATCAACTTTTGATATAGGAAATGTTCAAAATATTATCCAACAATACAAAATTATATCCTTCTTTACTAATAAAGAGACTGATATGATTTTGTATATCAGGTACGGTATCTAATAGCATTTGTTCAGAATCAATGTACTGGTAATACAGGGTGACAGTGACCAACAGACTTGGCTGCAACACTTGCCCCGGTTTCTGTCTCATAAAACTTATCACCCGTTCTCAGTTTTTCTACCTTTTTGTAGCCCTATGTAACAACTTACATATCTGGGATCCTGATCCGGTATCATATACCCAGGATTCAGAGGATACTGAGAAACAGTTCTTTGTAATGAACATACCCGAAGGAGATGCATCATATGCACTTTCTTCGTTTGGGCGGCATAGGAAATCTGGTATTCCCTTATTTCCTGCTCGGTCTTATAACAATTATAAGTCGGAGCGGGACCAACGTTCCCCAGCTCAGTATAACAAGCGGGTTCGGTCAATACATCCATATTATTATCTTGATTAAGGCGTGATATGGTCGCTACCAGGAGAGAGAGAGAAGAAAACACTCTGCGTGCGCTCTTGCAAGATCAGATTGGTTATATATTTTATCTAATCAGGATGGCTCCCACTGTTTTTATCAAATCTTCCTTCAAACCTTAAAAGTAAAGACTAGCCGGGATTAATTGCACTCTACAAGTTCGCCAATCTTTCAGCCAGGCCAGTGTCGATACTTTGAGGGAGGTTCCCCGTGCTTTCGCACGGACCTAATTACAGTAAACCTCGTTTTCCCAGAGGCGTAACCCTGTTGATACCTTTCTAGACACCTACTTGATCGGCTAATTGCAAAGTGCAAAACTCTCCCAGGAGTAACAATTACTCGCAGTGGGTATCGGGATCCAACTATCACATAGAAGGTATGCAATCTCATTGCAAATTTCAACACTTGAAACTCCCGATAAAGGTTTTTACCCCTAGCACCTATGACCTTAACTATGGTCAACAAATCACAAGTACTAGTCAAGTTCTACCCGTCATTTCGTGATTAATTAGACCCACCCACATGACCCTTAACTAAGGTCAACAAAGTCACGCGACTGTCCTAACTAATCGCATCATATGCGGTGTAGGAAGACATCACTTAGCTACCGTACACTGTGCCTTGACTATGGTCAACAAACACAGCACGAATACTAAGTACTCTACTTCCTAAAATGACGGAGGGTTGCGAATGGTTTTTATGAAAACCTTTAACGCTTTGAACTTGATCTCGTTGCGGAATCAAATGGTTTTTAAATAGAATGTTTTCGAGGCTTTTCTAGTTTTGCTAAAGGGGTCACTCCCGGTGAAGGGATCGTCGGCCCTTTCCTCGTCGAATGAGGTGCGGGATATATCATATATATCACTGCGCAAACCGGAAACTATAGAAGCGATCAAAGACAAACCGAGAGTTGTAGCATCTGCCAGTTATTGCTAAAGGAGTCACTCCCGGTGAAGGGATCTCGGTCCTTTCCTCATCGAATAAGGTGCAGGATGTTCTATAATGAACACTGCGATGCAAAGCAAGAACTGTAGCTACCTGTTTTTATTTTGAAATTCGATTCCACAACATCAATTAGGTTTATTTTCTTTCATTAATCTTATTAATGAATATCCCATCATTTAAGTCTACCTAAACATCACAGATAAATATAACGTACGCTTATGCCATCCGCATTCGCCTCGATGTCCCGTCTGCACCGTTAGGTTAGGTAACTAACGCCAGAGCGAGGCAGGGCTAGCGCGGGTGTAAAACATAAGCAACGTCTATATAATATATCATATATACTATATATAACATCTGTCACAGAACATCACATGATCTCATCACAGATAAAACACAGCAGAAGAAACATTTGAAATATTGGATATACTAGGACGTCCGTGTTTTCAATACGAGCCAGTATAAAACACGGATTCCACGGTCGTGATGAATAGCCAATCCCACACCACTAGACCCCTACGAGAGCGGCAAGCAACCCTACCAATTCTAGGGTTAGGGACCCGGACTCGACTCCTCGAGTTGGTCTCCCACTGGACCCCAGAACCCGGTTACTTGTGCTCCCCTCCTTGGGTCTATCCTAGTGCAGAAAAGTAAATAATATACATCAACGGTGACAACTTCCGCAACCTGGAAGCGCCCCAATAAAAGAATATTACATACAAGTTTTTACATGAATGAAAATGTAAAACACTCATCTCACATAAAAACCCCCGGCTATTCAAACACGACGATCCAATATAACATATCCAGCAACACATAACATCACATGTCATCAACGTAAGTAAATATGCGCATCCCAATTGTCGTTGACATATAGCAACGAAACCGGTGACATCACATATTACACTTACGGTCACAAAAAAGAAAGTGTAAAACTACAACAGTTGGAATCCGCAACCACCTCAGACATCGCATGCCTGACCAAATGAATTCTTTAGACATCGCATGCCTAACAATTATAAAACCCGCATTTTAGTCTCATTATCGAAAACACTTTTCAATATCAAGTCGGGCAATTCAACAGGATTCCCGACATTCTGATCGAATGCTCGTCGCAAACTTTAGTAGACGGCCGCACCCCCGACGCCGTCGACAAAGTGCACCAAGGCGGAACACCGCTACCGCGAGCACCCGAACGGATGCTTTCGGCGACGGGGTTCTCCTACAGTCACTTGGTCGGGGCTATGGAGTGAGGCTGTCTATCAAGTTTACCCGGCGAGTATCCGCGTACACTACGTGATTGCGACGGACTTTTGATCACATCAAAATTCCATGGCAACCGATCAAGTGAGACTAAACTGCTATGTTTATAATATTCATTCCGTTATCTCATAACTTTTTGTGAATTCCAATTATTGTATCACATTCCGGATAAATAGAAAATGCTAAACTTTTCGATCGAACAATCGAACACCCAAGTTTTCCCGATACAGCTCAACACATGAAATAAGTCTAACAACATTCAGTTCGTGCCTCAGTACCAACGGTCCTGCCGTAGAAGGGTCAAGCCAACGCCTCACATGTGGCACGCCGTACTGCCCCAAACCCGAAGGTTCAAAGGGCAGTTCAAGACGGTCACATAATCGAGTTAAGGTTTGTTGTCTTCTAGAGGGTCCATCGCGTTACTTGCACTACTTAGAACGTCGTTAAACTACGGAAAAATCCAACAATTGGAAATTTCCCGGCAGGGGAAAAAGTGGGTATTTATATCCGGTCGAACTTTTTAACATATTCTAAAAATACCCGGAAAAGCACACCGACAAAATTAGACAGTCCGATCGAATACACCGAGTCCCCAATATAACCCAGAAAATTCAACTTTTGAATAAATATTAAAAATTCCCAAGAAAACCAGAACAGAAAAATGAGAATTACTGTGAAAATTTAAATACACAAAACGACAACACTGCCGCGGAACCGCCGCACGAGCCATGCTCGTGCCGCGGATCCGCGGCTCTTTGATGGAATTACTCCATCGAAATTCACAGTAACTCTTAGATTATCCTGCTGATTTTTCTGCATATTTTTAATGTGGAAAAATCCCCGAAATTAAAAAATGTACAGAGAGCATATATAGGGTTGGGTTTTCGGGTCGTTCGGACTTCTAATTCCGTCAGGACTTCGCCTAAGGCTCTAGCTAGGCTCTGATACCACTGTAGGGTTCCTAGGCACTCTAGTGAAGTCTCACAAGTGATCAAACATGCAAATTTCTAAAAATTACGGTGCCGAGAAAACCTAGAACGGATCGTTAACTAGATATTTAGGCAAAGCAAGCAAGTAAACGGAAATATAGAAATAGGGAAGGGGCTACAACCTTTGTAGATCCGGTCCACCACCTCCTAGGCTCCGTGATGAAGCCCCCTCGCTGTCCAAATCGTATCTTGGGCTCTAGTGTCGGCTTCATCGAAGAATAGGCGGGCTTGATCGTCGGTTCGATGCCGAAGATAATCTACGTCGAAGCATCGCAAGAACAAGCTCCAACTTCACCAAGCTTTGAAAACTTGTGAAGTAAACACCCTACACAACTTGGCAAGAGGTAGAGGATGAAGAAATAGGAAGTGGGTAGACTTTAGTTTTGGATTTCTCACTAAATTTCACTAGTTGCCATTGGAGTAGCAAGCTTTCTCTTTTGTTGAAGAAGATGAAGAAGAAGAAGAAGATATGATAAGTTAATTCAAAAAAGAAAATAAAAAGAATACTTATCATAACTTCAACCATGGTTTAGTGTAGAGATTTAACCAAGGTTTAGAAGAGTGGTTAGGGTTAAAGAAGAGACAAGAATGGTAGACTTTTTCAAAGCTTCAAGAAGCTTCAAAGAAAAGACAAACTAAGCCACCATTTCTTTTTCTCTTTATCTTTTCCAAAACAATAATAAATGGATAAATAAATAAGAGAAAAGAAACCCTAACCATTCACTAAACATGGTTTAATCTTTACAAAAACCCAAAAGAGCAAGTATCATCAAACATGATACAATCTTGTGCACAAAAGTATATCACATATACAAATGTGTACAAACCAAGTGAGTAAATCCATTTAAAGTGAACCAATACTAGTTAATGCAAAGTAATATATCAAATATATAATTATACATTAAATCATTAAATCAACACTTGATTTAACGATCCGGTCATATCGGATATAACCGACTAGTATCATATGTATCGGCTTATCGAATCAATCCTTGATTCGATAACTAGGTTATATCGCATATAACCAATCGATACATATATCGCGAGAATGTAATACGGTATCGCATACTCGAATTATTCTTAGTCCCGCACATATCTCATATGCGCTCCTATTTCGTTTCGCTTGAACTAGGAAACCTCTGTGTAGGACTCTAAAGACTCGTCAATACGCCGGCAGCAGATGATGATCATATCAAACACCTACAAGCCGCAAGCGGTCTGCTAAACGTAACGGCCACCCGGGTATTGAGCGATCAGAAGATCGACGAGCAAGCCCGCTCACACTCCTGTGAATCCAACCAGTAACACTTACCGTACAGTCCGGTCTGTTCGTCTGATATGTCGCATATCTCGCCTAGGGGTGGTAAACGTCAGACCCCAGTAGCTCGATAAGTCATGCCGACTTGAGGTCCGTAACATTCGTGAAACTACTGATAACTCTTACCAGTATATCACTGCAACCCTGGCCAGGGATTTCCTGTTATGGCCAGTCGAGCATAGCGCAACATCAACCCCCAATACCGGGAGAGACGAATCCCCTCCTATCGCTCATTGCCTCCATGTGAATCGGGACTGTACCCAAAAACCACCTGTTTGCATGACTCAGTAGAGCCGTGGTAGGGTGGAAATCAAAGCACAGTGGGAGACACACAAGACTCTATGACGATCTCGGTTCAACAGACTAAGCTGTACCAGTGTCACCAGAGAACTGCCATCTGACATGAGGTATAATACCATCTGGGAGTTCTCGGCGAGTCCGTTCAGTGTACCCAGTCTCCACTGAGCACCCGCATACCATCTTCGATGTCAAACACCAATGGATATGGGATCATCCATCGCCCATCGCATGGGTCGAGACGATATGCGCTAGTCTACTCTGGAATATCGATGCCCCATCTCGATATTCCCACGACTAGGAACATTTGAAGGATGTACTCATGGACTACCCAGGCCCCACTAGTATGATCTACATCATAGTCCTGGAAGTCGAGTACACATCCTAAGGGCTTTATCAACATCTAATCAGAGAGACAGAAAGTATACATGTTTAGATAAAGAGCAACCAGATAGCGTACTATCATGTCGAGCAAGAAAGTCCTACCTATATATGTCCCAGCATCCACTACAATATACATCCAATGTACAGTAATGCCTCTAGGGCATACATATAACTAACACATAACGGGTCGAGAAACTACTTGTAACACTTACCAGCAAATCTCTGATCAGCCCTGGCCAGGGACTTCCCTGTTACGGCCAATTAAGCACAGCGCAACATCAACCCCCAATACCGGGAGAGACGAAACCCCTCCTATCGCTCATTGCCTCCATGTGACTCGGGACTGTACCCAAAGACCACCGTTTTGCACGCCCTCATGGACGTGGTAAGGTGGAGATCAAAGCACAGTGGGAATCACACAAGACTCTATGACGATCTCGGGTCTACAGACTAACCTGTACAAGTGTCACCTGAGAACTGCCATCTGACGTGAGGTATAATACCATCTGGGAGTTCTCGGCGAGTCCGTCCAGTGTACCCAGTCTCCACTGAGCACCCGTATACCACCTCTGATGTCAAACACCAATGGATATGGGATCATCCATCGCCCATCTCATGGGTCGAGAAGCGTATACGCTAGTCTACACTGGTATATCGATGCCCCGTCTCGATACACCCACGACTAGGGACCTTGAAGGATGTACTTATGGACTACCATGTCCCCACTAGTATGATCTGCATCATAGTCCAGGTAGTCAAGTACACATCCTAAGGGCTTTATCAACATGTAACTATAAGACAGTTTAAAGAGACAAGTGTACATGTTAAGATAAAGAGTAACCAGATAGCATACTATCATATCGAGCAAGAAAGTCATCTGTATATATGTCCAAGCATCCAATATAATATACATCATCTGTAAAATACTGGCCTCTAGGGCATACATACAACAAACAACCTCCCACTTGCACTAGGGCCAGCTGCTGTAGTATCGCATACCGAGCATCCCGAAGAGTCTCTCAAACTGTATATGGGGAATGGCCTTCGTGAGTGGATCCGCCGTGTTGTTCTTCGTGTCAACTCTCCTGACCTCGATCTCCCGGCGATCAACTATCTCCCGGATCAGGTGATACCGCCTCAGGATATGCATGGATCGCTGATGGGACCTGGGTTCCTTGGCCAAAGACACCGCTCCATTGTTATCGCAATAAAAAGGTATTGGATGCTCAATGAATGGAACCACTCCAAGTTCAGTAATGAACTTCTTGATCCAAACAGCCTCTTTGGCAGCATCGTTGGCATCGATGTATTCAGCCTCCATCGTCGAGTTTGCCACGGTTTCCTGCTTGGAACACTTCCAGCTTACCGCCCCTCCGTAAAGGGTAAAGACAAATCCCGACTGTGACTTAGAGTCGTCCTTATCACTCTGGAAGCTCGAATCGGTAAAGGACTCCACTTGGAGTTCTCCATTACCATACACCAAGAGCATCTCTTTAGTCCTTCACAAGTACTTGAGAATGCTCTTCACAGCTGTCCAGTGACTCTCTCCAGGATCAGCTTGATACCTGCTCACTATACTTAGTGAGTATACTACATCGGATCTGGTACATAGCATCGCATACATGATAGAGCCTACAGCCGAAGCATAGGGTATCCCTTGCATGCGAGCTCTCTCCAAATCAGTCCTGGGAGACATCTCTTTGGAGAGAGTGACTCCAGAGATCGTGGGCAAGTTCCCACGCTTGGAATCTTCCATACTAAACCTTTTCAGTATGGTGTCAATGTACCTGGATTGGGACAATCCCAATATCCATTTGGATCTATCTCTATAGATCCTAATTCCCAATATGCAGGAGGCATCACCAAGATATTTCATCGAGAATCTTTGTGATAAGAAGAGCTTGACCGATTGCAGCATAGGAATATCATTTTTTATCAAGAGTATGTCGTCACGTACAATACGAGGAAGACAACCTTACTCTCTGCCACCTTCTTGTAGATACAAGGTTCATCTGGATTTTTGATGAAATCAAACTCTTTGATAACGATGTCAAAGAAGATGTTCCAACTCCGCGATGCTTGCTTTAATCCATAAATGGATTTAAGCAGCTTGCACACCTTCCCGCTGCTCCCACTGTCTACGAAGCCCTCTGGCTGTGTCATGTACACGCACTCTTCTAAATCACCATTTAGAATGGCGGTCTTAACATCCATTTGCCAGATTTCGTAATCATGATATGCAGCGATGGCAAGCATGATCCGGATGGATTTAAGCATAGCTACTGGAGAAAAGGTTTCGTCATAGTCCACACCTGGTCTCTGACGAAAACCTTTTGCAACAAGTCTAGCTTTGAAAGTCTCCACTTTCCCATCTACACCAAGTTTTTCTTGAAGATCCACTTGCTCCCAATGGGTTTTACCCCTTCAGGAGCAACTTCCAAAGTCCATACTTTGTTGGTGTATATGGATTCCATCTCGGACCGCATAGCATCCAGCCATTTCACTGAGTCCCCACTCGTGATGGCCTGCTCGAAGCTAGTTGGGTCATCATCTTCCATGATGCAATCCTCACTGCCACCATCAATGAGAAAACCATAGTATCTCTCAGGTGGTCGAGAAACCCTACTAGATCGGTGGAGAGGCTGGGGTACGTCGGGCACCACTGAATCCTCTGGTTCTACTAAATCATTAGTTGCAGTTTGTGGTGCTGGAACCTCTTCCAGCTCTACCTCTTTGCCATTAATTTCTTTTGCAAGAAATTCCCTTTCCAAAAAGGTGGCATGTTGAGCAATAAACACTCTTTGTTCCTCAGCTTGGTAGAAAAAATATCCTTGAGAATTCTTAGGATATCCCACAAACTTGCAAAGGACTGATCGTGCCTCGAGTTTGTCCGGATTTTGCTTTTTGACATAGGCCGGACAACCCCATATCTTAATTCGTTTAAAATATGGTCTCTTCCCACTCCATATCTCATATGGTGTGGTAGGTACAGATTTAGACGGAACCAGATTCAATAGGTATATGGCTGTCTCAAGCGCATACCCCCAAAAGGAAATAGGTAACTCAGAATTGCTCATCATTGAACGCACCATATCTAATAGGGTGCGATTCCTTCGCTCCGATACACCGTTGTGCTGTGGTGTATAAGGAGGAGTAAGCTGAGAGAGAATCCCATTCTCTTTTAGATAATCCAGGAATTCACTGCTTAAGTATTCACCTCCTCGATCAGATCGAAGAATCTTAATACTTTTGCCCGTTTGGTTCTCTACCTCGTGCTTATATTCTTTGAATTTCTCAAAAGCTTCAGACTTGTGTTTCAACAGGAACACATGCCCATATCTAGAGAGATCGTCAGTGAATGTAATGAAGCAGGAAGAACCATTTCTGGCGTGTGTAGACATAGGACCGCATACATCATTATGCACCAGTCCCAAGAGTTCAGTAACTCTTTCTCCGTGTCCCGTAAACGGAGTTTTGGTCATTTTTCCTTTGAGACATGAATGGCAAGTGTCATAAGATGATAATTCGAATGAATTCAAATATCCATTATTATGCAACTTAGCCAGTCGTGTCTCATTGATATGGCCAAGTCTACAGTGCCACAAGAAAGATTCGTTCATTTCTGAGCTTTTCCTCATGTGTGTGTTTTGTATATTGAAGACTGTATTTTGATTGAGAATGAATATGCCATTATGTAGCGAGCCAGATGCAATCAACTTTTGATCTAGGAATATGTTCATAACATTATCCTTTACTACAAAATTATATCCTTCTTTACTTAATAAAGAAACTGATATAATGTTGCACATCATGTTCGGTATATAATAGCACTCATTCAGGACTAGTGTATCACCATTTGGTAATACCAGGTGATATATCCCAACTGCTTTGGCTGCAACATTTGCCCCATTCCCTACTTGAACGGAATGATCACCTTTTCCCAGTTCTCTACCTTTTCGTAGCCCATGTAACTGCTTACATATATGGGATCCTGATCCGGTATCTAATACCCAGGACGTAGGGCGAACTGAGAAACAGTTCTCAATAACAAACACACCCGAAGAAGGTGCATCATCATGCACGTTCTCCGTTTGGGCGGCGTGAGAATCTAGATATTCTCCTGTTTCCTGTTCAGTCTTATAACATTTATAAGATAGAACGGGTCCAACGTTCCCCTGCACAGTATAACATGCGGGTTCGGTCAATACATCCATATTATTATCTTGTTTAGGGCATGACATGGTCGCTACCTGGAGAGAGAGAGAAGAAAACACTTTAGCGTAAGCTCGTGCAAGATCAGATTGGTTGTTATCTTATCTAATCAGGATGGCTCCCACTGGTTTTTATCAAATCTTCCTTCAAACCCTAAAAGGAAAGACTAGCCGGGAATAATTACACACTACAAGTTCGTCAATCTTTCAGCCAGGCCAGTGTCGGTACTTTGAGGGAGGTCCCCCGTGCTTTCGCACGAACCTAATTAATGTAAACCTCGTTTTCCCAGAGGCGTAACCTCGTTAACACCTTTCTTGACATCTACTTGATCGGCTAATTATAATGTGTAAAAGTCTCCCAGGAGTAACTCTTATTCGCAGTGGGTATCGGGATCCAACTATCTCATAGAAGGTATGCAATCTCATTGCAAATTTCAACACTTGAAATTCCCGATAATGCTTTTGCCCCTAGCGATCTATGACCTTGACTAAGTCAACAAACCATAAATCACAAGTCAAGTTCAACCCATACATTTCCCGATTGAATTAAACCCACCCGTACGACCCTTGACTGAGTCAACAAGGCCGTGCGAATGCTCTAATCCAATCACATCTCATGTTGTTACAGATAAACATAATTTAGCTACCATACACTATGCCTTGACTAAGTCAACAAACATAGCACGAATACTAAATAATATCTATCTGAAAGGACGGAGGGCTACGTGGGTTCTTTCAGAAAAAACCATGAGCGTAATGAACTTGATATCGTTGTAGAATCAAATGAAGTTTTGAAATGGAGTGATTTTGAGGCTTTTCTAGTTTTGCTAAAGGGGTCACTCCCGGTGAAGGGATCGTCGGCCCTTTCCTCGTCGAATGAGGTGCAGGATATATCATATATATCACTATGCAAAGCAGAAACTATAGAAGCAGTCAAAAGCAAACCGAGTGTGTAGCATCTGCCAGTTATTGCTAAAGGAGTCACTCCCGGTGAAGGGATCTCGGTCCTTTCCTCATCGAATAAGGTGCAGGATATATCACATATACCACTATGCAAAGCAAGAACTGTAGCTACCTGTTTTGTTAAAAATTTGATTCTACAACATCTTAGGTTTCTTTTCTTTCATTAATCACATTAATGAAGTCCCATCATTTAAATACCTAAACATCATAGATAAATACGACGTACACTTATGCCATCCGCATTCGCCTCGATGTCCCCTCGTGCACCGTTAGGTTAGGTAACTAACGACAGAGCAGGGCAGGGCTAGTGCGGGTGAAAAACATAAGTAACGTCTATATAATATATCATATATACTATATACTGTATCTATCACAGAACATCACATGATCATATCACAGATATCGCAGCAGAAGAAACATATGAAATATTTGATATACTAGGACGTCCGTGTTTTCAATACGAGCCAGTATAAAACACAGATTCCACGGTCGTGATGAATAGCCAATCCCACACCCTTAGACCCCTACGAGAGTGGCAAGCAACACTACCAATTCTAGGGTTAGGAGACCCGGACTCGACTCCTCGAGTTGGTCTCCCACTGGACCCCAGAACCCGGTTACTTGTGCTCCCCTCCTTGGGTCTATCCTAATGCGGAAAAGTAAATAATATACAAAAGGTGACAACTTCCGCAACCTGGAAGTGCCCCAAATAAAAGAATATTACATACAAGTTTTTACATGAATGAAAATGAAAAACACTCATCTCACATAAAAACCCCCGGCTATTCAAACACGACAATCCAATATAACATATCAAGCAACCCATAACATCACATGTCATCGACGTAAGTAAATATGTGCATCCCAATTGCCGTTGACATATAGCAACGAAACCGGCGATATCACATATTACAGTTACGGTCACAGAAAAGAAAGTGTAAAATTACAACAATTGGAATCCGCAACCCTTTTAGACATTACATGCCTAATCAAATGAAATACTTAGACATCACATGCATAATAGTTATAAACCCCGCATTTTAGTCCCATTATCGAAAACTCTTTTCAATATGAAATGAGACTAAACCGCTAGATTTATAGCATTCATTCAGTTATCTCATAACTGTTTGTGAATTCCAATTATTGTATCACATTCCAGATAAACAGAAAATGTTAAACTTTCCGATCGAACAGTCGAATACCTAAGTTTTCCCGATACAGCTCAACACATGAAATAAGTCTAACAACATTCAGTTCGTGCCACAGTACCAACGGTCCAGCCGTAGAAGGGTCAAGCCAACGCCTCACATGTGGCACGCCGTACTGCCCCAAACCCGAATGTTCAAAGGGCAGTTCAAGACGGTCACATAATCGAGTTAAGATTTGTTGTCTTCTAGAGGGTCCATCGCGTTACTTGCACTACTTAGAACGTCGTTAAACTAGGGAAAAATCCAACACTTGGAAATTTCCCGACATGGGAAAAGTTGGGTATTTATAGCCGGTCGAACTTTTTAACAAATTCAAAAATTATCCGGAATCCACATAGACAAAATCTGATAATCCGATCGAATTATCGAATCCCCAAAACAACCTGGAATATTCAACTCTTGAATAAATATTAAAAATACCCAGAGAACTCAGCACTATTAAAAGGGAATTACTGTGCAAATTGATAGGGATGACGTCATCAAGTGGCGGCGGAACCGCCGCATGAGGCAGCTCTTACCGCGGTTCCGCGGCGGTTTAAGCTCCAAACAGTGTCGTATTTGCACAGTAATTCTTACAATTTCCTGCAGAATTTTTTAGGAATTTTTAATCTGGAAAAATCCCAGTTTTTAGAAAAAGTCCAGAGAGCATCAAAAAGTTAGGTTTTCGGGTTCGATCGGATTTCAAACATCGTCTAGACTTCGCCTAAGGTTCTAGCTAGGCTCTGATACCAATGTAGGGATCCTAGGCATACTAAAGAGGTCTCACAAGGCATCAACCATGCCAATTTCAAATTTTATGGGTGCCGAGAAACCCTAATACGGATCGTTGACTAGAAGTTTAGGCAAAATATGAATATAGTTAACAACTTAACTAAAGATAAGAAGCTACAACCTTTGTAGATCCGGATATCCACTTCCTTAGCTCCACGTAGACGTCCTCTCGCTGTCCGTCTCGAATCTTGGACTCAATCGTCGGCTTGATCAGAGAAATGGGCGGACTAGGTCGTCGGCTTCGTGCCGAAGATGATCTACGTCGAGGCATCCCAAGTTCAAGCTCCGACTTCACAAAGTTGTGAAACTTGTGAAGAAAACACCCAAAACAACTTGGCAAGAGGTAGAGGGTGAAGAAATAGGAGGTGGGTTCACTTTAGAATTGGATTTCTCACTTTAGAGCTCAAGTTGCCGTTGATGGCATCAAGCTTTCTCTCTTGAAGATGAAGAAGAAGATCAAGCTAGAATTATGATAAGTGTTTTTAAAAGAATAATAAAAATCAATACTTATCATCTTCTAACCTTGGTTAAGTGTAGAGAATAGACCATGGTCAAGTGAGAATGGTTAGGGTTAAGGATGATGACAAAATGGTCACTTTAGTCAAAGCTTCATGAAGCTTCATCAAGCTTCATGAAAGAAACCATTTTGTTATCTTTTTATTTATTTATCAAAAAGAATAGATAAATAAATAAGTAAATAAATCAAAACCCTAACTATTATCATATCCATGGTTTAAGTCTTAACACAAAACCAATTTACATGCATCATCAAACATGACACATTGTAGTGCACAAAAGTATATCACATATACAACTTGTGAACTACAAGTGAGAAAATCCTATTAAAGTGAACCAATACTAATTAATGCAAAGTAATATATCAAATATATAATTATACATTAAATCATTAAATCAACACTAGATTCAATGATCCGGTCATGTCGCACATAACCGACTAGTATCCAATGTATCGACTTATCGAATCAATCAACGATTCGATAACTAGGTTATATCGCATATAACCAATCGAAACATTCATCGCGAGAATGAAATACTGTATCACACACACGCATCATTCTCGGTCCTGCACATATCTCATATGCACTCCTATTTCGTTTCGCTTTAGCCAGGAAACCTCTGTGTAGGACTCTAAAGACTCGTCAATACGCCGGTAGCAGATGATGATCATATCAAGCACCTACAAGCCGCAAGCGGTCTGCTAAACGTAACGGCAATCCGGGTATTGAGCGATCAGAAGATCGACGAGCTAGCCCGCTCACACTCCTGTGAATCCAACCAGTAACACCTACCGTACAGTCCGGTCTGTTCGTCTGATATCTCGCATATCAAGTCTAGGGGTGGTATACGTCAGACCCCAATAACCGATAAGTCATGCCGATGTGAGGCTCATAACGGGTCGAGAAACTACTGGTAACACTTACCAGCAAATCTCTGATCAGCCCTGGCCAGGGACTTCCCTGTTACGGCCAATCAAGCACAGCGCAACATCAACCCCCAATACCGGGAGAGACGAAACCCCTCCTATCGCTCATTGCCTCCACGTGACTCGGGACTGTACCCAAAGACCACCGTTTTGCACGCCCTCATGGACGTGGTAAGGTGGAGATCAAAGCACAGTGGGAATCACACAAGACTCTATGACGATCTCGGGTCTACAGACTAACCTGTACAAGTGTCACCTGAGAACTGCCATCTGACGTGAGGTATAATACCATCTGGGAGTTCTCGGCGAGTCCGTCCAGTGTACCCAGTCTCCACTGAGCACCCGTATACCACCTCTGATGTCAAACACCAATGGATATGGGATCATCCATCGCCCATCTCATGGGTCGAGAAGCGTATACGCTAGTCTACACTGGTATATCGATGCCCCGTCTCGATACACCCACGACTAGGGACCTTGAAGGATGTACTTATGGACTACCATGTCCCCACTAGTATGATCTGCATCATAGTCCAGGTAGTCAAGTACACATCCTAAGGGCTTTATCAACATGTAACTATAAGACAGTTTAAAGAGACAAGTGTACATGTTAAGATAAAGAGTAACCAGATAGCATACTATCATATCGAGCAAGAAAGTCATCTCTATATATGTCCAAGCATCCAATATAATATACATCATCTGTACAATACTGGCCTCTAGGGCATACATACAACTAACATAGTGGCATTGTGAATATCCTGCACCTCATTCGACGAGGAAAGAGCTGAGATCCCTTCACCGGGAGTGACCTCTTTAGCGAAACTAGCAAAAGCCTCAATAACACTCCATTTAAAAACCATTTGATTCTGCAGCGAGATCAAGTTCAAAGCGTTAAGGGTTTTATTGAAAACCATCCGCAACCCTCCGTCATTTTAGGAAGTAGAGTACTTAGTATTCGTCCTGCGTTTGTCGACCATAGCCGAGGCGTAGTGTACGGTAGCTAAGTGATGTCTTCCTACATAGCATATGATGCGATTAGTTAGGACAGTCATGTGACTTTGTTGACCTTAGCCAAGGGTCATATGGGTGTGTCTAATTAATCACGAAATGACTGATAGAACTTGACTAGTACTTATGATTTGTTGACTATAGCCAAGGTCATAGGTGCTAGGGGTAAAAACCTTTATCGGGAGCTTCAAGTGTTGAAATTTGCAATGACATTGCATACCTCCTATATGATAGTTGGATCCCGATACCCACTGCGAGTAATTGTTACTCCTGGGAGAGTTTTGCACTTTATAATTAGCCGATCAAGTAGGTGCCTAGAAAGGTGTCAACGGGGTTACGCCCCTGGGAATACGAGGTTTATTTTAATTAGGTCCGTGCGAAAGCACGGGAAACCTCCTTCAAAATACCGACACTGGCCTGGCTGAAAGATTGGCGAACTTGTAGAGTGTAATTAATCCCGGCTAGTCTTTCCTTTTAGGGTTTGAATAAAGATTTGATAAAAATAGTGGGAGCCGTCCTGATTAGATAAAATATATAACCAATCTAATCTTGCAAGAGCGCACGCAGAGTGTTTTCTTCTCTCTCTCTCCAGATAGCGACCATGTCACGCCTTAATCAAGATAATAATATGGATGTATTGACCGAACCCGCTTGTTATACTGAGCTGGGGAACGTTGGTCCCGCTCCAATTTATAATTGTTATAAGACCGAGCAGGAAATAGGGGAATACCAGGATTCCCATGCCGCCCAAACGAAGAAAGTGCATGATGATGCATCTTCTTCGGGTGTGTTCATTACAAAGAACTGTTTCTCTGTATCCTCTAGTCCTGGGTATTAGATACCGGATCAGGATCCACCAAATGTAATCTGTTACATGGGCTACAGAAAGGTAGAGAACTGAGAATGGGTGATAAGTTTCATGAGACAGAAAACGGTGCAAGTGTTGCAACCAAGTCTGTCGGTCACTATCACCTTGTATTAGATACCGAACATCCAGAATCAATGTATTTGGACAGAAAACGGTCCAAATACATTGATTTTGAACGAATGTTATTAGATACCGAACCTGATATACAACATCATATCAGTCTCTTTATTTATTAAAGAAGGATATAATTTTGTATTGTTGGATAGTGTTTTGCACATTTCCTATATCAAGAGTTGATCGGTTCAGGCACGTTATCTAAAAGCATAGACGTTCTAAATCAAACCACAGTTCTTAATGTACAGAACACACACAAGAGGAAGAATTCAGAAATGAACGAATCTTTCTTGAGGCATTGTAGACTAGGTCATATCTAAGCGACCCGACTATCTAAGTTACATTTAGATGCATATTTAAATTAGTTTGAATTTACATCTTGTGAAACTTGCCAATCATGTCACAAAGATAAGATGACCATAGCTCCGTTTACTGGAAACAGAGAAAGAGTTAGTGAACTCTTGGGACTGATACATAGTGATGTATAAAGATCCCCAGTCTACATATGCCAGGACCGGTTCTTTGTACTTCATTACATTTACTGATGATCTCTCTAGATTCAGACATATGTTCCTGTTGAAACACAAGTCCGAAACATTTGAGATAATCACCGAATATAAGTTAGAAGTAGAGAACCAAAAACGAGTATAAGTATTATGTCCTTTGATGTGATCAGGGAGGAGAATACTTGAGCACGGGATTCCTGGACTATTCTAAAGGAGAATGAGATTCTCTGAGCATTACTCCTCCGTATACACCACAGCACGTCGGTGTATCGGGACGGAGCAATCACACCCTATGTGATATGGTGCGCTCTATGATGAGTACTACTGTGTTTCCTATTTCTTTTTGGGAGTTATGCACTTGAGAAGCTGCATACCTATTGAATAGGGTTCCAATCAAATCCATTGCCTACCACTTCATATGTGATATGGAATGGGAAGAGCCCATATCTTAAGTTTGTTAAGATTTGGGGTTGTCCGGCCTATGTCTAAAAGCAAAATCCGGACAAGCTCGAGGCAAAGTCAGTTCCGTAGAAGTTTGTTGGATATCCCAAGCATTCGCAAAGGAATATCTTCTATCTAACAGAGGAACAAAATATGTTTTGTTTCTCAACATACCACCTTTGTGAAAGGGAATTTCTTATGAAGAAATTAGTGGTTATGAGGTAGAACTGGAAGGAGTTCCATCTATACAAACTACAGCAGATGATTTAGTAGAAGTAAAGGATTCAATAGATTCCGACGAACCTCAGCCTCTCCGCCGATCTAGCAGGGTTCCTCATCCGCCTGAGAGATACTTCGGTTTCTCGATGACAGTGGGAGCGAGGATTGCATCATGAGATGATGACCCAAGTAGTTTCGAGCAGGCCATCAAGAGTGGGGACTCTATAAAAATGGCTGGATGCTTAGCGATCTGAGATGGAATCCATGTACACCAACAAAGTAAGGACTTTGGATGCTATATTTGAAGGGTTAAATCCCCATCACGAGCAAGTATATCTTGAGAAGATTACTTGGTGTAGATGGAAAAGTTGAGAATTTCAAACGTAGACTTGTTAATGGTTTTCTTCATCGACCAGGCGTGGATAATGATGAAACCTTTTCCAATGGCTGTGCTTAAGTCCATCCAGATCCTACTTGCCATGGGTACATACCATGACTACGATATCTGGCGGTTGGGTGTCATGACTGCTTTTCTAAATATTGATTTAGAAGAGAGCGTCTATAAGTACACAGCCAGGGTGCTTCGTAGACAGTGGGAGCAGCGAAAACGTGTGCAAGTTGCTTTACAGAATAAAGCAGGCATCGCGGAGTTGGAACATCTGTTTTGATGTGGTAGTCAAAGAGTTTGACTTCATCAAAATAGTAGATGAACCTTGTATATACAAAAAGGTAGTAGAGAGTAAGGTGGTCATCCTCGTAGCATATGTGGACAACATACTCTTGAAGGGAAAAGAGTTTCCTATACTACGCACGGTCAATCTCCTCTTATCACAAGGATTATCCAAATAGGATCAAAGTTATACCTCCTAAATCATGGGTTAAGGATCTATGTGATAGATCTAAATGGATATTAGGATTCTCACTAGGTGTAGTGAGATGGTATCAATCGATCCTGGGGAGAATCACTGGAAAAGTTCCAGGGTGATAAGGACGACTGAATGTCATTCGCAGGCATTGTCTTTATCCTCAGTGGAGGGACGGTATGTTGGAAGAGTTCCAAGCTAGATACCGTGGCAAGCTAGACGATAAAGGCTGGTGACATCGCTATCAAAGATACTACCAAAGAGGCAGTTTGGGTGTATATTAGTTCATGTGATGAACTAGGTTCCTACCATTGTATGACAATGGTGTTGAGGCTTTGGCCCAGGAACCCCGGTCCCATCAGTGACCCAGACATATTCCAAGGTAGTATCACCTGATCATGGAGATAGTTGATCTCCAGGGTGATCGAGGTTAGGAGAGTAGACTCAGAGGACAACATGGCGGATCCACTCACAAAGGCCTTTTCCCAGAGAGAGACTTTTATGGGATGGTTGAGTATGAGATACTGCAACCACTGCTACAGATGGCCCTAGTGCAAGTGGGAGATTGTTAGTTATATGTATGCCCTAGAGGCCATTACTGTACATGAGATGTATATTGTAGTGGATGCTGGGACATATATAGGTAGGACTTTCTTGCTCGACATGATAGTACGCTATTTGGTTGCTCTTTATCTTAACATGTAAACTTACTGTCTCTCTGTTACATATTGATAAAGCCCTTAGGATGTGTACTCGACTTGCAGGACTATGATGCAGATAATACTAGTGGGGCCTGGGTAGTCCATGAGTACATCCTTCAATGTTCCTAGTCGTGGGAATATCGAGACGGGGCATCGATATTTCAGAGTAGACTAGCGTATATCTTCTCGACCCATGTGATGGGCGATGGATGATCCCATATCCATTGGTGTTTGACATCAGAGATGGTATGCTGGTGCTCAGTGGTGACTGGGTACACTGAACGGACTCGCCGAGAACTCCCAGATGGTATTATACCTTACGTCTGATGGTAGTTCTCTGGTGACACTGGTACAGCTTAGTCTGTTGACCCGAGATCGTCATAGAGTCTTGTGTGTCTCCCACTGTGCTTTGATTTCCACCCTACCACGGCTCTACTGAATCGTGCAAACAGGTGGTTTTTGGGTACAGTCCCGATTCACATGGAGGCAATGAGCGATAGGAGGGGATTCGTCTCTCCCGGTATTGGGGGTTGATGTTGCTGCTATGCTCGATTGGCCATAACTGGAAATCCCTGGCCACGGTTGCACTGATTCACTGGTAAGTGTTATCAGTAGTTTCATGCTTGTTATGGACCTTACATCGGCATGACTTATCAAGCTGCTGAGGTCTGACGTTTACCACCCCTAGGCGAGATATGCGATATATCAGACGAACAGACTGGACTGTGCGGTAAGTGTTACTGATTGTATTCGCAGGAGTGAGAGCAGGCTTGCTCGTTGATCTTCTGATCGCTCAATACCCGGGTGGCCGTTACGTTTAGCAGACCGCTTGCGGCTTGTGGGTGATTGATATGATCACCACCTACTGACGGCGTATTGACGAGTCTTTAGAGTCCTACACAGAGGTTTCCTGGCTCAAGCGAAACGAAATAGGAGTGCATATGAGATATGTGCGGGACCGAGAATAATACCAGTATGAGATACGGTATTCTATTCTCGCGATTTGTATCATTAGCCAGTTATATGAGATATAGCCGGGTTACCGAATCAAGTGTTGATTCGATATATTGATACACTAGATATTAGTCGGTTATATGAGATATGACCGGATCATTAAATCAAGTGTTGATTTAATGATTTAATGTATAATTATATATTTGATATATTTCTTTATATTAATAAAGTATTGGTTCACTTAAGATTGATTTTCTCACTTTTTGTGCCCATGTTGTATATGTGATATATGTTTGTGCACTAGTTTGTATCATGATTGATGATACATGCAAACTTAGGTGTGTGTATGACTTACACCATGTTTAAGATAATGGTTTAGGTTTTTATTTATTTTGGTAAAACAAAATGGTGGCTTTCTTTGTCTTTGCTTGAAGCTTCATGAAGCTTTCAAGCATCTTTGACAAAGTCCACTAATTTTGTTTTGCATAAGATTTTCATTAACCTAACCATTACCTCAAACTATGCCTTAGTCTCTATAAAGGTAAACTCACCCATGGTTGCAAGAGGATAGACTTCACTTGATTATTCTTTTGTGATAATTCATTATTCATTCTTATTCTTTTCTTCTTCTTCAAGAAGAAGAAAGCTTTCTAGAAAATTTTCAAGTGAAGATTTAGAGTGAGAAATCCAAATCTAAAGTGAACCCACTTCCTATTTCATCATCCTCTACTACTTTCCATTTAGTTTAGGGTATTCTCTTCACAAAGTTCTTGACCTAGTGAAGATGGAGCTTGAGTTTGAGTCTCCTCGACGTAGATCATCTTCGGCCTCGAAGTCAATGACCTAGCCCGCTCATTTCTCCAAAGAAACCATCGCTAGAGTCCGGGATCCCGATGATCGCAGCGAAGGGACGTCAACACAGAGCTTTAGAAGTGAAGGACCGGATCTAAAAAGGTTGTAATCCCTTTCACTTGTTCTTAAAATGTTTAACTTGCTACTTTTCGCATAATTTCTTGTAAACGATCTTCGTTAGGGTTGCTCGGCAAGGCTAAATTTTTGAATTGGGCATGGTAGATGCCTAGTAGAACCTTGTTAGAGTGCTAAGGAACCCTACAATAATAAATAAGATTGGACTAGGATTAGTTGTTAGCATATAAGCTGAGGACAGAGATTTCCGTTATCAACCTGTTGCGTTACAAGAGACTGAACTACTGATCAAGAAGTTGTGATGGGATGTATCCGCAATAAGACGAATGGTGTCATTTCTCCTCACCGGACGATCGCATAAAGAAGCCATTGTATTAGATATCTGCTAGAAGAACCAGAATTCAGAGACAGAGGACGCTAGAACGTGGCAGACGGCAAATAGTAATCCTTGCTATGCAAATTCCGGTGGTATAAACACCTTACGACATTGAAGAGAGTATGCATCGATGTCCTTTGAATTCGATTTACATTTTTATAATCTAAAACATTCATTTTCAAACGTTGGAGAAAGGACAACTCGATGTCCATGATTTTGATATATGTATTTTAAGGATTTGTGGATCAATTTATGTTCTGTGCACACCGGGTGCACTTGATGAGATTTCTATGTACAGTAATTTCACTTTGACTTATGCTTTATGCACACCAGATACACTTGTTGAGATTTTGTGCGAGGTGACTGCACTCGATGGGAGTGTTGTGTATAACGGATGCACTACACTGAATTTCCGTGCACATCAGATGCACATGGTTAAGAATTTATATATATATTCTAGGTACACTTGGTTTGATTTCGTGGACACCAATTGCCCGTTTTGATTTTGTGCACTCTGAAGCATTTGATTTTAGTTTTGTGCACCCCGATGCACTTGAGATTTAAATAGTGCACCCTGATGCACTTGGATTTGATTTTTGTGCACCCCAATGCACTTGGTATTATTTTGTATACTTTTATTCCATGCACAGTGGATGCAGTGGATATCATTTCGTGCACGCCTGTTGCACTTAGCGCTGTTGTTTTCGTGCACGCCGTGAAGTGTGGTTTGAAACTTACATGCAAATCCATTAGGGTTGAGTTTGTTTTCGTGCTTCGCACTTGATAGGATATATTACAGATTTGATTTTTTATATTTTCGCTTGGTCGTGTGCACTGATATTGAATTACGATTATGGCATTGTTTGTGTACTGGGGATGATGCACAACAATTTTCATATTTTGCAAAATTTTGTCATAACTGGAGTAATTCTCATAGCAACCGCCAGAGTTACAGTTATAAGAGATTATATCTTTTGAGTTTTCACGCACACTGTTGCGATATGATGCTTTTTAGCTCGTATGCAACTTTGGAGTCTTGCTATAACGAGCAATTTTCATTTTTTAAAATTTGACCTCAGGAATATAAGTTGATTGGGGTGAGAAAATATTTTAAGAAAGAGATTTAATTTAAATTCGGGGACCGAATTTCTTTATGGGGGAGAGACTGTAACATTTTGGAAAATTTAGAATATTTAATTTTTATTTTTTTTTAAATAATGAAATTGATAAGTTTACGAAAATGATATCGCTTATGAATTTGGGTATCAGAATCATATCCGAAAAATGTAATTATTTTGAAAAATATGAATAAAGTGGGTGATATCAAGAAAATGATATTTTAATTATTTTATCACGACATTGTATTTGTGATTAAGCTAATGATAGTTAAGTGATAGATTTATCATTTCATATCTTTTATGTTATATGAATTTGGATGTTTCAATATGAAGGTTTATCTTTCTTTTTACATTCCTTTAAAATTTTGGTTGGTATAATATATGCTAGGATATACCCTCATAACAGCTTACCCTCACCATACTCTCCTCCCTCCACCTCCTCATTGCATGAAACCCCACCTCACTTTAAGTGTGACACCTCCTCCTCCTTCCCTTTACACCACCACCTTGCACTTTCCACCTCCTCCTTTCTCTACAACAAACCCTCACCCTATTCTTATCTCCTTACCTTATATTATAATTCCCAAACTGAACCAAACACCTAAAAAATCCCCAAATTTAATCCCACATCAAATCAAAGAGATGAAATGGAAGATGAGACTAAGTACTATGATCACTTCCCTCACCCTCAAGCTAGGAACTAGGAGCTTGTGCATATTGTAGGAAGATCTTCCAGCAATCCACTGTAGGTAATCTTTAAACACTTTATGATTCTAGTTCTGTACTGTTTTAGTTTGAGATCGAATATCGGTAAATATCGTATTTTTACAAGTTTAGGCTCTGTCTGGAATCTGCTATAGTTTAGACAGAAATTAACCTAACCAAACAGTGTCATTGTATTGTAATCTTGACTTAGAATAACCCATAGGAAAACAGACCCCTCACTTTTGATTTTGGTCGGCGACCTGTCCCCAATTTCCGAGCTCGCCGGTTTTCCTAGGGAATTGGGTGTTGTAGGGTTTTGGGTATCTCTCTGGAGGTGTTTATGTATATTTGGTTTTGTTTAATAAAGTTAAATTATCAGTATATAAAATCTGGAAACAAATATCAGTTTTGGGATTAAGATTCTTAGATACGACACGGATATATCGTAGCATGAGTGCTGTTTTAATATATCTTGACAAAAAAAGGGTTAGCTCAGATTAACTTAAGTTCAGCAACTCACATAGCATGTTTAGTTGTGCTGTATCATAAGCTAGGATTTTGTGTATCTAGTTCACTGTAAGGAATCTGTAACTAATACGTATAATCACTAGAAAAACAAACTAGACCAAAAGTATAATGAGCAAACTACAAGACTATACTTAAAACCTGAGCCTCAAACTCCATACAAATCTGGCAAAGCACCCCCTAAATCCGGCGCCGCCGCCCATCCTATGGATTTTTGTGTTCATTCTTCTTTTGTAGCTTTTGGCTGGTATTTTACAAGTCTCTGTATTGTTTGTGTTGTCTAATTATTCACACAGTAAAATCTGGGAACGTTTTAAAAATGGTTTTATCAAATTTCAAATATTTACGATACAGAGTTTTTGTATTTTGATATTGCAGCTGAACCGTTAACGTTTATAAATTAACGACAGAATTATATTGTCGTTTTTGGGTAAAGTGTGCGGTAGGTTCTAACCAACGGGTGTTTAGCTTGTTGTTTTGGTTTTCGATATGATATTTACTTCTATGCGATTTAAATACGACTATAGGTACGATTCGAGAATTTCGAGACGGAGTTGGCGATGTAACAGCGTGGATTCAGCGAGCTTTTAAGTTGGTGAGTAGATTTATATCTACTGGGGAAGTCGGGTGGATGGCGTATAGCCCCCCCACGCAATCTTATAAATAGTATTATGATATCTAGTAGTTTAGTATCTATTCAAGATATTTATATAGAATCGCATCTAGTATGTCCTTCAATTGCATATCGTTTCCTGCATAGTTTTAGATGAAATACAGTGATACGATGTGAATATGGTTCGGTGGATTTGTACATGCCATACTTAGTATGATACAGATACAGTGATACAATATGGATATGGTTTGATGGATTTGTACGAGTGATCATGCCATACTTGAGATGATACAGATACAGTGATATGATGAGCTATTATACAAGAAATTATACGTATTGGAAATGATGAAATTTGTATGCCGAATAACGGCCAATTTATCCTTTGACTCATAGAGTTAGGTTATATTCTGTTTTAAGAGGTAATACTGGTGTGAGCTATATTCTTTTAAAAACTACGATTCGTTTGTCTTTTAAATAAAATACTAAGATGCGTGCCAGTTTCTAAAAAGGATATCTATTTTAATCCTAGGGCATCCTCCTTATTTCAAACTTAACGTTTCGATCATTTCTAAAGATAATGGTATAGCTCATAGCAAGTAATTACCATAGTTACGTTTAGATTACTTTACATGTTTGCATTATATTATCAATATTATACGTTTCTACGTTACACACACTCTGATAGAACACTGCACAAATACCAATGAGTACTATGCTGCACAAACACGTGAATATATGTTACACTACACCTCATTGGTACTGCCATGTCACTGTAGAACCGTGTTGTTATATATGTACTAAAATAAATAGGTTATTACACCATATAACACTTGCAAAAATACTAATGATTGCCATGTTGCACGAGCACAGACGCGTATGCTACACTACACATCATTAGTATTGCCATGACACAGTAGAATTGAGATCATTATGCCTGTATAATATAATTACGTAGTCTTTCTTTATTGCTGTTGTAAATTACGATTATTAGTACTATAAATGCTGTATTTTGATTCTTTGGATTTTCTGGTATTTTAGTTCTGATGATATATATCGGTGGTATGGGAAACTACTATATATGTATATATATAATATATCATCAATATAATCTATGCAAGTATTCTTATTCCTTGCTTGATATTTTGATATGATGAGTTAAACGTCCACCATGAGTTTTGTGTTTTCTGATTCTGATTCCGACCCAAGTGGGGGAGCCATACGGCTTCGGACTTGTTATTATCCGGACTGAGGGGGAAAGCTATACAGTCGATACATGGTGGACCCGGTTGGAGACCGAGGGGCAGGAAAGCCGTAGTTATAGGCGGGGAGCCTAACGAGGATACTCGATACCGGAGATTGAGATAAGCACGGAAGATATTCAGGGGATACTGACCGGGTTCGATTGGGCACGACAGATATCCAGGGGATACTGATCGTAGCCAGGATATCGGGTGGCGATCATCTGTTGAGATAGTGTCGACGGTATCTGCATTTACGTGTCGATGCTGGACACGAGAGATTTCGGATTTCGATGTCGATGCTGGATATCTATATATATATTAATATGATCATTATCATGAAGTACGCCGTTTGGTATTATTTAGTTGATTCAAACAGGACTGATCCGGGAGACAGTACCTGCATATATTTGTACAGACATTCATATACAAAAAGGGATTCCAACACAAACTATTGATTCATGATTTTGACTCATATGACATTGAGATATTATACTTGGGATTGCATGATAGTTAGTATTGCACATATGTATATCATATAGTATATTGGTATAGATTATTATAGGACTATACTTATGACCTAGGTATCGTCATGCATTTCGATTTCTACCTTTAGATGTACTTTTATTCACTGAGTTTGCAACTCATCACCGTTGTGCCACAGTTTCTTGCAGATTTTACCGCTTGGATTATCAACGGCTTGGGCACACGTTCTTTCGGAGATTGATTGGTAAGTGGGTTATTATTGTATCATCTCACTCTTGATTATTCATATATTCTTTTATCTCGTGGAAACTCCATCAACTTAGAAATGGTTTATTGTGGACTTAGAAGCGAGACTTAGAGTTTATGAGTGATGATGTCGCCACCTTTAGAGTCGATTTCTGATTTGGATTGATTGGTTGCTCCATCGTTTGGACGTGGAGACTAGTTTCTGTTGGGATGCTATTTTATTATGTTGTATCGAGTTTTTATAAAAATGCAAAGGAGGTGATGTCAAGTTTCAAAACGTCATAAATGCTTTTTTCAGCATACTTAGTTAAATTTAGATGTTATTTTAAATTGATTTTATCGGATGATTATTTAAACCTCATCTCTAATATTTTCAAAAAGGGTTTAGATTCCGGGTTTCGGCTTACTTAAATTGCGTCGATGTCTTTAGATGTCATGTGAATTAAGTGCCGTTCACGTACCACATTTGGGTCATGACAAAGTCGGTATCAGAGCATTTGGTTTAACCTTTGTTCGAGTCTAGGTAGACTATATGGAGTATGGGCATACATTTTGTTACCTGGGCTTGACCTTATAGGACTTAAACTTGACTTTGGGGGTCTTATACCCGAACTTTCGTTATATAGGATGACCTTTGTTGACGGAGTAGGTACTAAGTAGAGTGACGCACCGTACATATGTTCCGCGGTATATTTACGATATGATACTCCGCCTAAGATACCATAGGAATTATATCTTGAGATCTCCCATCTATTCCTTCCGTTGATCTATCTTCGTCAGTGTATGTTGATTACTTCGGTCACCATGTTTTTGAGGGTCGAGAGGGCTACTGTTAGAGATACGGTCAGAGCAGACTTGTCTAGGCCAAGGACTGACCGGGGTGACTTTCCGATGATATAGAGACACGTCGTTATTTATATTTGATCGAGTTCTAATAGTGGAGCGAGTTTCTAAGGGATCCGCACCAGATGATAGAGTCATTGTTAGAGATCAAAAAGACTTGAGACGTGATGTTTTTCTCTCTCCGAAGATTATGGTGTTGTGTACTGTTCAGACAGCGGTACCAATCATTGCTGAGATTATCGAGATGGTACTCCCAGAATTCATGAAGTTAAAGGTTGACGATGTTACCGGTTTATATATGGATCAGGAGGATTCATAGCCATTCAGATGTGTGGTGGTCAAGATTTTTAATCCATTGAGGTGAAATTGATGTATTTTTTCCGATGGAGCTTGTTCAGACTAGATGCAAGTAGTTCAAGAAGGAGATCGTACAGTATGTTTTCCTCCGACAAATTGGGACGAGTCTTCGAAGGTGAGATTAGCCAGATTCCTCTACAGAGTATCAGAAGTGACAGATTCATGTTTCCGAGTTTGTAAGACTCCGAGTTTGGTCATAATCAAGTATGACTTGCAATTCGCGTGACTATGCAGATACGCTCCTTAAGTGATGGATACAGGGAATTTATGGAATAGGACAATGGTGCGAAGTTTAGAGGGTAGTTGTTCTTCACAGTAGATATTGAAGATTTGATGACGCGTGCAACTACACTTATAGGAGGAAATAAGAAAGGAATGGCAATGGTTATGAAAGGGAAAGCAGGTCAAGAAATGAGTGCTAGTTCCGGGCAGGCTGGATAAATGATTTTAGCAGGAGACTTGATGAATTCTCTCCCTGGAGTTTATAATAAATAAGATTGGACTAGGATTAGTTGTTAGCATATAAGCTGAGGACAGAGATTTCCGTTATCAACCTGTTGCGTTACAAGAGACTGAACTACTGATCAAGAAGTTATGATGGGATGTATCCGCAATAAGACAAATGGTGTCATTGCTCCTCACTGGACGATCACATAAAGAAGACATTGTATTAGAGATCTGCAAGAAGAACCAGAATTCAGAGACAGAGGACGTTAGAACGTGGCAGACGGCAAGTAGTAATCCTTGCTATGCCAATTCCGGTGGTATAAACACCTTCCGACATTGAAGAGAGTATGCATCGATGTCCTTTGAATTCGATTTACGTTTTTATAATCTAAAACATTCATTTTCAAACGTTGGAGAAAGGAAAACTCGATGTCCATGATTTTGATATATGTATTTTAAGGATTTGAGGATCAATTTATGCTTTGTGCACACCAGGTGCACTTAATGAGATTTCTATGTACAGTAATTTCACTTTGACTTATGCTTTGTGCACACCAGGTGCACTTGTTGAGATTTTGTGCGATGTGACTGCACTCGATGGGAGTGTTGTGTACACCGGATGCACTACACTGAATTTTCGTGCAAATCAGATGCACATGGTTAAGAATTTATTTATATATTCTAAGTATACTTGGTTTGATTTCGTGGACACTAATTGTCCGTTTTGATTTTGTGCACTCTCATGCATTTGATTTTAGTTTTGTGCACCCCGATGCACTTGAGATTTAAATAGTGCACCCTAATGCACTTGGATTTGATTTTTGTGCTCCCCAATGCACTTGGTATTATTTTGTATACTTTTATTCCATGCACAGTGGATGCAGTAGATATCGTTTCGTGCACGCCTGTTGCACTTAGCGCTATTGTTTTCGTGCACGCCGTGAAGTGTGGTTTGAAACTTACATGCAAACCCATTAGGGTTGAGTTTGTTTTCATGATTCGCACTTGATAGGATATGTTACAGATTTGATTTTTTATATTTTCGCTTGGTCGTGTGGACTGATATTGCATTACAATTATGGCATTGTTTGTGTACTGGGGATACACAACAATTTTCATATTTTGCAAAATTTTGTCATAACTGGAGTAATTCTCATAACAACCGCCAGAGTTACAGTTATAAGAGATTATATCTTTAGAGTTTTCACGCACACTGTTGCGATATGATGAGTTTTAGCTCGTATGCAACTTTAAAGTCTTGCTATAACGAGCAATTTTCATGTTTTAAAATTTGACCCCAGGAAATTGTTTTGAAATGAGTTGATTGGGGTGAGAAAATATTTTAAGAAAGAGATTTAATTTAAATTCGGGGACCGAATTTCTTTAAGGGAGAGAGACTGTAACATTTTGGAAAATTTAGAATATTTAATCTTTATTTTTTTTTAAATAATGAAATTGATAAGTTTACGAAAATGATATCGCTTATGAATTTGGGTATCAGAATCATATCCGAAAAATGTAATTATTTTGATAAATATGAATAAAGTGGGTGATATCAAGAAAATGATATTTTAATTATTTTATCATGACATTGTATTTGTCATTAAACTAATGATAGTTAAGTGATAGATTTATCATTTCATATCTTTTATGTTATATGAATTTGGATATTTCAATATGAAGGTTTATCTTTCTTTTTACATTCCTTTAAAATTTTGGTTGGTATAATATATGCTACGATATACCCTCATAACAGCTTACCCTCACCATACTCTCCTCCCTCCACCTCCTCCTTGCATGAAACCCCACCTCACTTTAAGTGTGACATCTCCTCCTCCTTCTCTTTACACCACCACCTTGCACTTTCCACCTCCTCCTTTCTCTACAACAAACCCTCACCCTATTCTTATCTCCTTACCTTATATTATAATTCCCAAACTGAACCAAACACCTAAAAATCCCCAAATTTAATCCCACATCAAATCAAAGAGAAGAAATGGAAGATGAGACTAAGTACTATGATCACTTCCCTCACCCTCAAGCTAGGAACTAGGAGCTTGTGCATATTGTAGGAAGATCTTCCAGCAATCCACTGTAGGTAATCTTTAAACACTTTATGATTCTAGTTCTGTACTGTTTTAGTTTGAGATCGAATATCGGTAAATATCGTATTTTTACAAGTTTAGGCTCTGTCTGGAATCTGCTATAGTTTAGACGGAAATTAACCTAACCAAACAGTGTCATTGTATTGTAATCTGGACTTAGAATAACCCATAGGAAGACGGACCCCTCACTTCGGATTTTGGCCGGCGACATGTCCGCAATTTTCGAGCTCGCCGGTTTTCCTAGGGAATTGGGTGTTGTAGGTTTTTGGGTATCTCTCTGGAGGTGTTTAGGTATATTTGGTATTGTTTAATTAAGTTAAATTATCAGTATATGAAATCTGGAAACAAATATCAGTTTTGGGATTAAGATTCTTAGATACGACACGGATATATCGTAGCATGAGTTCTGTTTTAATATATCTCGACAAAAAAAGGGTTAGCTCAGATTAACTTAAGTTCAGTAACACACATAGCATGTTTAGTTGTGCCGTATCATAAGCTAGGATTTTGTGTATCTAGTTAACTGTAAGGAATCAGGTACTAATACGTATAATCACTAGAAAAACAAACTAGACCAAAAGTATAATGAGCAAACTACAAGACTATACTTAAAACCTGAGCCCCAAACTCCATACAAGATCCGGCGAAGCACCCTCTAAATCCGGCGACGCCGGCCATCCTATGGATTTTTGTGTTGATTCTTCTTCTGTAGCTTTTGGCTGGTATTTTACAAGTCTCGTTATTGTTTGTGTTGTCTCATTATTCACACAGTACAATCTGGGAACGTTTTAAAAATGGTTTTATCAAATTTCAAATATTTACGACACAGAGTTTTTGTATTTTGATATTGCAGCTGAACCGTTAACGTTTATACGTTAACGACAGAATTATATTGTCGTTTTTGGGTAAAGTGTGCTGTAGGTTCTAACCTACGGGTGTTTAGCTTGTTGTTTTGGTTTTCGATATGATATTTACTTCTATGCGATTTAAATACGACTATAGGTACGATTCGAGGATTTCGAGATGGAGTTGGCGATGTAACAGCGTGTATTCAGCGAGCTTTTAAGTTGGTGAGTAGATTTATATCTACTGGGGAAGTCGGGTGGATGGCGTATAGCCCCCCCACAATCTTATAAATAGTATTATGATATCTAGTAGTTTAGTATCTATTCAAGATATTTATAAAGAATCGCATTTAGTATGTCCTTCAATTGCATATCATTTCCTGCATAGTTTTAGATGAGATACAGTGATACGATGTGAATATGGTTCGGTGGATTTGTACATGCCATACTTAATATGATACAGGTACAGTGATACAATATGGATATGGTTTGATGGATTTGTACGAGAGATCATGCCATACTTGAGATGATACAGATACAGTGATATGATGAGATATTATACAAGAAATTATACGTATTGGAAATGATGAAATTTGTATGCCGAATAACGACCAATTTATCCTTTGACTCATAGAGTTAGGTTATATTCTGTTTTAAGAGTTAATACTGGTGTGAGCTATATTCTTTTAAAAACTACGATTCGTTTGTCTTTTAAATAAAATACTAGGATGCGTGCCAGTTTCTAAAAAGGATATCTATTTTAAACCTAGGGCATCCTCCTTATTTCAAACTTAACGTTTCGATCATTTCTAAAGATAATGGTATAGCTCAAAGCAAGTAATTACCATTGTTACGTTTAAATTACTTTACATGTTTGTATTATATTATCAATATTATATGTTTCTACGTTACACACACTCTGATAGAACACTGCACAAATACCAATGAGTACTATGCTGTACAAACACGTGAATATATGTTACACTACACCTCATTGGTACTGCCATGTCACTGTAGAACCGTGTTGTTATATATATACTAAAATAAATAGGTTATTACACCGTATAACACTTGCAGAAATACTAATAATTGCCATGTTGCATGAGCACAGACGCGTATGCTACACCACACATCATTAGTATTGCCATGACACAGTAGAATTGAGATCATTATGCCTGTATAATATAATTACATAGTCTTTCTTTATTCCAGTTGTAAATTACGATTATTAATACTATAAATGCTGAAGTTTGATTCTTTGGATTTTCTGGTATTTTACTTCTGATGATATATATCGGTGGTATGGGACACTGCTATATATGTATATATATAATATATCATCAATATAATCTATGCAAGTATTCTTATTCCTTACTTGATATTTTGATATGATGAGTTAAACGTCCACCATGAGTTTTATGTTTTCTAATTCTGATTCCGACCCGAGTGGGGGAGCTATACGGTTTCAGACTTGTTATTATCTGGACTGAGTGGGGGAGCTATACAGTCGGATACATAGTGGACCCGGTTCGAGACCGAGGGGAAGGAAAGCCACAGTTATAGGCGGGGCGCCTAACGAGGATACTCGATACCGGAGATTGAGATGAGCACGGCAGATATCCAGGGGATACTGACCGGGTTCGATTGGGCATGACAGATATCCAGGGGATACTGATCGTAGCCAGGATATCGGGTGGCGATCATCTGTTGAGATGGTGTCGACGGTATCTGCATTTACGTGTCGCTGCTGGACACGAGAGATTTCGGATTTCGATGTGGATTCTGGACATCTATATATATATTCATATGATTATTATCCTGAGGTACACAGTTAGGTATTATTTTGTGGATTCAACCAGGACTGATCTGGGGGACAGTACCTGCATATATTTGTACAGACATTCATATACAAAAAGGGATTTCAACACGAACTATAGATTCATAATTTTGACTCATATGACATTGAAATATTATACTTGGGATTTCATGATAGTTAGTATTGCACATATGCATATCATATAGTATATTGGTACAGATTATGATAGGACTATACTTATGACCTAGGTATCGTCATGCATTTCGATTTCTACCTTTAGATGTACTTTTATTCACTGAGTTGGCAACTCATCCCCGTTGTGCCACAGTTTCTTGCAGCTTTTACCGCTTGGATTCTCAGCGGCTTGGGCATGCATTCTTTTTAGGGATTGATTGGTAAGTAGGTTATTATTGTATCATACTCACTCTTGATTATTCATATATTCTTGTATCTAGTGGAAGCTCCATCAACTTAGAAATGGTATATTGTGGACTAAGAAACGAGACTTAGAGTTTATGAGTGATGATATCGCACCCTTTGGAGTCGATTTCTGATTTAGATTGATTGGTTGCTCTATAGTTTGGACGTGGAGACTAGCTTCCGTTGGGATGCTATTTTATTATGTTGTATCGGGTTTTTATAAAAATGCAAAGGAGGTGATGTCAAGTTTCAAAATGTCATAAATGTTTTTTTAAACATACTTAGTTAAATTTAGATGTTATTTTGAATTGATTTTATCGGATGATTATTTAAACCTCACCTCTAATAATTTCAAAAAGGGTTTAGATGCCGGGTTTCGGCTTACTTGAATTGTGTCGATGTCTTTAGATGCCATGTGAATTAAGTGCCGGTCACGTACCACATTTGGGTCGTGACACATTCCTCTCACCATTTTGGCCGAGCTTCCAGCTGCACAGCCCCCTCTCTCCAATCACTTTCACTTCTTTATTTCATCTAAAATAAAATAAATTAATAATAGGAAATGATGTAACTTACATTAATGAGACATGAGGGGTTTTATTGTCATAGAAACATCTACACACTCATTCACAACCTCACTCCCCTCTTAAAGCCGAGCCTTACCTGTAGAATCCCCCACCCCAATTCTCCATCTCTTTTCATCTTCAATTAATCACAAAATCCATAAAAAAAATCCATGAAAAAACTTACAATTTCAAAGCTAATTCTTCCTGCAATTCTCCTTAGCCTATTCTAGCTTGGATCTTGGAGTATGAAACCATTTTGGAGGCAAGTTACAAGTTAGATCTCAAAAATTTGTGGAGGTATAATGTTAAACCTTTGGTTAATTGTTGGTTAATTTCTTAAAGCAAGCTTAATTAGGTATTAATATAGTGTTGATTTCATGATTTGGAAATTCAAGAGAAGGTGTTGTACTCAAGTTAGGGTTTTTATCATTTTATCATGGTTTAAATGTGTAATTTAACATTTTAAGTCATGCAAAATTCTAGTCTAATTGTTAAATTTCAATTGTTGCTTCAAACTTGTTCAATTAGATAATTTTGAAAACTAGGCTTTTTAAAATTAATATAAATTGGTGAGATAAAATTTTAATAATGGTTTGTGTGACTTAATTAAGATAACTAGTGAGCATTGTGGCCACTAGAATTGTGAAAACATCAAGACTTGAACTAAAATAGCAAATGGATGCTTACTAGGATTTGGAAAAAAAAAGGGATTTATGTAAGTTTGAGATTGAATTGTACTACAACCTAATTCACATGATATTTAATGTGTTATGAATGCGTTATTGGTAAGAATGGATACAAGGATTGGTAGTTGTCATGTGTAACAACCTTAGTTGAAATTTGTGGCGTTGTCGCGATGCGCGCTTTGTGCACCAAGTGTGTGCGTGTCTTGTAGTGCACGTGGATTGATTTGTATCGTTGTGTCCGCGACTAATCATATATTCATTCTTTTATTTGCTTTTGTGCGATTCTAGGATCGGGTGTAGAGGCGTCGAACGTGGCGCGGAAAGATAAAGTTAAGATTGGATCAGATTTAGCCGAGGCGTCCCGGTAAGTAGATGTATACATCTATGGGGGATCGTCTGGATGGCGCGAGGCGACCGATGGTTTAGTATTACTTATAGTATTTACATCATATGCGTAGTTTCCTAGTTAGCCATCTCATTGCATCGCATCGTTATATATGTGTGTGTGTGTGTGTGTGTGTGTGTGTGTGGGGGTGTGATATCATCTCATAGGACACTTGCACCATTACCATGGGTTCCTGCCGCACGTGCACTAATTATGCGAACACACACGCCATTGGTAATTGCTATGTCACGAACACTATGGAACTTGCTTAAAATAGATATTTTTGCATTGCATCGTATATGATCCGTATATTTATACCTGCATAATCATCTCATTAAATGGATACGTAGGATTGTTAATCATATATACATACGTCATTGCATCATGATTCACGTATAGCTTTTGGCCGTATTTCTTATGGTATATACTACCGTATCATTAGATTTCCATCATCACCGGCATATTTATATATTGTGATTCTTCTCGAGGATTTCGGTATTTATGAAATTTCTGGATTTTTGGGAAAAACCGCAAGAATTTTATAAAAACTTATTATCATTTTAAAATGCAATTTGCGGTTTTCCCATGATGTATGTGCCGTCCACCATGAGTTTTCATGATTGCTTTTGGTTTTCGAGACCCGATTCGATGAGTAGGATGAACCGTTTCGGGTACATGGTGGGCCCGGTATGGTACCTAGGGGCGAGAGTGTTTTTATAGGGATGACGATGAGCCTGGCAGGGACAGACTACCTACCGGTGATGTCTGGCGCGGCGGATATCCGCAGGATACCGATCATAGTCGTGTGATTTGATGATATGGGCCGATTCGGATTAACGGAGCCCGAGATATTGAGGATTTTGTGTCAATATTTGACACGGACATTTCTGTCGATTTCTCTGATAAACATATTGTGTCGATATTTGACACGGACATTTATGTCAATTTCACTTATAAACAAATTGTATCGATATTTGACACAGATTTCTATCGATTTCACTGATTATAATCCAGTTTTACTTTACAAAAGGTTTTACCAAGTTAAATATATAGATCTTCTCATATCAGACATATCATGATTTCGCGTTGATTATGCATTCATGTTGCATTCATGCTAGTACATCGTATTATATTGAGATACGTCGGTTGTGACGCACTGCGTGCATGCTTACGATAACCTTATTAGATGTTACTTACTACTCATGAGTTGGCAACTCACCCCCATTGTGCAACAGTATCTTGCAGGTCTGAACCGTCAGTACAGTAGCGGCGGGTGTACCTTCCATTCCGCTTCGTTTGCTTCGGATTGCAGCTTGCTCATAGGTGGGTTTGGAGGATTTTCTTTTGCTCCCACCGTTGATTTTATTTGTATCTAGTATACTCCATCTACCATTCGTACAATGGACATAGAAGGTGAGATTGTGAGATTTGTATGTATTCTATTTCTGGTGTCGATGCTCACTTGAGCCAACGTGTTGTTTTCTTACTTTCGTTCTTTCATATACTTGTTTTCGCATTTGATGATATATATTATATGTGGTTGTGATTTCGCCTTTGGCGAAGATCTAGCTCCCGCTTGGGGATGCCTTATTCTTGATATATATGTATTTCTCTTATTTGTACCCGTTTCGGGGTCAGTATTTACAAAGCAGACTCTGCCGAAATTTTTGGGAAATTTTGTTGTTTTAATAAAATGTTTAATGCGAATTATTTGTTTTAAAATTTCTTTCTTTAAAACAAGTTTTTCGTCACTCTATTTCTAATTTGGTTTATATTTCTAGGTTTTGGCTTACTTAGATTACGTTACGCCTTTAGACGTTTCGTAATTTAAGTGCCAGTCACATTCTGTACCTTCGGGTCGTGACATTAAGAGAGGTAGAGAACTGGGAAAATGTGATCATTCTCTAAAAGTACGGAATGGTGCAAATGTTGCAGCCAAAACAGTTGGTGAATATCACCTTTTATTACCAAATGGAAATACATTGATCTTGAACGACTGTTATTACGTACCATCTATAATGTGCAATTTAATATCAATTTCTTTATTAGATGAAGAAGGATATAACTTTATAGTAGAGAAAAATGTTATAAACATTTTCCTAAATTAAGTGTTGATTGGGTTTGGTACGTTATGTAACGGTTTATACGTTCTGAATCAAAATACAGTTCTTAACAAACAAAAGACACAGAAGAGGAAAAGTTCGGAAATGAACGAATCTTTCTTATGGCAATATAGACTAGGTCATATCAATGCGACGCGACGAGCTAAGTTACATAAATATGGATATTTGAATCAGTTTGAATTTACATCTTATGAAACTTTCCAGTCATGTTTCAAAGGCAAAATGACTAAAACTCCGTTTACTGGACACGGAGAAAGAGCTATTGAACTCTTGGGACTAATACATAGTGATGTATGTACATGTCTACACATGCCAGAAATGGTTCTGTGTACTTTATTACATTCACCGATGGTCTCTCAAGATACAGACATGTGTTTGTGTTGAAACATAAGTTTGAAGCTTTTAAGAAATTCAAGGAATATAAGTGCGAAGTAGAGAACCAAATGGGTAAAAATATTAAAATCCTTCGATCTGATCAGGAAGGAGAATACTTAAGCACGGAGTTTCTGGATTATTTAAAAGAGAATAGGATTCTCTCTCAGCTTACTCCTCCGTATACACCACAACACAACTGTGTATCGGAGCGGAGAAATCGCACCCTATTAGATATGGTGCGCTCTATGATGAGTACTGCTGAGTTGCCTATTTCTTTTTGGGGTTATGCACTTGAGACAGCCGCATACCTATTGAATAAAGTTCTAACGAAATCATTGCCTACCACTCTATATATGATATGGAATGGGAAGAGACCATCTCTTAAATGAGTTAAGATATGGGGTTGTCCGGCCTATGTTAAAAAGAAAAATCCAGACAAGCTTGAGGCAAGGTCAGTTCTGTGCAAGTTTGTAGGATATCCCAAGCATTCGCGAGTGTATATCTTCCACCACACTGAGGAACAAAAGGTGTTTTTTTCTCGGAATGCCATCTTTTTAGAAATGGAATTTCTTGTGAAAGAAATTAATGGTCATGAGGTAGAACTGGAAGAAGTTCCAGCTTCACAAACATCAGCTGATGATTTGGTAGAACCAGATGATTCGATAGTCTCCAACGAACCTCAGCCACTCCGTAGATCTAGTAGGGTTCCTCATCCACCTGAGAGATACTACGGTTTTCTTATAGACGGTAGGAGCGAGGACTGCATCATGGAAGATGATGACCCAACTAGTTTCGAGCAGGCCATCACGAGTGGGGACTCTGTGAAATGGCTGGATGCTATACAGTCTAAGATAGAATCCATGTAGACCAACAAAGTATGGACTTTGAAAGTTGCTCCTGAAGGGGTAAAACCCATCGGAAGAAAGTGGATTTTGAGAAGATAATTGGTGTAGATGGAAAACTTGAGACTTTCAAAGCTAGACTTGTAGCAAACGGTTTTCGTCAACGACCAGGTGTAGATTATGATGAAACCTTTTCTCCAGTGGCTATGCTTAAGTCCATCAGGATCCTACTTGCCATTACTGCAAACCATGACTATGAAATCTGGCAGTTGGATGTCAAGACAGCTTTTCTAAATGGTGATTTAAAAGAGAGTGTGTGCATGACAATGCCAGAGGGCATCGTAGACAGTGGGAGCAGCGGAAAGGTGTTCTAGCTGCTTAAATCAATCTACGGATTAAAGCAGACATTGCGGAGTTGGAACATCAGTTTTGATGTGGCAGTCAAAGAGTTTGATTTCATCAAAAACATAAATGAACCTTGTATATACAAGAATGTAGTAGAGAGTAAGGTTGTCTTCCTCGTATTGTACGTGGATGACATACTCTTGATAGGAAATGATGTTCCTATGCTACACTCGGTCAAGCTCTTCTTATCACAAAGGTTCTGCATGAAAGATCTGGGTGATGCCTCCTACATCCTAAGGATTAAGATCTATAGAGATAGATCTAAGCGGATGTTGGGATTATCCTAATCCAGGTACATTGACACCATACCAAGGAGATTTAGTATGGAAGATTCCAAGCATGAAAATTTACCCACGATCTCAGGAATCGCTCTCTCCAAAGAGATGTCCCCCAAGACTGATTTGGAGAGGGCTCGCATGCATGGGATACCCTATGCTTCGGCAGTCGGGTCTATCATGTATGCGATGTTATGTACCAGACCGGATGTAGCTTACACACTTAGTGTTGTAAGCAGTTATCAATTGGATCCTGTGGAGAATCACTGGACAGCTGTGAAGAACATTCTTAAGTATTTGAGAAGGACTAAAGAAATGTTCTTGGTGTATGGTAACGGTGAACTCCAGGTGGAGTCCTTTATCGATTCGATCTTCCAAAGTGATAAGGACGGCAATAAGTCGGTCTCTGGTTTTGTTTTCACCCTCAATGGAGGGACGGTATGTTGGAAGTGTTCCAAGAAAGATACCGCGGCAGACTCGACGATGGAGGCTGAATACATCGCTACCAACGATGCTGCCAAATAGGCTGTCTTGATGAAGAAGTTCATGAAATGAACTTAGTGAGGTTCCTACCATTAAGCATCCAATACTTGTGTATTGTGATAACAATGGAGCTGTGGCTTTGTCCTAGGAACCCCGGTCAATCAGTTATCCAGATATATTCTTAGGCGGTATGACCTAATCAGGGAGATAGTTGATCTTTAGGATATCGAGATCAGGAGAGTTGACACGAAAAATAACACGGCGGATCCACTCACGAAGGCCATTTGAGAGACTTTTTAGGATGTTGGGTATGTGATACTACAACAAGTGGCCTTAGTGCAAGTGGGAGATCGTTATTTATATGTATGCCCTAGAGGCCATTATTGTACATGATTGTATATTATAGTGGATGCTTGGATATATATAGAGAGGACATTCTTGTTTGACATGATAGTATGCTATTTGATTGATCTTTTTCTTAACATGTACACTTGTATCATTATACAGTCTCTCCGTTACATGTTGATAAAGCCCTTAGGATGTGTACTTGACTACCACGACTATGATGCAGATCATACTAGTGGGGCCATTGTAGTCCACAAGTACATCCTTTAATTGTTCCTAATCGAGGGAGTATCATGACAGGGCATCGATATTCCAGAGTAGACTAGTGTGTACGTTTCTTGACCCTGTATGGGGATAAGGTTGATCCCACAGCCATTGGTATTTGAAATCAAAGATTATACACAGGTACTCATTGGAGAATAGGTACACCGAACAGGACTCGCTGAGAACTCTTAGATGGTATTATACCTATCGTCAGATAACAGTTCTCTGGTGACACTGGTACAGGTTAGTCTGTTGACCCGAGACCATCATGGAGTCTTGTATGATTCCTACTGTGCTTTGATTTCCTCCCTACCATACTGAAGAGAGCATGCAAACAGGTGGATTTTGGGTACAATCCTGAGTCACATGGAGGCAATGAGCGATAAGAGAGGTTTCGTCTCTCCCGATATTGTAGGTTGAGGTTGCGCTATGCTCGATTGGCTATAACAGGAAGCCCCTGGCCAAGGCTGATGATGAGATTTAATGGTAAGTGTTATCAGTAGTTTCTCGACCCGTTATTGTCACGACCCGAAAAGTACGGAACATGACCGGCACTTAAATTACGAAACGTCTCGAGGCGTACGTAATCTAAGTAAGACAAAAACCAGAAATCAAAACCAAAGAAGAGTAGAGTGAAGAAAAACCAATTTATGCTAGTAGTTTTAATCAACATAGGCCGAAGTATGTGTTTTTAAAATCTGAAGTATTTTATGAAAATTTCGGCAGAGTCTCCTTTGTAAAAACAGGCCCCAAACGGGATACAACATTAATAGTATACAAAATCAATAAAAAGGCATCGCCAAAAGGGAGCTAGCTCTTCGTCAATCGACGGTCACAACCACGCAAGCAATATAATATACAAGGCCAAGGGCGAGGATCAAAACTCATAAGAAAACCCAAAATCAACAAGAAAACCCAATTTAATACAACGCGCGACTCTAAGGTCGAAAGAATAACAAATCTGGTCTTCTATCTCTCTCAAATATACAATCTGGTTGATGGAGTTTCTAGATACAACTGAAATAATAAATAAATAATGGTGGTCCAGATGAAAAGAACCCACCTGCTAGAGAAATCACCTGGAAGGAACAGTGTGCCAGCAAAGCCGCAAAGAACTTGTACAGCAAAACCTGCATGGAACTGTGGCACAACGGGGTTGAGTTGCCAACTCGTGAGTAGAACACATTTACGAGTAGAAATCGCATACATAACGCTATCCTAGGTCATATCAGGTAATATCCTCAATAAAAATCCTGGTCTAGTTATGTAAAGTGTAATACTACATGCTCGTGTTAGTGCCTCAAATAGCAACATATCATATATATATAATGTATGAATGCATTACGAATGGAAACAGAATATATCAGGAGTGAGACAACTGTTATCTTTAATCAATGAGATTTCTATATGTATATCAATCAAGTATCATTAATGAATGCCACAGAGAAATCAGTGCCAAGCATCGACACAAAACATAAATCTCAGTATCTCAATATCAGATCTCAATATCTCAAATCTCAAATATCAATATCTCAGGCATCCGTATCATCTACAGGAATGGCCGGCGGGCTCCGGCAGAACGGATCAGCCGGTATCCTCCGGATAACCGACGAGTCTAAATAATATCACCGGTGGGTAGTGCTCCTTTGCCAGGCTCATCGAATACAACTCGAGCTTCTTGCCCCGGGGTACCATACCGGGCCCACCATGTACCCGAGACGGTTCATCCAACTCCTCGAATTGGGTCTCGAAATCCAACAGCAATTATGAAAACTCATGGTGGACGACTCATACATCATGAGAATGTTAGTTGTATGTATGCCCTAGAGGCCAGTATTGTACAGATGATGTATATTATATTGGATGCTTGGACATATATAGAGATGACTGTCTTGCTCGATATGATAGTATGCTATCTGGTTACTCTTTATCTTAACATGTACACTTGTCTCTTTAAACTGTCTTATAGTTACATGTTGATAAAGCCCTTAGGATGTGTACTTGACTACCTGGATTATGATGCAGATCATACTAGTGGGGACATGGTAGTCAATAAGTACATCCTTCAAGGTCCCTAGTCGTAGGTGTATCGAGACGGGGCATCGATATACCAGTGTAGACTAGCGTATACGCTTCTCGACCCATAAGATGGGCGATGGATGATCCCATATCCAATAGTGTTTGACATCAGAGATGGTATACGGGTGCTCAGTAGAGACTGGGTACACTGGACGGACTCGCCGAGAACTCCCAGATGGTATTATACCTCACGTCAGATGGCAGTTCTCAGGTGACACTTGTACAGGTTAGTCTGTAGACCCGAGATCGTCATAGAGCCTTGTGTGATTCCCACTGTACTTTGATCTCCACCTTACCATGTCCATGAGGGCGTGCAAAACGGTGGTCTTTGGGTACAGTCCCGAGTCACATGGAGGCAATGAGCGATAGGAGGGGTTTCGTCTCTCCCGGTATTGGGGATTGATGTTGCGCTGTGCTCGATTGGCCGTAACAGGGAAGTCCCTGGCCAGGGCTGATCAGAGATTTGCTGGTAAGTGTTACCAGTAGTTTCTCGACCCGTTATGAGCCTCACATCGGCACGACTTATCGGTTATTGGGGTCTGACGTATACCACCCCTAGACTTGATATGCGATATATCAGACGAACATACCGGACTGTACGGTACGTGTTACTGGTTGGATTCACAGGAGTGTGAGCGGGCTAGCTCGTCGATTTTCTGATCGCTCAATACCCGGATGGCCGTTACGTTTAGCAGACCGCTTGCGGCTTGTGGGTGCTTGATATGATCATCATCTGCTACCGGCGTATTGACGAGTCTTTAGAGTCCTACATAGAGGTTTCCTGGCTCAAGCGAAACGAAATAGGAGCGCATATGAGATATGTGCAGGACCGAGAATAATGCATGTATGTGATACCGTATTTCATTCTCGCGATGGATGTATCGATTGGTTATATTCGATATGACCTAGTTATCGAATCATTGATTCGATAAATCGATACATTGGATACTGGTCGGTTATGTGCGACATGACCGGATCATTGAATCAAATGTTGATTTAATGATTTAATGTATAATTATATATTTGATATATTACTTTGCATTAGATAGTATTGGTTGACTTTAAATGGATTTTCTCACTTGATGTGCAAGAAGTATATGTGATATACTTTTGTGCACATATTTGTATCATGTTTGATGATACTTGATAATTTAGTTAAGTGTATAGAATTAAACCATGGTTAATTTGATAATTAGGGTTTTGCAAATTCATTTATTTATTTATTTGCTCATTTATTTATTTGGAAAAGATTTAGATAAGAATGGTGGCTATGTTTGTTTTTAGTTGAAGCTTCATGAAGCTTTGACTTCTTAACCATTCTTGTCTTCATGCTTAACCCTAACCCATCCAAGTAACCATGGTCTATTCTCTACACTCAACTATGGTTAGCTTATGATAAGTATTGAATTATTTTTCATTTTAATTCAACACTTATCATATTCTTTCTTCTTCTTCATCATCTTTCTTCATCATCTTCTTCTTCAAGAAAAGCTTAAGTCCATCAATGGCAACTTGAGCTAAAGTGAGAGAAATCCAATTCTAAAGTGAACCCACCTCCTATTTCTTCACCCTCTATCTCTTGCCAAGTTGTTTTGGGTGTTTTCTTCACAAGTTTCACAACTTTGTGAAGTCGGAGCTTGAACTTGTGATGCCTCGACGTAGATCATCTTCGGCACGAAGCCGACGACCTAGTCCGCCCAATTCTCCAATGAAGCCGACGTTTGAGTTCGGGATTCGAGATGGACAGCGAGAGGACGCCTACGTGGAGCTAAGGAAGTGGAGAACCGGATCTACAAAGGTTGTAGCCTCTCTCCTTTAGTTAAGATGTTAACTAGTTTACTGTTTCGCCTAAATTTCTAGTTAACGATCCGTATTAGGGTTTCTCGGCACCCGTAAAATTTGAAATTGGCATGGTTGATGCCTTGTGATACCTTTTGAGAGTGCATAGGAACCCTACAGTGGTATCAGAGCCTAGCTAGAGCCTTAGGCGAAGTCTAGACGGAGTTTGAAGTCCGATCGACCCGAAACCCCAACACAAATATTGCTCTCTGGACTTTTTCTAAAAATTGGGATTTTTCCATATTAAAAATTCTTAAAAATATCATCATGAAGATATAAGAATTATGGTGCAAAACGAACTCATGATGCGTCTAAACCGCCGCGGAAACGCGGCAGAAGCATGGCTTCTGCCGCGGTTCCGCCGCCTACTGTTCACAATGCGCAATAATTTTTGCATAGTAATTCCTCTTTTCTGGTGCTGAGTTTTATGGGAATTTTTAATATTTATTCAAGAGTTGAATTTTCTGGGATTGTTTTGGGGATTCGGTGTTTCGATCGGAGTATCAGATTTTGTCTATGTGGCTTTCCGGATAAATTTTAGAATATGTTAAAAAGTTCGACCGGATATAAATACCCAATTTTTCCCCTGTCGGGAAATTTCCAAGTGTTGAATTTTCCCGTAGTTTAACGACGTTCTAAGTAGTCAAGTAACGCGATGGACCCTCTAGAAGACAACAAACCTTAACTCGATTATGTGACCGTCTTGAACTGCCTTTTGAACCTTCGGGTTTGGGGCAGTACGGCGTGCCACATGTGAGGCGTTGGCTTGACTCTTCTACGGCTGGACCGTTGGTACTGAGGCACGAACTGAATGTTGTTAGACTTATTTCATGTGTTTAGCTGTAACGGGAAAACTTGGGTATTCGACTGTTCGATCGGAAAGCTTAACATTTTCTGTTTATCTGGAATGTGATACAATAATTGGAATTCACAAACAGTTATGAGATAACTGAATGAATGTTATAAATCTAGCGGTTTAGTTTCACTTGATATTGAAAAGAGTTTTCGATAATGAGACTAAAATGCGGGGTTTATAACTGTTAGGCATGTGATGTCTAAGTATTTCATTTCATTAGGCATGTGATGTCTAAAGAGGTTGCGGATTCCAACTGTTGTAGTTTTACACTTTCTTTTCTGTGACCGTAAGTGTAATATGTGATATCGTCGGTTTCGTTGCTATATGTCAACGACAATTGGGATGCGCATATTTACTTACGTTGATGACATGTGATGTTATGTGTTGCTGGATATGTTATATTGGATTGTCGTGTTTGAATAGCCGGGGGTTTTTATGTGAGATGAGTGTTTTTCATTTTCATTCATGTAAAAACTTATATGTAATATTCTTTTATTTGGGGCACTTCCAGGTTGCGGAAGTTGTCACCTTTTGTATATTATTTACTTTTCCGCATTAGGATAGACCCAAGGAGGGAAGCACAAGTAACCGGGTTCTGGGGTCCAGTGGGAGACCAACTCGAGGAGTCGAGTCCGGGTCTCCTAACCCTAGAATTGGCAGGGTTGCTTGCCGCTCTCGTAGGGGTCTCGGGGTGTAGGATTGGCTATTCATCACGACCGTGGAATCCGTGTTTTATACTGGCTCGTATTGAAAACACGGACGTCCTAGTATATCTAATGTTTCATATGTTTCTTCTGCTGCGATATCTGTGATGTGATCATGTGATGTTCTGTGATAGATACAGTATATAGTATATATGATATATTATATAGACGTTACTTATGTTTTGCACCCGCACTAGCCCTGCCCTGCTCTGTTGTTAGTTACCTAACCTAACGGTGCACGAGGGGACATCGAGGCGAATGCGGATGGCATAAGTGTACGTCGTATTTATCTGTGATGTTTAGGTATTTAAATGATGGGACTTCATTAATTTGATTAATGAAAGAAAAGAAACCTAAGATGTTGTAGAATCAAATTTTAAACAAAACAGGTAGCTACAGTTCTTGCTTTGCATAGCGGTATATATGATATACCCTGCACCTTATTCGATGAGGAAAGGACCGAGATCCCTTCACCGGGAGTGACTCCTTTAGCGATAACTGGCAGATGCTATACACTCGGTTTTTTTTTGATTGCTTCTATAGTTTCTGCTTTGCACAGCGATATATATGATATATCCCGCACCTCATTCGACGAGGAAAGGGCCGATGATCCCTTCACCGGGAGTGACCCCTTTAGCAAAACTAGAAAAGCCTCAAAATCACTCCATTTCAAAACTTCATTTGATTCTACAACGATATCAAGTTCATTACGCAATAGGTTTTCAGAAAAACCTGTCGTAGCCCTCCGTCATTTCAGATAAGTACTAGTTAGTATTCGTGCTGCGGTAATTTGGCATGCGTCAAGGCGTAGTGTACGGTAGCTAACTAGTGCTTATCTGCTAGCATACGATGCGATTGGATTAGGGTATTCGCACGGCGTTGTTTGGCATGCGTCAAGGGTCGTGCGGGTGGGTTTAATTCAATCAAGAAATGTACGGGTTGAACTTGACTAGCGGACTATGGGTTGTTTGGCATGCGTCAAGGTCATAGCACGCTAGGGGCAAAATATTATCGGGAATTTCAAGTGTTGAAATTTGCAATGAGATTGCATACCTTCTATGAGATAGTTGGATCCCGATACCCACTGCGAGTAAGAGTTACTCCTGGGAGAGTTTTACACATTACAATTAGCCGATCAAGTAGGAGTCAAGAAAGGTGTTAACGAGGTTACGCCTCTGGGAAAATGAGGTTTACATTAATTAGGTTCGTACGAAAGCACGGGGGACCTCCCTCAAAGTACCGACACTGGCCTGGCTGAAAGATTGGCGAACTTGTAGTGTGTAATTAATCCCGGCTAGTCTTTCCTTTTAGGGTTTGAAGGAAGATTTGATAAAAAGCAGTGGGAGCCATCCTGATTAGATAAGATAATAACCAATCTGATCTTGCACGAGCATACGCTAAAGTGTTTTCTTCTCTCTCTCTCCAGGTAGCGACCATTTCATGCCCTAATAAAGATAATAATATGGATGTATTGATTGAACCCGCATGTTATACTGTGCTGGGGAACGTTGGTTCCGTTCTTTCCTATAAGAGTTATAGAACTAAACAGGATATAGGGGAATACCAGGATTCCCATGCCACCCGAATGAAGAAAGTACATGATGATGCATTTTCTTCGGGTGTGTTCATTACAGAGAACTGTTTCTCCATTTGCTCTACGTCCTGGGTATTAGATACCGGGTCGGGATCCCATATATGTAATCAGTTACATGGGCTTAGGAAAGGTAGAGAACTTGGAGAAGGTGATAAAGACATTAGAGTTGGAAATGGTGCAATTGTTGCAGCTAAGACTGTCGGGGAATATCACCTTGAATTACCAACTGGTAATACATTGGTTCTGAACGAATGCTATTACATGCCGAACCTGATATGCAACATTATATCGGTTTCTTTATTGAGTAAAGAGGGATATAATTTTGTATTACAGGATAATGTTATGAACATTCTCCGTAACCAAAAGTTGGTTGGATCAGGCACGTTGTGCAATGGCATTTACGTTCTAAACCAATCAACAGTTCTGAGCATAACAAACACACACAAGAGGAAGAGTTCAGAACTGAACGAATCCTTCTCGTGGCATTGTAGACTGGGTCACATCAATGCGACACGACTGGCTAAGTTGTATAAGGATGGATATTTAAATCCGTTTGAATTTTCATCTTATGACACTTGCCAGTCATGTCTCAAAGGCAAGATGACCAAAACTCCGTTTACGGGACACGGAGAAAGAGTTACCGAACTCTTGGGACTGATACATAGTGATGTATGCGGTCCCATGTCTACACATGCCAGGGATGGTTCTTCGTACTTCATTACATTCACTGACGATCTCTCTAGATTCGGATATTTGTTCCTGATGAAACACAAATCAGAAGCTTTTGAGAAATTTAGAGAATATAAACAAGAAGTCGAGAACCAAACCGGAAAAAGTATTAAAATCCTTCGATCTGATCGAGGAGGAGAATACTTAAGCAATGAATTCCTGGACTTCCTAAAAGAGAATGGGATTCCCTCTCAGCTGACTCCTCCATATACACCACAGCACAACGGTGTATCAGAACGGAGGAACCGCACCCTATTAGATATGGTGCGCTCAATGATGAGTACAGCTGAGTTACCTATTTCCTTCTGGGGATATGCGCATGAGGCAGCCATGGACCTATTGAATAGAGTTCCTACCAAATCAGTGCCTACCACTCCATATGAGGTATGGAAAGGGAAGAGACCACATCTTAATTATATTAAGATATGGGGTTGTCCATCCTATGTCAAAAGACAAAATCCGGACAAACTCGAGGCAAGATCTGTCTTATGTAAGTTTGTAGGATATCCCAAAAATTCACAAGGGTATATCTTCTACCACCCCGAGGAACAAAAGGTGTTTGTTTCTCGACATGCCACTTTCTTAGAAAAAAGTTTTCTTATGAAACAGATAAGTGGCATTGAGGAAGAACTGGAAGAGGTTTCAGCGACACAGACTATAACAGAAGATTTGGTTGAACCAGAGGATTCCGTAGTTCCCGATGAACCCCAGCCACTCCGCCGATCTAGTAGGGTTCCTCGCCAACCTGAGAGATACTACGGTTTTCTCATGGATGGAGGGAGCGAGGATTGCATCATGGAGGATGATGACCCAACTAGCTTCGAGCAGGCCATCACGAGTAGGGACTCAGTGAAATGGCTGGATGCTATGCGGTCCGAGATGGAATCCATGTACACCAACAAAGTATGGACTTTGAAAGTTGCTCCTGAAGGGGTAAAACCCATTGGGAGCAAGTGGATCTTCAAGAAGAAACTTGGTGTAGATGGGAAAGTGGAGACTTTCAAAGCTAGACTTATAGCAAAGGGTTTTCGTCAAAGACCAGGTGTGGACTATGACGAGACCTTTTCTCCCGTGGCAATGCTTAAATCCATCCGGATCATGCTTGCCATCGCTGCATATCATGATTACGAAATCTGGCAAATGGATGTTAAGAACGCCTTTCTAAATGGTGATTTAGAAGAGTGCGTGTACATGACTCAGCCAGAGGGCTTCGTAGACAGTGGGAGCAGCGGGAAGGTGTGCAAGCTGCTTAAATCCATTTATGGATTAAAGCAAGCATCACGGAGTTGGAACATCTGCTTTGACGTCGTTATCAAAGAGTTTGATTTCGTCAAAAACCCAGATGAACCTTGTATTTACAAGAAGGTGGCAGGGAGTAAGGTTGTCTTCCTCGTATTGTACGTGGACGACATACTCTTGATAGGAAATGATATTCCTATGCTGCAATCGGTCAAGCTCTTCTTGTCACAAAGATTCTCAATGAAAGATCTTGGTGATGCCTCCTGCATATTGGGAATTAGGATCTATAGAGATAGATCCAAACGGATTTTGGGATTGTCCCAATCCAGGTACATTGACACCATACTAAAGAGGTTTAGTATGGAAGAATCCAAGTGTGGGAACTTGCCCACGATCTCTGGAGTCACTCTCTCCAAAGAGATGTCTCCCAAGACTGATTTGGAAAGAGCTCGCATGCAAGGGATACCCTATGCTTCGGCTGTAGGCTCTATCATGTATGCGATGCTATGTACCAGACCCGATGTAGCATACTCACTAAGTATAGTGAGCTGGTATCAAGCTGATCCTGGAGAGAGTCACTGGACAGCTGTGAAGAGCATTCTCAAGTACTTACGAAGGACTAAAGAGATGCTCTTGGTGTATGGTAACAGAGAACTCCAAGTGGAGTCCTTTACCGATTCGAGCTTCCAGAGTGATAAGGACGACTCTAAGTCGCAGTCGGGTTTTGTCTTTACCCTTTATGGAGGGGCGGTTAGCTGGAAGAGTTCCAAGCAGGAAACCGTGGCAGACTCGACGATGGAGGCTGAATACATCACTGCCAACGATGCTGCCAAAGAGGATGTCTGGATCAAGAAGTTCATTACTGAACTTGGAGTGGTTCCATCCATTGAGCATCCAATACCTTTGTGTTGCGATAACAATGGAGCGGTGGCTTTGGCCAAGGAACCCAGGTCCCATCAGCGATCCAGGCATATTCTGAGGCGGTATCACCTGATCCGGGAGATAGTTGATCGCCGGGAGATCGAGGTCAAGAGGGTTGACACGAAGAATAACACGGCGGATCCACTCACGAAGGCCATTCCCTAGATACAGTTTGAGAGACTTTTCAGGATGCTCGGTATGCGATACTACAGCAGCTGGCCCTAGTGCAAGTGGGAGATTGTTAGTTGTATGTATGCCCTAGAGGCCAGTATTGTACAGATGATGTATATTATATTGGATGCTTGGACATATATAGAGATGACTGTCTTGCTCGATATGATAGTATGCTATCTGGTTACTCTTTATCTTAACATGTACACTTGTCTCTTTAAACTGTCTTATAGTTACATGTTGATAAAGCCCTTAGGATGTGTACTTGACTACCTGGACTATGATGCAGATCATACTAGTGGGGACATGGTAGTCCATAAGTACATCCTTCAAGGTCCCTAGTCGTAGGTTTATCGAGACGGGGCATCGATATACCAGTGTAGACTAGCGTATACGCTTCTCGACCCATGAGATGGGCGATGGATGATCCCATATCCATTGGTGTTTGACATCAGAGATAGTATACGGGTGCTCAGTGGAGACTGGGTACACTGAACGGACTCACCGAGAACTCCCAGATGGTATTATACCTCACGTCAGATGGCAGTTCTCAGGTGACACTTGTACAGGTTAGTCTGTAGACCCAAGATCGTCATAGAGTCTTGTGTGATTCCCACTGTGCTTTGATCTCCACCTTACCACGTCCATGAGGGCGTGTAAAACGGTGGTCTTTGGGTACAGTCCCGAGTCACATGGAGGCAATGAGCGATAGGAGGGGTTTCGTCACTCCCGGTATTGGGGGTTGATGTTGCGCTGTGCTCGATTGGCCGTAACAGGGAAGTCCCTGGCCAGGGCTGACCAGAGATTTGCTGGTAAGTGTTACCAGTAGTTTCTCGACCCATTATGAGCCTCACATCGGCACGACTTATCGGTTATTTGGGTCTGACGTATACCACCCCTAGACTTGATATGCGACATATCAGACGAACAGACCGGACTGTACGGTAAGTGTTACTGGTTGGATTCACAGGAGTGTGAGCGGGCTAGCTCGTCGATCTTCTGATCACTCAATACCCGGATGGCCGTTACGTTTAGCAGACCGCTTGCGGCTTGTGGGTGCTTGATATGATTATCATCTGCTACCGGCGTATTGACGAGTCTTTAGAGCCCTACATAGAGGTTTCCTGGCTCAAGCGAAACTAAATAGGAGCGCATATGAGATATGTGCAGGACCGAGAATAATGCGTGTATGTGATACCGTATTTCATTCTCGCGATGGATGTATCGATTGGTTATATTCGATATGACCTAGTTATCGAATCATTGATTCGATAAATCGATACATTGGATACTAGTCGGTTATGTGCGACATGACCGGATCATTGAATCAAATGTTGATTTAATGATTTAATTTATAATTATATATTTGATATATTACTTTGCATTAGCTAGTATTGGTTTACTTTAAATGGATTTTCTCACTTGATGTGCAAGAAGTATAAGTGATATACTTTTGTGCACATATTTGTATCATGTTTGATGATACTTGATAATTTAGTTAAGTGTATAGAATTAAACCATGGTTAATTTGATAATTAGGGTTTTGCATATTCATTTATTTATTTATTTGTTCATTTATTTATTTGGAAAAGATTTAGATAAGAATGGTGGCTATGTTTGTTTTTAGTTGAAGCTTCATGAAGCTTTGACTTCTTAACCATTCTTGTCTTCATGCTTAACCCTAACCCATCCAAGTAACCATGGTCTATTCTCTACACTCAACTATGGTTAGCTTATGATAAGTATTGAATTATTTTTCATTTTAATTCAACACTTATCATATTCTTTCTTCTTCTTCTTCTTCATCTTCTTCTTCAAGAAAAGCTTAAGTCCATCAATGGCAACTTGAGCTAAAGTGAGAGAAATCCAATTCTAAAGTGAACCCACCTCCTATTTCTTCACCCTCTACCTCTTGCCAAGTTGTCTTGGGTGTTTTCTTCAGAAGTTTCACAACTTTGTGAAGTCGGAGCTTGAACTTGTGATGCCTCGACGTAGATCATCTTCGGCACGAAGCCGACGACCTAGTCCGCCCAATTCTCCGATGAAGCCGGCGTTTGAGTTCGGGATTCAAGATGGACAGCGAGAGGACGCCTACGTGGAGCTAAGGAAGTGGAGAACCGGATCTACAAAGGTTGTAGCCTCTCTCCTTTAGTTAAGATATTAACTAGTTTACTGTTTCGCCTAAATTTCTAGTTAACGATCCGTATTAGGGTTTCTCGGCACCCGTAAAATTTGAAATTGGCATGGTTGATGCCTTGTGAGACCTCTTGAGAGTGCATAGGAACCCTACAGAGAAAATCGCAAATTGCATTTTAAAATGATGATACTAAGCTTTTATTAAATTTTTGCGGTTTTCCCCCAAATCCAGAAATCTCATGTAAATATGAAATCATTAAAATCATGTTACCAATAAACGGTGAATACTGGCATAAATCTCCATAATACTGCATAACCAATGAATATATGAATGCACTTAATATCATGCAATGAATGCAATATTTAAACTAGCATATGGAAGCTATAACATATTGCGACTATCGGTTATCAAGCTATGTCAATGAAAAGGTGTTTTCTAAAGTGTACGTGACATGGCAATTACCGATGATGATGTGTGTGAGCCGGCAAATGAGTGTATGCGGAACATACGCATCATCGGTAATGGTGCTGGTGTCCTTACAGTATGATCTCAATAATGGCATATGGAAGTATAATATAAACATGCAAATGCGATGCGAACGGTAATAATATGCGGAGGCAGAATGATAAACACAATGATAACTAATCTGCATTTATATAAATATGAGTCAAACAGTGGTGTCATTTGAAATAATACGAATCGTGGTGTTTTGAAAAATAAGGGCTACGGTGTTTATAAGAAAAGATACGTCATTTGAAATATCCGTAGAATCCCTTGTCCGTCTTTAAAATACACACAATTCGTTAGTTTTTTGAAATAGGTATGAGTCGAATCTAATCTAATATTTACAAGTACACTACAGGGCCAAACTAAATAGGCTCATCGAAAGGTAAGGAAACCGTCTAACATCTGAGTCGATACATATATTTAGATATAATAGTCGGTGATCCCGACTCAATAGTATCCCATACGATACAATATTTATAATATGACATTTTCAAGTCAAGAGTGCGGATCTATCATCAATATATAGCTCATACGGTAAATCCGTCGTACGGCATCCCAAATCTGGGTACGGGTCAATAGTCACATCTATCACATTAATCCTCTGGTATCATCTTTATCAAATATCATGGCCGAGGTACTGATTTGTTGGATATTGTGCCCTCAGAGTCAATTATTGGATCACAGGAACGTAATTGCAATGATTGAGGGAGGACCTATACAGGTAGGACAGTCTTACTCGAGATGATAGTATGCTATCTGGTTTATCTTTATCATCGTGTACTGATTTAGGTGACCTTACTGGTCACTATTGCACGTTGATAGAGCCATTAGGATTCTTGCTTGACTGCCAGCAGTATGATGGCGATCATATACGTGGGAGCTGGGGTCTATAAGCGCATCCTTAAATGGTCCCTAGTTGTGGGAGTTTCGAGACAGGGCATCGATACTCCAAAGTAGACTAGTGTATACAGTCGAGACCCCGACGAGGGGCGGTGGCCGGTCTTACAAGCCACTGGTGTCAGTTGGTTCACCTAAGATGTATAAAGATGCTCATTGGGTTATGAGTACACCGGACATGACTCGCCGGGAACATGCTAGTTGGTATTATACCTGACGTCAGATAGCAGTTCCCTGGTGACATGTGTACAGGTTAGTTCATCGACCTGAGATCGTCATTTGTCTCGTGTGAGTTCCCACTGTACTTTGATTACTACCCTACCACGGCTCAAAGGAGTCGTGCAAACAGTTTTTAGTTGGGTACAGTCCCGAGCCACATGGAGGCAGTGAGCGGATCTGCAGGGGTTCGTCTCTCCAGGTATTGGGGGTGAGGTCGCGCTGTGTCTAGGAGAGCCATTACATAAAACCCTCGGCCGAGGCAGGAGATTTACTGGTAGGTATTCCAGTAGTATCTCTGGGTGTTCTGGGCTACACTCCAACACGACTTGTACCGCTTTTGGGGGTCTGACTTTTACCAACCCCCTAGGCCCGCCATGTGATGCTCATAGACGAACGGACCGGACTGTACGGATATTATCACTAACAGGATCAGTAAGGTGTCAGGATGAGTTCGCTCATCGACGTCCCTTTTTGTCAATAGCTGGTAGCCCGTCACGTATGGCTAATACCTCTGACGGGCTAGTGGTTAAATCCACAGCCAAAGTATTAACGAGTCTTTAGAGTCCCCCACAGACAGTTGCTCAAGCTTCGGGCGAAACGCTGTAGAGGCCATATGGAGATATGGCAGGGTTCGATCTTATATGTGCGGTACTGCACGAATCGTGATCGGACGGATAATACTAGCGGGCTTTGGTTTAAGCCGGATCCTAGTATTGTACAGTGTAGATTTTGTCTCATTGCATTTGTATTCAGTGGGAATACAAATGCGGGTATGTATATACAGTCGCGGGGTTTTCCTGTAATTTATTACGGGATCAGTTTTTTGAAGTTGCCAGTTTGTATTCCGTTCCGGCCAGTTTTCCTTTGTTCCTTCACTGCCGGATTTTTCTGGTGGAGGGGCTAATTTGCAAATGTGCAAATTAGCAATTTGGAGGGTGTTATTTGTGATTTGAGGGATTATGATAATACAAGCATCTTTTGATTCCTTTTTTGCTCATTATGGTTTGCTTTAATTATGAAGAGATTTGTGAAAGACTTTTATGTGATCTTTAATTCTTGTTATCATCCAATTTCTTCTCTTGCTTTTTTGGGCTTCACATTTTTCCTCCCATGATGAGAGAGGGGCCGTCCACTTTAGGGAGAGAGAGGGGATTCATTTCTAAGATGAGGGAAAATATTCATCACACATTTTTGCTTACTACAAAAATTCCTCACATCACTCCAAAGTTCATTCTCTCCTCCATCATCAAAGGCAACTTCATACCCCATTGAGACAACGGATTCTACACTTCATCTACAGCATCCTTGGGCACGTCGACTCGCCAACTTCGTGCTCGAGTTGCCTCGGTCCAGAGGTGGGAGCCCGTAAAAGAACCCGGTGATGTGGTGCCCGTTTTGACGAGGAAATGTAGACCGGAGATTCCGCGAGGAGATCGGAGTAGAGGCGAAGACCGAAGGGCACGGATCGCTTGGTATAGCTTCTATCCCGTCTCTTGTTAGCTAGCATTAGGTTAATGGTCACGATCCGGGTTTTTAGGATGCGGTAGTGCCGGTTTAAAGTCAAGAAAAATTTTCGTTTCCGCATTTTGGCCTCGAATAGACGGCCGGGGCGCTACCGTAGTCCTACATGGTATCAGAGCCACACCATTAACCTTTACTAACTTGCTCTAACGTGTTTACAAGTTCGATCGAATGGATTTTCCAAAAACCCGATTTCTAAAGTACAGTTTCTGTTGAATTTTTCCAATGCTCTAAAAATTATTTGGTATATGTCAAAAAATCGTGCAGGGTTTTTTTATGCATTCTGTGGAAATTTGGTAAATTGATTCCTCAGGACCGCCGCGGAACCGCGACAAAACCTTAGTTTAGGCCGCGGTTCCGTGGCCATTATTGCTCCTCATTGAACCAAATTTTTTCAGTGGGCTTTTGACTTGGAAATAGGGTTTTTGGTATATACTTTTTGGGCCGAGATTTATTTTGAGTGCTACAGTTGTGCTTGGGGCCCACTTCGGTAAATTTAGTCGATCGGATATTTTAAACATGTTAGTTCACAGTATTTACATTATATCTGCTACCGTGAATGTCACTTGATCGGTAAATCCTGTCTATCTGCTATAGCCCTTTTAGACGGATTTGCGAACGTGACATTCATGTTGATGTTCTGTGTTGTGCTGTGATGTTGCGGATTTGTCATGGTGGATAGCCTGGATGCAATGGTAGTACAGTTTTGTTTTATATGTACATTTGATATTGCGGGGCGAGCATCCGACATGTGGACTGCCGTCACTGCCTGTTTGTATATTATTCTTTTGGGGCACGACCGGGTTGAGGTCGATGTACCCGTTGTATATATATTTTACTTTCTGTACTAGGATTGCCCCATTGAGGGGTGCACGGATAGCCGGGTTCTAGAGAGCAACGAGCCTGCATCTCATGGCGTTGAGACGGAGGGGGCTTCACTCTAGAATTGGCGACCTATTCGTCGCACTCGTAGGGGGTACAGGTTGACCCAGGAGGGGTGCCCGAGTTACCGGATTCCGTGAAGTGCTGGGTGGTCCATTCAAGTTGTTGAAGGGGGCTGCCCCGCTTCAGGTTTTGGCGGGTAACTTGCCGCGCCCGTAGGGGTCTAGGATTTCATTGCACAGGCTATCCACATGACCAGGGAAACGTCGGGTTTCAGTAGCGGCTCTATGAAACCCGGGGATCCCAGATATCTGTATTGTTCTGTGATGCTTATTACATTTATGTGATGTTGCATTTTTATCACGCCTTGAGCGAATATTATATATTGATATTTATACTAGTAGATTTGTATATGTTTTGCATCCGTGGTAGTCCAGTCCCCGCTCTGTCGTTAGTTAAGTAACCTAACGGGTGATGACGGGACCCAGTGGCGAATGCGGATGGCATATACGTACATCATTATTTTCGTTCTTTTATGGTGTGATCAATTGATGGGACTGCGTTGATTTGGATCAATGCAAGCTAAAAAAAACCTATTCTGATGTTGTTGGAACAATTTTTCAAAAAGCTATTATTGCAAGGACGTTCTCTTTTGTTTCGCACAGTGGTATTCGATTATGAATATCCAGCACCACAGTCGACGAGGCAAGGGCCGAGATCCCATCACCGGGAGTGACCGCTTGGACAGAAGTTTGCGTCAGGGTAATAACTTCACTATAGCCGATTGCCTTTTGCTTTGCATCGTGGTATTCAGTTGGAATATCCTGCACCTCATTCTATAGGGAAAGAGCCGAGATCCCTTCACCGGGAGTGACCTCTTTAGCAAAGGTTTTCATCACTATATTTTATAAAAAGATATCCGGTTCCTTCAAGGATATCAAGTTCATTACGTTAAAGGTTTTTCGCCAAAAACTAGCCGTAGCCCTCTGTCATTTCAGATTAGTATTGCTTAGTATTCATGCTACGTATGTCGTGCTCAGCTGAGGCGTTGTGTGCGGTAGCTCTGTAATGCTTTTCTGTCGTATGGATATGTGATTGGTTAGGATAGTCGTACGCTCATTTTGGCTCAGTCAAGGACTCGTGCGGGTTGGTCTAATGCAGTCAAGATAATGACGGGTTGAACTTGACTAGGATTCTTTGATATGTTGGCTCAGTCAAGGTCACTTGGGTCCTAGAGGTAAAACACACATCGGGAGTTTCTAAAGATACTGAAACTTTCCAGATATGCGCATACCTTCTGGAGTGTGATAACGTGAATGGATTCCGTCACGTTGTCATGCGATGATAGTTGGATCCCGATTCCCACTGATGAGTTGGTTTATTCCTCGGGTGATCCCGACTAATTCTTCTTTCAGGTTTGGAGGAGAATTTGAGGTTACAGTGGGAGGTTTCCTGATTAGATAAATTGATAACCATTCTGATCTAAGTTAGAGTGCACACTGAGTGTTTCTTTTCTCTCTCTCTTTGGCAGCGACCATGACCCGACCCTTGACTATGACTCTGTGACCAAGTTGACCGAACCTTCTTAAACACTGGCTTTTGGATTGTCAGAGTTGCAAACCTCATTGCCACTCCTACTTTTACCCTTTTCTTCAGGACACCCCGCATTACTACGAACGTCCACTTCCATTGGATAAAACTATCGTATGGTTATATATGAACTGGAAGGAATTTAATCGAAGATGTAGATACTTGTGTATGGTATTCAGTTAAAAGTAATGATTAAGAGAACTTGCTTCTCTTTCAGGTTACTCATAATTGGAAGCACTCCTAAGTTGAGTAATGCTGATTGGCCTCTTTCCATTTAGTTGACATGCACTGGAGATAGATGCATGATTTGAATCCGGTTCAATTAAATCAGTGCCTCTGTTTCTGTATTGGATATAGAACAATTCGTATCTTGACGATGTTAAGGCACGGGGAGTTGTGCGGCTTATGCTTAAAACCAGACTCTGGATAACTCAAGGTACGTTTCTCTAATGGCTGTTTGTGGGTTGACCCAGGCTATGACGAGGGTTGACTTTCTACCATCTGGAAGATCAATATTGATATTGTTCTTGACCCGCCATAGTTTTAATAAAAATGGATTTTTCAGAAAACAGTAGTGGGAGTATGGTAGAACAGGAAGTAAATCCAGAACCGCAAACGATTACTGAAGATTTGATAAGAACCTAAAGATTCAATCTGATTTGACATTCCGTTAGCCACTCCGCAGATATGGTGGGTAACCTCAGGCGCTCGAGAGGTACTTCGGTAGCCTCAAGGACGGTGACGGGGAGGTTCTTGTTTACCCAGACTTGCCATTGCTGTTGTTCCAGATTGTGAGACTCGGCAGGAGGATGAGTATAGCGTCGTTCTGAACTGGCTTTAGAAGTGCACATGTATATGACTCTGCCAGAAGGATGTCGTAGTCAGTGTGAGCAGCGGAAGTATAGTGGACAAGTGGCTTATGTCTATTTATAGACTAAATCAGATATAGCGGAGATAGATCATCTATTTCTGATGTGACAGTCATAGGTTTGACATCATCAGAATAGGGGATGGATCTGTTAAGAAGGTAGTAGGGTGTGATGTCCTGGTATTTGGATGACATACACAGAATAGGAAGTGAAGTTCCTATACTACGATCGGTTATACTTTGGTCGTCACACAGTGGTTTCTCCACATAGGACTTGGATATTATATCAGACATTCTGGTTACTAGATCTAGATTTGGGTATTTTCCCAATCTGGGTACTTAGACAGCATTCTACAAGTATTTAGAATGGATGACTCCAGGCATGGTAGTGTACCAGCAGGTGATGGAGTCACCCTCTCTAAAGGTGTCTTACAGACTAAAGGGGAGAGGGATGTGCATGATTGGCAGATCACTTGCTTAGGTAATTGAGTTGATCATGAGATGTCAAGTACCACACCAGATATTGTTTTTGCACCAGATTCAATAAGTTGATATTGATCCAATCTTGGAGAAACATTCGGAAGCAGTTTTGGAACATAAGTTGATGTTCTAGGGATATGATAACGGCAGCCTCTTTTGGGAGACGGTTATCATTCCAGGCTTCCAAGGTGACCTGGATGACAGAGTGGCTGTCAGAGTTATAGTTTTCCCTCTGACAAGGGGCAGTACTATGGACAGGTGGTCCAGGAGGATACTGAGGGAGGCATGGCGCAGGATACTGATTAAGTTCCGTTGACGATACAGTCTGAGAAGTTTGGATTTGGAGTTCATTTATGAACTTGGTCCCATCAGATATCCAGACACATTCTAAGACAGGTATTGCTCATTTCAGGAGATGGTTTTCCCCGCGAACTTGAGATAAAGAGGGACATAGAAAGAAACATCAGAGCGGATCCACTCACTGAGGCTATTCCTCGAACGCAATAGTTTCGCAAACGAGCTTTAAGAGACTGATTAGTAGAGGAGTTGGGTGTTCGGTATCACACAGGCTGTGAGTATACGACATCGCAATAATTAGCCTTGAGTGCAAGTGGGAGATTTTTGGATATAGTGCCCTCAGAGTCAATTATTGGATCACAGGCACGTGATTGCAATGATTGAGGTAGGACTTATACAGGTAGGACAGTCTTACTCAAGACGATAGTATGCTATCATGTTTATCTTTATCATCGTGTACTGCTTTAGGTGACCTTACTGGTCACTATTGCACGTTGATAGAGCCCTTAGGATTCTTGCTTGACTGCCAGCAGTATGATGGCGATCATATACGTGGGAGCTGGGGTCTATAAGCGCATCCTTAAATGGTCCCTAGTTGTGGGAGTTTCGAGAAAGGGCATCGATACTCCAAAGTAGACTAGTTTATACAGTCGAGACCCCGACAAGGGGCGGTGGCCGGTCTCACAAGCCACTGATGTTAGTTGGTTCACCTAAGATGTATACAGGTGCTCATTGGGTTATGAGTACACCGGACAGGACTCGCCGGGAACAAGCTAGTTGGTATTATACCTGACGTCAGATAGCAGTTCCCTGGTGACATGTGTACAGGTTAGTTCATCGACCTGAGATCGTTATTTGTCTCGTGTGAGTTCCCACTGTACTTTGATTACTACCCTACCATGGCTCAAACGAGTCGTGCAAACAGGCTTTAGTTTGGTACAGTCCCGAGCCACATGGAGGCAGTGAGCGGATCTGCAGGGGTTCGTCTCTCCCGGTATTGGGGGTGAGGTCGCGCTGTGTCTAGGAGAGCCATTACACAAAGCCCTCGGCCGAGGCAGGAGATTTACTGGTAGGTATTCCAATAGTATCTCAGGGTGTTCTGGGCTACACTCCGACATGACTTGTACCGCTTTTGGGGGTTTGACTTTTACCAACCCCCTAGGCCCGCCATGCGATACTCATAGACGAACGGACCGGACTGTACGGATATTGTCACTGACAGGCTCAGTAGGATGTCAGGATGAGTTCGCTCATCGACGTCCCTTTTGGTCAATAGCTGGTAGCCCGTTACGTATGGCTAATACCTCTGATGGGCTAGTAGTTAAATCCATAGCCGAAGTATTGACGAGTCTTTAGAGTCCCCCACAGACAGTTACTCAAGTTTCAGGCGAAACGCTGTAGAGGCCGTATGGAGTTATGGCAGGGTTCGATCTTATACGTGCGGTATTGCACAGATCGTGATCGGACGGATAATACTAGCAGGCTTTGGTTTAAGCCGGATCATAGTATTGTACAGTGTAGATTTTGTCTCATTGCATTTGTATTCAGTGGGAATACAAATGCGGGTATGTATTGTTAGTGTATATGCCCTAGAGGCCATTACTGTATCATACTAGTTTGTATATTACTTAATGGAAGCTTGGGATATTCACCTTGTATAAACAATCTTGCTCAATATAGTAGTATGCTACTTGGTTTGTTTCTACTTCAATGTGTACTTGTGTTTATTTCAGTATATCACTTATACGCATTAGTGGAGCCCTTAGGATCTTTGCTTGATTACCAGCGTTGTGATGGCAGTCACACTAGTGGAGGCTGGGTAATCTATAGGCACATCCTTATACAGGTCCCTAGTCGTAGGACTATCGAGACAGGGCATCGATACTCCGGAGTAGACTAGCGTATGCGCTTCTCATCCCAGTGTGGGAGATGGTCTGTCCCACAGCCATCAGTACGTCGTACTGGAGATAGTATACGGGTGCTCGTTGGGTTACGAGTACACTGGACAAGACTCGTCGGGAACTGACAGGTTGGTATTATACCTATCGTCAGTTATCAGTTCCCAGGTGACATGAGTACAGCTTAGTCCGCTGACTTGACACTGGCACTTCGCCTCGAGTGTGTTCCCACTGCACTTTGATCACTACCCTACCACGGCTCAAACGAGTCGTGCAAACAGGTGGTGGTTGGGTGCAGTCCCGAAGCACTTGGAGGCAGTGACGGTTAGACAGGATTCGTCTCTCCCGGTATTGGGGGTTGACATCGCGCTGTGTCTAGGAGAGCCATTACACGAGTAGTCCCTGGCCAGGGCAAGCGAGATATACTGGTAGGTTCCAGTGTTATCTCAGGGTGTTTTGGGCTTCACTCCGACACGACTTGTACCGCTATTGTGGGACTGACGTTTTACCGCCCCCTAGGCCCGACATGCGATGTATCAGACGAACAGACCGGACTGTACGGAGAATGTCACATTCAGACTCAGTAGGAGTTCAGATGGGGTTTCACCTCGTCAGCCTTCTTGTCGACATCTACCTGGGGACCGTTACGCACAGCTAGTGCCGCTTGCGGTCTGTGGTTAAACCCACTGCCAGCGTAGTGTCGAGTCTTTAGAGTCCCACAAAGAGGGTATTCGCCTCTGGGCAAAACAGAGTAGAGGTCGCATGGTTTTGCGACAGGGATCGTTCTCATCCGCGCACTTGTGCACGTTTGGAGTCCGGACGGATTATACTGGCAGGCTCTGGTTTGAGTCAGATACTGGTATATGTTTTGGGGTTGCTTTTATATCTTGGTATTCTTGTTCCTCGGAACGAGAATGCAGGTGTGTATGCACAGTTGCTTGAGGCGGAGGATGAGGTATTTCATTAGGGTTTCGGAACGGGTGCGTATGCACAGTTGACAGTCTTCATTTTCCAAACCCTAATGGATTTATAAATTATCTATTAATAATAGTAATTAAATGAGAATTTTGTTATGGTTGATTTTGTTGACTTGTTGACCATGGTTGAATGTTGACCACCATCATGCTTTGAAAGATCCTCCTTGATTCATGCTTACACTTCATTTAAAGAAGCATGATAGTGGTCATTCCAAATTACCATCAACTATTCTTATTTTGAATTATTATTATTTAGATAATTCTTTTCTTTTGGCATTATGGTTGCAAGAAAGAAAAGATTGCTCATTATCTCATTTAGCTTCTCTCTCCTCACTTCATCTTCTTCTTCCTCTAGCAAAAGAGAACCCTTCTCATGTGTTGAGAATCCTTCTCTTTTAAAAGAAAAGCAACCCCTAGTCACTCTCTACTCATTCTAGGTTCAAGGTTTAGCAAGCCGGAAACCCTAGTTCACTCAAAGATCGAGGAAGAGCCCAAAGGTCGAACCTTCGAGGTGGATCCATCTTCGACGGAAGAAGGCGACGAAAAGAGAACCATCAACCTCTACAAGGTTTAAAGAAGAAGGAGTTCAAGTTTAGGTATAACCATCTTCCATAGTAGCTAACTCCTTTTAGTGTATTTGCTAGTTTAGTTTAGACACGATCCCGACCTTGTTTAGTCCATGTTGCCTCTTGCGATAAAAAATTGTTTTTTATACCGTTTCCGCCTCCCCGTAAGAACTGGGGGTCGCAATATGGACTTACAGTGGTATCAGAGCCTAACTAAACTTAAACTAGCTTGGTAGCGAAGTGTATGGAAGTTCGAAACCGAAAAAATCGCAAAACCGGAAAAACCAAAACCCTAAGTTTCTGTTGAATTTTTTTCTGCTCTAAATGAAAAACTTTATACTTGTAAATTCGGCTCAGGGTTTTGTTTGAACAGACAAGAAAAACGATGCACTAATTCAGTTAAACCGCCGCGCTTCCGCGGCACGAGGTAGGCATGTGCCGCGGAAGCGCCGCAGTTTATTTTCCTCTCTGCATCGTTTTTCGTGCAGTGTTCTTCTGGTGGGATTTTGGGATTTTTCAGATGTATTATATGTACCCAGATTTTCCAGAACAGAAATTCACTTTTGGGGTCCTATAATTCCGTATTTTTTCCGAACTTCACTGCACTTTGGCTATGTTGGTTATATCTGTGATGTTTGCATGTATTGAACGTCGGCTAATCGCTATAAGTCGATTAGTCGGGGTTATACATGATCTGTGTTTGATATTGGAATGTATATATGAATGTGTTGGACTGTCGCGGGTGAATAGCCGGGGTGGATGTGAGATGAGCTTTTGTTTTTCTTTCATTCATTGTAAATGTAAATTGATGTAATAATATTATTTGTTTGGCCGTACAACCGGGTCGGGGTTGTAGCCGTCATTGTATAATTCTTTTTACTGTTTTTGCTCCTAGGATAGACCCATGGAGGGGTGCACAAACTGCCGAGTACTTGGCGGGTAGTTTGCCGCACCCGTAGGGGTCTTGGGTGGGGTATTTGGCTATTCACCGCGACCGTGTAATCCGCTTTTCATTGCAGGCTCGAAAGGATTGCGGATTGCTAGTATATCCAATGTATTCATCTGTGATCTGTAATGTCTATCATTGCTTTCTATTTAGGCGTTGCTTATGTTTTACAGCCGCGCTAGCCCAGCCCCCGCTCTGTCGTTAGTTAAGTAACCTAACGAGTGATGACGGGACCCCGTGGCGAATGCGAATGGCATAAGCGTACGTCATATTTTGGTTGTTTTCTGCAATGGTAGGATTAAATGATGGGACGCATTAAAAGAACTAATGCAAGAATATCACGCATTAAAAGAACTAATGCAAGATAATAAACCAAGCTAAAGTCGTTGGAACACTTTCGAAAAACCACTCGGTTCTTTTCAAAACTAACTTTTAAATGCGGAGCTTGAGCCACTCCTTCTAAAAGCTATCTCGTTCCATCGATTATATCAAGTTCACTACGTTCACGGTTTCGCCAAAACCATCCGTAGCCCTCCGTCGTTTCATATGAATATTCAACAGTATTCAAGCTGTGTTTGTTGGCCTTAGTCAAGGCACAGTGTTTGGTAGCTGGTGGGTATTCATATGTTGCATAGATAGAATGCGTTGGTTTGGGACAGTCGTATTGCCTTGTTGGCCATAGTCAAGGGTATATACGGGTGGGTTCAAATTAACCTGGATAACGACGGGAAGAACTTGACATGTGACTTATGATTTGTTGGCCTTAGTCAAGGTCATAAGAGCATGGGGCAAAAATCCACATCGGGAGTTTCATAAGTACTGAAACTTGCTAGATTTGCATACCATTTGGAGTGTGATGATTATGGTAGGATTCCTTCATTTTCGTCACGCGATGATATTTGGATCCCGATCCTACTGTGAGTATATGCTACTCCTCGGGAAATTTCTCACTAAACGATCAATGCTATAAACCTAGTAGGTGCCTAGAAAGGTGTTAGCGGGGCTACGCCCCCAGGGAAAAGAGGTTCTTAAATTAAGGAACTTCGCGAAAGCGTTGGAAAACCTCCCTCGAAGTACCGACACTGGCCTGGCTGAACGGTTAAGCAAGTATTGTACGGTGGGATTGATCCCGGCTTATTCTTCCTTTGTGGTTTGAGGAGGGATTCGAGAGACAGTGGGAGCCATCCTGTTTAGACAAATTAAAAACCATTCTAAACTTGCAAGAGCATCGTGCTAAGTGTTTCTTCTCTCCCCCTGCAGCGACCAAATCGAAATGACTGGACTTAAGTTACTTCTAGATAAAAACATACTGACAGGGCCAAACTATAAAGATTGGCTCAGGAATGTCAAATTGGCAATCACTTACGACAAGCTGGGGTATCTTCTTACCACCAAAGCTCCCCCCGTCCCAGGTCCCACCTCCAGCGTCGCGGATAAGGAAATCCGTAAGACTTGGGAGATTGATTGCGCGAAGGCCAGGTGCCTCGTGCTTGCCTCTATGGACAACGAACATTAGAGGAGGCATGAGAATATGGACCTCGAGTCCATATTTCTCCATACAAAAGAACTGTATGGAGAGCAGTCTCGTATCGCAAGATACGAAGTGTCGAAGAAGTTGTTTTCGACAAAGTTGGCCGTCGGATCATCGGTAGCGGACCACGTGCTTAAGATGATTGGCTACACTGAGGAGCTCGCAGAACTTAGGACCACGTTGGATAGTGAACTCTATACAGATTTAATTCTCCAGTCCCTTCCATCCACTTACGCCCAGTTCATACTGAATTTCAACTTGCAAGAAAAGGAAGTTGAACTTTCAGAACTCCTCAACCTGCTGAGGAGCGCAGAGGGCACCCTACAGAAGGGTAGGGATACACCCGTTTTGTTTGTAGGAGGATCTTCTTCCTCTAGGTCCAAGGCGAAAGCCAAGGGAAAGAGGAAGAAAGCCCCCGCCAAACCAAGAGGCGGTGTTAGTAAAGTGGGTACGAAGGGAAAGGAAAAGGCAACAATGATTGCGGGGAAGCTTGTTGGTAAAGAGGAATGCTTCTATTGTCACAAAAGTGGACACTGGAAGAAAGATTGCAGGGCTTGGAAAGCCAGGACACAGGAACTGAAGCAGGTTGCGGCTTCAGCTTCAGGTGTGTATGTTATTGAAAACTGTCTTTCTATAAACTCTACTTCCTGGGTGTTGGATACCGGATCAGGATCTCATATCTGTAATTCTTTGCAGGCGTTGAGAAACCGTAGGTTTTTGAAGGCAGGTGACATGACCCTCAGAGTTGCGAACGGAGCTAGCATGGATGCTAAAGCCGTGGGGGACTATCACATGGGAATGACAGATGGGCATGTTTTGGTTTTGCGTAATTGCTTTTTTGTACCCAACGCAACTTGTAATATCATTTCTGTATCTTTGGTTTCTAAAGAAGGTTATGAATTTGCGTTTGTAAGTAATGTTGTAAACATTCACCTTAATCAAGTTCTGATTGGGTCAGGTACACTGAGCAATGGTATATACGTATTAAACCAACCACAGATTTTCAATGTCCAGAATACACACAAAAGAAAGTCTCCAGATATCAATCAGGCTTTCTTATGGCATTGTAGACTGGGTCACATCAATGAGACACGGTTGACTAAGTTACATAAAGAAGGATACTTGGATCCGTTCGAGTATCAGTCTTATGCCACTTGTGAATCTTGTCTCATGGGAAAGATGACAAAGACTCCGTTCACTGGACACGGAGAAAGAGCGAGCGAGCTCTTGGGACTCATACACAGTGACGTGTGTGGTCCAATGTCTACACATGCGCGAAGCGGTTATTCATACTTCATTACTTTCACAGACGATTTCTCTAGGTATGGACATGTCTTCTTAATGAAGCACAAATCCGAGGCCATTGAGAAATTTCGGGATTACAAGAATGAAGTTGAAAAACAAACCGGCAAAAGTATCAAGATTCTAAGATCGGATCGAGGTGGAGAATACTTAAGTGCCGAGTTCCTGAATTACTTAAAAGAGAATGGGATTCTCTCTCAGCGTACTCCTCCATACACTCCGCAACATAACGGTGTATCGGAAAGGAGGAATCGAACCCTATTGGATATGGTTCGTTCCATGATGAGTAAGGCTGAGTTACCGCGATCTTTTTGGGGATATGCACTAGAAACAGCTGCACATCTCTTGAACCAAGTTCCTACTAAGACTGTGCCTACCACACCATATCAGATGTGGAGTGGGAAGAAACCCTGTCTTAAAGCCTTTAAGACATGGGGATGTCCGGCTTTTGTAAAAAAGCAGCATGTGGACAAGCTCGAGGCACGCTCAGTACAGTGCAAGTTTATGGGATACCCAAAGAACTCCAAGGGGTATCTATTCTATTACACAGAGGAGCAAAAAGTCCTTGTTTCTCGTCATGCCCACTTCTTGGAAACTGAGTTTTTGGAAAATCAGATAAGTGGGAGCGCAGTAGAACTGGATGAAATTCCAGAACCTCAGACTATTACTGAAAGCTTAGTGGAACCAGAGGGTTCAAAAGAACAGGACATTCCTACGCCGCTCCGCAGAAGTAGTAGGCAGTCTCATCCGCCCGAGAGATACTACGGTTTTCTCATAGACGGGGATAGAGAGGATTGCATCATAGACTATGATGAGCCTACTAGCTTCCAACAGGCCGTTCAGAGCGTTGACTCGGTAAAATGGCTGGATGCAATGCGGACCGAAATTGAGTCCATGTACACCAACAAAGTATGGACGTTGGACATTGCTCCAGACGCGGTAAAACCCGTAGGATGCAAGTGGATCTTCAAAAAGAAGATTGGTGTAGATGGACAGGTTGAGACCTATAAAGCTAGACTTGTAGCAAAGGGTTTCCGTCAAAGACCTGGCTTGGACTATGACGAAACCTTTTCTCCAGTGGCTATGCTGAAATCCATTCGGATCCTTCTTGCCATTGCTGCCTTCCACGATTATGAGATTTGGCAGATGGACGTAAAAACCGCTTTTCTAAATGGAAATTTAGAGGAGTGTGTCTATATGGATCAGCCAGAGGGTTTCATTCAGAGTGGGAGCAGCGGAAAGGTGTGCAAGTTGCTTAAGTCCATCTATGGACTAAAGCAGGCATCGCGGAGTTGGAACATCTGTTTTGATGAGACGGTCAAGGAATTTGACTTTATCAAAAATCCAGATGAACCATGCATCTATAGTAGATTTGTAGCGAGAACTGTTGTATTCCTTGTTTTATACGTGGATGACATTCTCTTAATAGGAAATGACATTCCTATGCTACAATCTGTCAAGGGTTTCTTGTCACACAGGTTCTCCATGAAAGACCTGGGTGATGCCTCATACATCCTGGGGATCCGGATCCATCGCGATAGATCCAAGAGGATATTAGGACTTTCACAGTCCAGGTACATCGACACCGTACTGAAAAGATTCAGTATGGAAGATTCCAAGCGCGGTAACCTACCGGCTTGTCACGGGATCACCCTCTCTAAAGAGATGTCTCCCAAGACTGATTTGGAGAGGGATCGCATGTCTATTATACCCTACGCTTCTGCGGTAGGCTCTATAATGTATGCGATGTTATGTACCAGACCGGATGTAGCTTATGCACTGAGTGTAGTAAGCCGGTATCAGTCAAACCCTGGGGAGAAACATTGGATAGCAGTAAAGAACATTCTCAAGTACCTGAGAAGGACTAAGGAGATGTTCTTGGTGTATGGCGGAAAAGACCTCCAGATTGAGGCCTTTGCTGACTCCAGCTTCCAGAGTGACAAGGATGATTCCAAGTCCATGTCGGGTTTTGTCTTTACCCTCAATGGAGGGGCGGTGTGTTGGAAGAGTTCCAAACAGGAAACCGTTGCAGACTCGACTATGGAAGCGGAATACATCGCTGCATCTGATGCCGCAAAAGAAGCTGTCTGGATAAGGAAGTTCTTAAAAGAACTTCAGGTGGTTCCGTCCATTGTTGACCCAGTACCTCTGTATTGCGACAACAACGGGGCTATAGCTTTAGCGAAGGAACCCAGGTCCCATCAGAGATCCAGGCACATCTTGAGGCGGTATCACCTGATCAGGGAGATCGTGGATCGCAAGGAGATCGAGGTTCGGAGGGTTGCTACAGAAGAAAACACTGCAGATCCATTCACCAAGGCCCTACCCCAGACTCAGTTCGAGCGGCTGATCGAGATGATAGGTCTTCGATACGCCAGTACATGGCCTTAGTGCAAGTGGGAGATTGTTAGTGTATATGCCCTAGAGGCCATTACTGTATCATACTAGTTTGTATATTACTTAATGGAAGCTTGGGATATTCACCTTGTATAAACAATCTTGCTCAATATAGTAGTATGCTACTTGGTTTGTTTCTACTTCAATGTGTACTTGTGTTTATTTCAGTATATCACTTATACGCATTAGTGGAGCCCTTAGGATCTTTGCTTGATTACCAGCGTTGTGATGGCAGTCACACTAGTGGGGGCTGGGTAATCTATAGGCACATCCTTATACAGGTCCCTAGTCGTAGGACTATCGAGACAGGGCATCGATACTCCGGAGTAGACTAGCGTATGCGCTTCTCATTCCAGTGTGGGAGATGGTCTGTCCCACAGCCATCAGTACGTCGTACTGGAGATAGTATACGGGTGCTCGTTGGGTTACGAGTACACTGGACAGGACTCGTCGGGAACTGACAGGTTGGTATTATACCTATCGTCAGTTATCAGTTCCCAGGTGACATGAGTACAGCTTAGTCCGCTGACTTGACACTGGCACTTCGCCTCGAGTGTGTTCCCACTGCACTTTGATCACTACCCTACCACGGCTCAAAGGAGTCGTGCAAACAGGTGGTGGTTGGGTGCAGTCCCGAAGCACTTGGAGGCAGTGACGGTTAGACAGGATTCGTCTCTCCCGGTATTAGGGGTTGACATCGCGCTGTGTCTAGGAGAGCCAATACACGAGTAGTCCCTGGCCAGGGCAAGCGAGATATACTGGTAGGTTCCAGTGTTATCTCAGGGTGTTTTGGGCTTCACTCCGACACGACTTGTACCGCTATTGGGGGACTGACGTTTTACCGCCCCCTAGGCCCGACATGCGATGTATCAGACGAACAGACCGGACTGTACGGAGAATGTCACATTCAGACTCAGTAGGAGTTCAGATGGGGTTTCACCTCGTCAGCCTTCTTGTCGACATCTACCTGGGGACCGTTACGCACAGCTAGTGCCGCTTGCGGTCTGTGGTTAAACCCACTGCCAGCGTAGTATCGAGTCTTTAGAGTCCCACACAGAGGGTATTCGCCTCTGGGTAAAACAGAGTAGAGGTCGCATGGTTTTGCGACAGGGTTCGTTCTCATCCGCGCACTTGTGCACGTTTGGAGTCCGGACGAATTATACTGGCAGGCTCTGGTTTGAGCCAGATACTGGTATATGTTTTGGGGTTGCTTTTATATCTTGGTATTCTTGTTCCTCGGAACGAGAATGCAGGTGTGTATGCACAGTTGCTTGAGGCGGAGGATGAGGTATTTCATTAGGGTTTCGGAACGGGTGCGTATGCACAGTTGACAGTCTTCATTTTCCAAACCCTAATGGATTTATAAATTATATATTAATAATAGTAATTAAATGAGAATTTTGTTATGGTTGATTTTGTTGACTTGTTGACCATGGTTGAATGTTGACCACCATCATGCTTTGAAAGATCCTCCTTGATTCATGCTTACACTTCATTTAAAGAAGCATGATAGTGGTCATTCCAAATTACCATCAACTATTCTTATTTTGAATTATTATTATTTAGATAATTCTTTTCTTTTGGCATTATGGTTGCAAGAAAGAAAAGATTGCTCATTATCTCATTTAGCTTCTCTCTCCTCACTTCATCTTCTTCTTCCTCTAGCAAAAGAGAACCCTTCTCATGTGTTGAGAATCCTTCTCTTTTAAAAGAAAAGCAACCCCTAGTCACTCTCTACTCATTCTAGGTTCAAGGTTTAGCAAGCCGGAAACCCTAGTTCACTCAAAGATCGAGGAAGAGCCCAAAGGTCGAACCTTCGAGGTGGATCCATCTTCGACGGAAGAAGGCGACGAAAAGAGAACCATCAACCTCTACAAGGTTTAAAGAAGAAGGAGTTCAAGTTTAGGTATAACCATCTTCCATAGTAGCTAACTCCTTTTAGTGTATTTGCTAGTTTAGTTTAGACACGATCCCGACCTTGTTTAGTCCGTGTTGCCTCTTGCGATAAAAATTTGTTTTTTATACCGTTTCCGCCTCCCCGTAAGAACCGGGGGTCGCAATATGGACTTACATGTATATACAGTCGCGGGGTTTTCCTGTAATTTATTACGGGATTAGTTTTTTGAAGTTGCCAGTTTGTATTCCGTTCCGGCCAGTTTTCCTTTGTTTCTTCACGGCCGAATTTTTCTGGTGGAGGGTCTAATTTGCAAATGTGCAAATTAGCAATTTGGAGGGTGTTATTTGTGATTTGAGGGATTATGATAATACAAGCATCTTTTGATTCCTTTTTGGCTCATTATGGTTTGCTTTAATTATGAAGGGATTTGTGAAAGATTTTGATGTGATCTTTAATTCTTGTTATCATCCAATTTTTTTCTCTTGCTTTATTGGGCTTCACATTTCTCTTCCCATGATGAGAGAGGGGCCGGCCACTTTAGGGAGAGAGAGGGGATTCATTTCAAAGATGAGATAAAATATTCATCACACATTTTTGCTTGCTACAAAAATTCCTCACATCAGTCCAAAGTTCATTCTCTCCTCCATCATCAAAGGCAACTTCATACCCCATTGAGACAATGGATTCTACACTTCATCTACAGCATCCTTGGACACGTCGACTCGCCAACTTCGTGCTCGAGTTGCCTCGGTCCAGAGGTGGGATCCCGTAAAAGAACCAGGCGATGTGGTGCCCATTCCGACGAGGAAATGAAGACCGGAGATTCCGCGAGGAGACCGGAGTGGAGGCGAAGACCGAAGGGCACGGATCGCTTGGTATAGCTTCTATCCCGTCTCTTGTTAGCTAGCATTAAGTTAATGGTTACGATCCGGGTTTTTAGGATGCGGTAGTGCCGGTTTAAAGTCAAGAAAAATTTTCATTTCCGCATTTTGGCTTCGGATAGACGGCCGGGGCGCTACCGTAGTCCTACATGATCTACGTCTAGTACAATACTGATACCATATATGAAATGCATGCGTGTGTATGAAAACACTACGCCTAAAGAACCCGCTAAAATATCATGTCGTATCTCAAATACGGACCATATCACATCACCGATCTCATGGCCTCAAGCCTAATCTCATCGACTCATCTCCAAATATCATACAATATCCTCAACATTCATGCATGTGTATATGAATGCATATATATGCATAGTCCCATACCCATGCGTATATACATATATACACATTCCCATATACGCACAAGAAAATGATGTATGCAAGTGTATATGTGCGCGTTTATGCAAATCCTTACTATAGGGTTGCGATTTAGAAACCGACCAAAACATTCCGCCGTTCATCGCTAACACTAATCCAAAAGCTCCTAAGGCTTTTCTAACTCGGTGTACATATTTTACATTAACATATAAAAGTATATCGTTTCCACATCACATCATTTCTCATAACTTTGTGGGGGTGCTATACGCCATCCACCCGACTTCTTCCCGTAGATATAAATCTGCTCACCTGATCTTCGCTCGCCGGTGCCGACCTCTCTACGCGTTTGCTTGTCGTCTCGAAGTCCACATGGGGTACCTACATTTCACAATGTATCTTATCGCATAAAAACCAAATCCGAAATCGAAACGGCATACGAAAACCAAATCGGCACGCGTATCACATATAGGTCAAAACCTATCGCTTACGCATGCAAGAATAGTCAAACCAACCCTCGATGTCGATGTACAAACATCAACCCATCAAGAAAAACCTAAACGCACCCATTTGAACATTCACAAACACTAATTATAATATGAAATAGGTTAGAATTCACAAAAACCCCAATCTCACTTTAAAATCTATTTTTCCGAAAACCTAGCAAGCAAAATTTACCGTTTTAGTACAGGACTTGATGTTTTAACAATTCTAATGGCCATAATGCTCATTAAATAACATAATTAGGTCATATAAATCACTTTCATATTTTAATCTCATCAATTTGTATTAAAACAAAATTTCTAGTTTGCAAAGATAACAATTTTGACATTTTTAAAGCAAGATTCACAATTCAACAACTAGCCAAGGTTTTGCATAACCCTAATGTGTTAAACTACACATTATATTCCTAATGAGGTGATAAAAACCCATACCATAATTTTAATCCCACATTTTAATTCAATTTCTAAAACCTAGTAAGTATGAAAATAGAAAATTGGCGCAAACATCGCGGATTTGTGACAAAATGGTCACAACATCGCACAATCATTCAATCCACACAACTAGCTTGCTACAACACCTAATTAACCCATTTACAATGCTTCAATCCTTATTTCCAAAATCAACCCTTCTCTTGATTTTTTATAAACAAGCAATTTTTAACCAAATTTCACACTTTAAATTCTAAATTAGCATATTTAAACTACAACTAAAAAATTAGATTAGAGTTATACCTCTCAAGTTCAAACACTAGCTTGCTCTAGCCTCCAAAGATGTCATCTTTCTCCTTGTTTTAAACTAATATGGGTGTGAGAGGAGGTAGCATAGGGATTAGCTTTGGTTTTGTGAAGAAATTGTGGATTTTTAATGGATTTTTGAGTTGAATTTGAGGCAAAATGAGAAGGGGAATTTGGGAGAACAAGAGGGGCTGCTGCAGATGGGGTTTTTAGCCATGTAAGGGATTGGGAGAAGTATGAGGGAGTGGTGAAAAAATCCAAGTCAGCCCCCCCCCCCAAATTACCACAATACCCCCATCGAAATCAACATATATTAAAACCCTTTTAAAACCATTTCTTTCACATAAGATGAAGACAAAATGGAGGGGGAAAGTGGGCTGCTGCCAAGGTGGTGGTGGGGCAAGCCAAATGAGTGGGTGAGGATGTGTGTGAGGTTGCAAAGAAAATTTCATGTAAAAGACCCCCTTCAAGTTACCAAATTGCAAGTTTTAGTTTAATTTAATTAAACTTTAATTTCCTTAATTATAACTAACTAGAACTTGAAATAAATTGCTAAAAATTTATATTACTAACTAGATTTTAGTTGTCATGATTCTAAAGTTTATAATTAGCCCATTCAAATTTGTATTTATCACTAATTTAATATATTTTTAACAGCTTAAAATAATATTAAAATATTTAATTTCGGAAAAATTTTCAGAAAATTAGAAATTTTACCAGTGGCTCAATAAACACCAAATACTAGCAATTACCTAGCTAGATATACATATTAAAAGATATTTATATTTTGACTTTTTACGGAAAACCGCCTTATTTTATCGATTTTTCCGAAATTTCACCGAAACGATTTTCAAAACGTTACAATCTTTCCCCCTTAAAGAAATTCGATCCCCGAATTTAAATTGAAACTCCCCCAAATACTAAAACATTTCAGCAAAACTATCAAGTCGTCGGGGCTCCGAAATCATAAATACATAAAACAAATGTAGCGCAACGCATGCGCATGAAAAATGAGCATATAACTTAAAATCAAAACTCCGTCAAGCATCTCGCAATCATCGGAGTCATGGTGAAGACACCAATGTCAAGATCCAATACGAAAACCAAATGATATACATCATTAAAACATCTGGAAGCAATACATGCCAAACCTTTTCAAATCGCTGTGCGATGTGCGTATCACTGCACAGTGGCGGACGTCCATTATGAGAAGAATATATATATATATATATATCCTTTGTTTAACATACACGTTCCGCCATTTTGAAAACAATTTAGAAGGGTTTCCCTTGTAAAAAGTTTCGTGTCATCACGGACACGTAGGTAAATACTAAGACTATAGCTCCTCTTAACTATCAATGCATGCAAAAATATACTCAGGTACTGTCCTCTGACTAGTCCTGCTCAGTACTAAACTAAATAGTAAGTATCATAAGATATACAGCTCCAAAAGTAATCAATCGCAAATATATAGCAATGCCACGTGCGTCTGGTGCGCACGGAAATCGAAATCCATGGATGTGCCATACAAGTGCACGGAAACAAAATCTAAGTGCAACGGATGTGCACGAAACACCTGTTAAGGGCAACGCGTGTGCCTGACAGCAGAACCAGGTGCATCTGATATGCACGAAAAATCTCGATTTAGTGCATCTGGTGTGCACCTAAATCGCATCAAGCGCCCAAGTATGTGCAAGAATCCAAATCAAGTGCACAAGGTGCACAAAAACAATATCAAATATCAAAATCGAAATCGACGGTATACAACATATCTTAATCCAAACCCAAATATGGTATACCGTGGTATAAAATCTCACCATCTTGTGCATCGGCATGCACAAAAGCAAATCAAAATACTAAAAGTTCATGAAAACTATGCCGAAAGCATAAGTTAAATCATATGCATACCCTAGGCATGAAATCAAATATCATGAAACTCGGTCTTCAAAACTCAATCATGAAATAAATCACCCAAAAATACTGAAATCCAAAGTGACGGATACGTGACAGTCAATCACAAATCATAAATCATAAATACTATCGTCGATATGTCCGTCCTTCAAAGTCGAGAAGGTGTCGGTGCATCCAATGCTAGCAGAGCAAGATATCTACTTGCCTTCTGATCATGGCCTGTCGTCTAGTGCCTTTAGGCTCTCGTCTTTCACTGCAGATTGCTAAGTACATAGCTCCTCGGCTCAACGGTCCAATATAGAAACGATAATGGAGCAGTCCGCTCTGACACATCCTCTAAAGATCTGTGGCTAACTATCATGGTCACTCAAAACATGTCTCGTCGACGATGCCGAACTCTGGCCTACTTGGTGTGCGTCATATGACCGCTCCTGGGTCAAGGTCTTCTCGTTCAGTATTTCCAGAAAGGTCCTGTCGAAATCTCTCTCAAGTCTCGTTTCTGCCGAACTGCCCGGAAGTTATCGTCTCTTAATAAATCTGTATCTTATTTCGGAACGGCTGCATACTTATCGCGACTCTTCCGGGAAGATATATTCATAGCCAACGCTTCTGCTTGCGTATCACATCTCTGATGTCGGCGGAGTGGAATGTCATCTCATCAAGATCTCGTACGAAACTCTTACTCCACTTTTCTCTAATGTCGACTGCTTCGGACTTGTCTCTTCGTGGCTGCATGGACTGTGCTCTAATGGCTACACTCGTATCTGGAGTCTCCCAAGCAATGCATCCCATCACCTGATATCCGAATGAAGTCGAACCATCCGATCAATTTGTCAAAACCTCATAATCCCTCAAGAGCTCAACATCTTTGGTACAGTTTAATAGTATCGAATATATGCCACAGCACCTATGGACCAACCATAGAAGGGCAGACCCAAGCCTCACTAATAGCACCACTAAACTGCCGCAAACACTAAGGTTCACCGGCGTTCCATGGTCATTAAATCGAGTTAGGGTTTCATTCTTCTAGAGGGTCCGTAGAATTGATTGCATTGTTTTCCGAATACTTTAAACATAGAAAATGGGTTCCTGACATTCGATCGTCTCTATCGACTCTCAACGTATCAGCGTGAAGTCGCCTCTAGCTGGAATCAATCCATCTGATGACCTCGCATCGGGTAGGCAATAAATCATATGTCCTATTCCTTCATCTTTGGTGACTAGCGATCTCCTATCATATCTCGAAGTATAACTCGTGCAACATAGCTCCAAACTTCTGGGGCGATATCTCGCCATTCGCAGCAACAACAGAATCTTCCGTCCGCACGCTAAACAGTGACTCAACCATCAAAATATGGTGCATTAAGGGTCATCACATCCTGGCTGTCCTCTTGCAGTGGCCCTATCCTCTGGTGCTGATCTGCACGTCCGAGGAATCTCATAAAAGCGATCCACCGAACGCTCATAGCGCGAAAACGCAATAAAACGACGCCTCCCTATGCAATCGTATGCTCATGGAATTATGCCCTGGTCAGTCCCCGTTCGTGACGAGATCGTGCTGACCTCAACTCTAGCCGCAACTCTCTCTGCCCGTGTAATCGTGGCAGCAAATCCTTAACTGGTACTGATGAGGCTAGATCATAGGAAGGAATATAATACTGTGCAAGGAAATGTACATCCTAAGGCTTCTTAAGTGGAGTAGTGTATCGTAAGTATGCCGCGGAACATATCCACGGTACGTCACTCTACTTTAGTCACCTACTCCATCAACCAAGGGTCATCCTACACTCCGAAGGTAAAACCTAACGCTCCGATACCAACTTTGTCACGACCCGAAAAGGACGGAACATGACTGGCACTTAAATTACGAAACGTCTCGAGGTGTACGTAATCTAAGTAAGCCAAAACCCATAAATCAAAACCAAAGAAGAGTAGAGTGAAGGAAAAACAAATTTAAACAAGTAGTTTTAATCAACATAGGCCGAAGTATGTGTTTTTAAAATCTCAAGTATTTTCTGAAAATTTCGGCAGAGTCTCCCTTGTAAAAACAGGCCCCAAACGGGATACAACATGAATAGTATACGAAATCAATAAAAAGGCATCCCTAAGGGGGAGCTAGCTCTTCGTCAATCGACGGTCACAACCACGCAAGCAATATAATATACAACGCAAAGGGCGAGGATCAAAACTCAAAAGAAAACCCAAAATCAACAAGAAAACCCAATTTAATACAACGCGCGACTCTAAGGTCGAAAGAATAACAAATCTGGTCTTCTATCTCTCTCAAATATACTATCTGCTTGATGGAGTTTCTAGATACAACTGAAATAATAAATAAATAATGGTGGTCCTGATGCAAAGAACCCACCTGCCAAAGCAATCACCCGGAAGGAACAGTGTGCCAGCAAAGCCGCAAAGAACCTGTACGGCAAAACCTGCATGGAACTGTGGCACAACGGGGGTGAGTTTCCAACTCGTTGGTAGAAAACATCTACGAGTAGAAATCGCATGCATAACGCTATCCTAGGTCATATCAGGTAATATTCTCAATAAAAATCCTTGTCCAGTTATCTATAGTGTAATACTACGTGCTCGTGTCAGTGCCTCAGATAGCAACATATCAGATATATATATAATGTATGAATGCATTACGAATGGCAACAAAATATATCATGAGTAAGACAACTGTTTTCTTTAATCAATGAGATTTCTATATGTATATCAATCAAGTATCATCAATGAAGGCCACAGACAAATCAGTGCCAAGCATCGACACAAAACATAAATCTTAGTATCTCAATATCATATCTCAATATCTCAAATCTCAAATCTCAAGTATCAATATCTCAGGTATCAGTATCATCTGCGGGATCGGGCCGTGGGCTCCGGCAAAATGGATCAGCCTATAACCATCTCATGACACCGGCCGATATCCTCCGGATAACTGATAAGTCCCAATAATATCACTGGTAGGTAGTGCACCCCTGCCAGGATCATCGAATACAAGTCGAGCTTCTTGCCCCGGGGTACCATACCGTGCCCACCATGTACCCGAGACGGTTCATCCAACTCCTCGAATCGGGTCTCGAAATCCAACAGCAATTATGAAAACTCATGGTGGACGACTCATACATCATGAGAAAACAAAAAATTACATTTTAAAATGATGATACTAAGCTTTTATAAAATTCTTGCGGTTTTCCACCAAATCCAGAAATCTTATGTAAATCCGAAATCATCAAAATCATGATACCAAAAAACGGTGAATACCGGCATAAATCTCCATAATACTGCATAACCAATCAATATATGAATGCACTTAATATCTAGCAATGAATGCAATATTTAAACTAGCATATGGAAGCTATATCATATTGCGACTATCAGTTATCAAGTTATGTCAATGAAAAGGTATATTCTAAAGTGTACATGACATGGCAATTACTGATGATGATGTGTGTGAGTCGGCAAGTGAGTGTATGTGGAACATACGCATCATCGGTAATGGTGCTGGTGTCCTGACAGCATGATCTCAATAATGGCATATGGAATAATAATATAAACATGCAAATGCAATGCGAACGGTAATAATATGCGGAAGCTGAATGATAAACATAATGATAACTAATCTGCATTTATATAAATATGAGTCAAACAGTGATTCCATTTGAAATAACACGAATCGTGGTATTTTGAAAAATAAGAGCTACGGTGTTTTTAAGAAAAGATACGTCATTTGAAATATCCGTAGAATCCCTTGTCCGTATTTAAAATACACATGATTCGTTAGTTTTTTGAAATAGGTATGAGTCGAATCTAATTTAATATTTACAAGTACACTACAGGGCCAAACTAAACAGGCTGATCGAAAGGTAAGGAAACTGCCTAACATCTGAGTCGATACATATATATACATATAATATTCGGTGATCCCGCCTCAATAGTATCCCATACGATACAATATCTATAATATGACATCCTTGAGTCAAGAGTGCGGATCTATCATCAATATATAGCTCGTACGGTAAATCCGTCGTACGGCATCCCAAATCTGGGTACGGGTCAAAAGTCACATCTATCACATTAATTCTCTGGTATCCTCTTTATCAAATTTCATGATCGGGGTACTGATCTACGTCTAGTACAATACTGATACCATCTATGAAATGCATGCGTGTGTATGAAAACACCACGCCTAAAGAACCCACTAAAATATCATGTCGTATCCCAAATACGGACCATATCACATCACCGATATCATAGGCTCAAGCCCAATCTCATCGACTCATCTCCAAATATCATACAATATCCTCAACATTCATGCATGTGTATATGAATGTATATATATATGCATAGTCCCATACCCATGCGTATATACATATATACACATTCCCATATACGCACAAGAAAACGATGTATGCAAGTGTATATGTGCGCGTGTATGCAAATCCTTACTCTAGGGTTGCGATTTAGAAACCAACTAAAACCTTCCCCCGTTCCTCGCTAACACTAATCCATAAGCTGCTAAGACTTTTCTTACTAGGTGTACAAATCTTACATTAACATATAAAAGTAAATCGTTACCACATCACATCATTTCTCATAATTTTGCGGGGGTGCTATACGCCATTCACCCGACTTCTCCCCGTAGATATAAATTTACTTACCTGATTTTCGCTCGCCGGTGCCGACGTCCCCACGCGCTTGCTTGTCATCTCGAAGTCCACATAGGGTACCTACAAGTCACAACGTATCGTATCGCATAAAAACCAAATCCGAAATCGAAACGGCATACGAAAACCAAATCGGCACGCGTATCACGTATAGGTCAAAACCTATCACCTACGCATGCAAGAATAGCTAAACCAATGCTCGATATCGATGTACAAACATCAACCCATCGAGAAAAACCCAAACACACCCATCTGCACATTCACAAACACTAATTATAATATGAAATAGGTTAGAATTCACAAAAACCCCAAACTCAGTTTAAAAGCTATTTTTCCGAAAACCAAGCAAGCAAAATTTACCGTTTTAGTACAACACTTGATGTTTTAACAATTCTAATGGCCATAATGCTCATTAAATAACATAATTAGGTCATACAAATCACTTCCATATTTTAATCTCATCAATTTGTATTAAAACAAAATTTCTAGTTTGCAAAGATAACAATTTTAACATTTTAAAGCAAGATTCACAATTCAACAACTAGCTTTGGTTTTGCATAACCCTAAAGTGTTAAACTACACATTATATTGCTAATGAGGTGATAAAAACCCTGACCATAATTTTAATCCCACATTTTAATTCAATTTCTAAAACCTAGTAAGCATGAAAATAGAAAATTGGCGCAAACATCGCAGATTTGTGACAAAATGGTCACAACATCGCACAATCACCCAATCCACACTACTAGCTAGCTACAACACTCAATTAACCCATTTACAATGCTTCAATCCTTATTTCTAAAATCAACCCTTCTCTTGATTTTTTATAAACAAGCAATTTTTAACCAAATTTCACACTTTAAATTCTAAATTAGCATATTTAAACTACAACTAAAAAATTAGATTAGAGTTATACCGTTCAAGTTCAAACCCTATCTTGCTCTAGCCTCCAAAGATGCCATATTTCTCCTTGTTTTAAACTAATATGGGTGTGAGAGGAGGTAGCATAGGGATTAGCTTTGGTTTTGTGAAGAAATTGTGGATTTTTAATGGATTTTTGAGATGAATTTGAGGCAAAATGAGAAGGGGAATTTGGGGGAACAAGAGGGGCTGCTGCAGATGGGGTTTTCGGCCAGGTGAGGGATGGGGAGAAGTATGAGAGAGTGGTGAAAAAAAATCCATGTCAAAGCCCCCCTCCCCCCGAAATTACCACAATACCCCCACCGAAATCAACATATATTAAAACCCTTTTAAAACCATTTCTTTCAAATGAGATGAAGACAAAATGGAGGGGGAAAGTAGGCTGCTGCCAAGGTGGTTGTGGGGCCGGCCAAATGAGTAGGTGAGGATGTGTGTGAGGTTGCAAAGAAAATTTCATGCAAAACACCCCCCCCCAAGTTACCAAATTGCAAGTTTTAGTTTAATTTAATTAAATTTCAATTTCCTTAATTATAACCAACTAGAACTCGAAATAAATTGCTAAAAATTTATATTACTATCTAGATTTTAGTTGTCATGATTTGTATTTATCTCTAATTTAATTTATTTTTAACAGCTTAAAATAATATTAAAATAATTCATTTCGGAAAAAATTTCAGAAAATTAGAAATTTTACCAGTGGCTCAATAAACACCAAATACTAGCAATTACATAGCTAGAATCTGTATATTTAATTTTATATTAAAAGATATTTATATTTTGACTTTTTACGGAAAACACCCTTATTTTACCGATTTTTCAGAAATTTCACCGTAACGATTTTCAAAACGTTACTGTTTTGAGCTTCGCATCGGCATGACTTATCAAGTTATTGGGGTCTGACGTTTACCGCCCCCAGACTCGATATGCGACATATTAGATGAAGAGACCGGACTGTACAATATTGTTACTTATAGGCTTTGCTGGAGTTTGGACAAGCTTGCTTGTTGATCTTCTGATCGCTCAATAGCTGGGTAGCCGTTACGTCCAGCTAGTACCGTTGACGGCTTGTCGGTGACTGATATGATCATCACCTACTGTTGGCGTATTGACGAGTCTTTAGAGTCCTACACAGAGGTTTCTTAGCTCAAGCGAAATGAAGTAGGGCACATATGTGATATGTGCGGGACAGAGATTAATACGTGTATGTGATACAATATTCTAATCTCGCAATATAGGTTATATGTGATATAACCAGATTATTGAATCAAGTGTTAATTCAATAATTTGTTATATGTATATTTGATATACATATAAATGATATTAGTCGGTTGTATGTGATATAGCCGGATTATTAAATCAAGCGTTGATTTAATAATTTAATATATAATTATATATTTGATATTAATATATATTAACTAATATTAGCTCACTTAAGAATTTCATTTCTACAAATACATTTAAATATATATTAATGTATTTACTATTGTGTCATTCTAGATGATGTATTGGACATGGGTGTATGAGACTCACACCAAACTAAAGATAATTTGGAAGATTAATTATTAAGGGAAAATTCAAAATTAGGTGGAAATTAGCATGGCTAAAGATGCTTGTAGAAGCATGTAGAAGTCTTGACTTAGTCCACTAATTTTGTTTTACTCTAGATATTTATTAACCCAACGATTATCTTTAGCAATGGCTAAGTCTCTACAAATATGATTTGAGATATTTTCTCACCTAATGGTTCTTCACTTGTTCATATTTCTTCATCTCCTTCTTTGCTCTCTAGTTTTGAGTGAGGTGAGAAAAGAAAAAGAGAAAAATTAATTCTAAAGTGAGAAAAATACCTACTTCATCAATCTATACCTAACTATCCATTTAGTATAGGTTGTTTATTTCACTAATTTCTCAATTAGTAAAGAGCTAGCTTGAGTTAGAAATTCCTCAAGGTAGAGCATCTTCGACCTCGAAGATCCTTAAGCATGCTCATTCCTTTAGCCTAGTGGAGCCTAAGAAGAGTTCGGAGACCACTACTGTAACATTTTAGAAAATATAAATTATTATTTTTGGAATTTAATATTAAAATAAAATATTTCGCAAAAACTATTCGAATTGAGAATAAGGATTTTTCGTAAAATGGTATAAGTATATACTAATATTTGGAAATTTCGCGGAGATTAAAATGATTTATTTATTTTAATGATATTTATCGGATTTTTGGTCAAATATGTGTTTTTACATTTTTCCGTGACATGTGCACCATGTCATGTGCATGTTGTGTTTGTGAGTTGTGAGTGTGTAGTGGCTTGTTAGATTAGAAAAGAAAAGAGAAAGAAAAGAAAAGAAAAACAATGAAAGAAAAGAGTTAAGTGTGAAAGGAATGAAATTAGATGCCATGGACAAAACAAAAGAGATACTTTTTGTGAGAGAGTGAGGCTAAGGGTTACTTCGCTGCCCCAATCCCTTCATTCTCCATTATTTTCTTCATCTTCTCCATGCTTCTTCAATCCCTCACTACCCCTATGCCACATCTCCAAATACTTACCAAAACCTTATGCCCCTTTCACTAAAAACATGCACACATCCATTCTAAGACCTTAGAACCTTTCAAGTTTGGATTTTGAAGACTTTGAGCAACTCTAGAATTTTCCTAGGTGGCCAAACAAGGTAATCGCTTCACTTTTAGATTAGTATTTGTGTTATATCGTATTTTAGTATAGAAAATTGTGTTAAATGGGTTTGTGATATTAGAAAATTACAAGTTGTTGTTAAGTGGCCAATTGTGGGGTAGCGAGTGTTTACAAGACCTTAGAGATTGATTTAGAGGCCTGGAAATAAGCTTAGAACCCGATACACGAAGTTATAATTGTTCCGTGTCGGTTTTGTGAAACCCTAAGGCCTACAGGATATCTGAAGCAACCAGGGCCATTTACGAGAAAAACTAGCAACTCCAGAGACCTATTTCAGACACTAGGAGACCACCGTGAGAAGACGGACCCAAACGGAGCACACAGGGCCTAGCTCGCCGGATTTTTGAGGGTTGTGGCCAGCCAAATGATGTTATCTGGTGTCTAGGTTGGTCCAGTAGCTCATATACTCCATATACAACACCCTATACTTGCTAGTTTTGTTCCAATAGACCTGAACCAAAATCTGGGAGCATATTGGGGTGTTTTTGGTTATGCTTTCCGTATTTTGGAATTCTTGGTTTTAGTATTTGATATTGTATTGGGTCGTTGAATATTTGTACGTCAACGACGAGGGTTGTTCGGTTGGTTTTGCATGCGTAGGCTATAGGTTCTAACCAATAGGCAATCCATGTGCCGTATTGGTTTTTGGATATTGATTTTGTTTGCTATTCGATTGTGTATTGATTGTAGGTACTTCGCATGGACTTCCGAGACGACGAAGCACATCGACTACAGCTAAGCGAGGAGTTTAGCAGGTGAGTAGATTTATATATACGGGGGAAGTCGGGTGGATAGCGTATAGCACCCCCGCAAATTATTATGGAAACCGATATATATATATATATATATATATAGAATATGGTTAAGGAAACCATGTTAGAAAATTATGGATATGGTTAAAGAATTAGTAGGAGAAAAGATATATCACGACTTAATGTTGTAGTTTATGGTTTAGTGTGACATGATATGATAGAAAGGATGTCTCGAATTGATATATAAGAATATGATAAGTGAACGTGAATCACGACATATAGATAGGTAGTGCACGAGAATAAGTATGAGATTTATAAAATATGATATATATATATGTAAAATGACTTGATGTGGGATATAAACGTGATGAAAAGAGTATATGATGCGATATGATGATTTGTGTGATATGTCGTTTTATGGATGGGAGTCGATATGAGATAATTGATACCTTTGCCGGTCCTCTGATATGAGATTGTTATGGATGCGACCTAAGACATAGGTATATAGATATATATAATATTGTGAATCATGAGTGATATGCCGTACGAGACTTTAGGTCCGTACCCTCTGTGTCATATAGGTTGATAGGATCCCTAATGGTTTAATGCCACCGTACGATGTTTTACCGTACGTGATGAGCTTTACCTGATGATTGATCCTTACCCTTGAATAGAGGATGCCGTACGATGGATTATACCGTACATGATGTTGTGAGGCTAGATGCCGATTGATAGATTCACCGACTCGGTCATGTTAGATACGTATACCTTATAGCATTTAGATGACGATGTACTTTATGCTACGTTCATGTCATTCTCATTGCATTACATATAGCTGTGCTAGTACACCTACACCATTATCGATGATGCGTATGTTACACTTACACAGATTGGTCGGCTCACGCACTTTCATCATCGATAATTGCTATGTCACTTACACAGTAGAATTGCTACATAAAGAAATGATACATTTTCTATGCTCACATCATTATATTATGTCACATGATATACTGATATTGTCACATCACTGTTCCATGTTGCATAATATATGGATATCCTCACATTTCTGTTATATGTTTGCATACATCATGCTTTATGATTATACGCATTGAGATTTGCTGTTTCCATGAGATTCTGGATTTGAGAACCGTGGTTATATTTCAAAAGAATGTATGTGTTGTTTTAAAAACCCGGTTTCTCGTGATATCATATTTCGAGACATCCACCATGTGTTTTCTCAGTTCTGAGATTGGCATGTGAAACCCGATTCGAGGAACGGTAGGCACCATCTGCGGGTACATGGTGGACCCGGTATGGTTTCCCGGGGAGAGATATGATTTTCGTGGTGTAGACGATGAGCCTGGCAGAGTGACTACTACCTACCAGTGATAGTATTTGGACTCGTCGGTTATTCGAAGGATACCGACCGGAGTGATGATATGGATGAGGGCCGATCTGAGGATGCGGCGCCTGAGATTAGATAGATATGTGGGCCGATCTGAGGATGCCGCTCCTGAGATATGAGGATTTACGTGTCGATGCTAGACACGGGTTTCATGATGTTTCGAGTGTCGTTGTTGGACACTCAGGTTCCATGATTTTGATGTGTCGCGAGGGACACACATTGATTTATATCCTCATACTTTCATGCATATGCTTTTATGATATTTACATGCATGACGTTGTTGTGTCATTGATGGACACGTGGATGATATCCACATGCAGATAGGCATTGATTATATCGTTGACATATATGCAGATACGGTCACCCTAGATATCATAGTATTACCTTTATGATATAGTTGACCAAAGAAATCGTTGTTTTATTCGATTTCTACCTGCTGATATTTTCTACTCACGAGTTGGAAACTCACCTCCGTTGTGTCACAGTTCTTGCAGGTTGACCGCATGGATCAGTAGCGGCATTGCTGGCACACAGCTTACTTTCGGGTGATTCGCTTTGATAGGTAGTACATGTTGGATCATGTCAATCTTGTATTATTATTCCTATTGTATCTAGTCAACTCCATCAATCAGAGACTAGTATTTGTATAAGTAGTAAGACTTAGAAAGACTTGTGGTTGCGAGACTTAGAGCGATGGGTTATATGTTCCCTTGGTAGGTTTGATGTCTTGCTTTATTCGTTATCATTGTGTTGATCTTCGCCGTTGGGCGTTGTGTGCGTATATTATGACTTTCGTGGTTATGATTCCGCCGATTGGTGAAGAGCTAGCTCCCGTTTGGGGATGTCTTTTATGTTATCTGGTATATGTAGTTTTGGATCAAAATATACAAGGAAGGTGCTGCCCAAATTTTAAAAAGACGAAACATGTTTTTCAACTAGTAAAATCCACTCGCATTTTTAATGTTCCATTATATATGCATTCAAGAAAACTTTTGATTTCATTATACCTTTATTTCAAAACTTCACCTCTTTTATTTTCTTTAAAAGGTTTAGATTTCTGGGATTCGGTTACTTAATTTACGTTACGCCTTTAGACGTGGCGTGATTTATGTGCCGGCCATGAACTAAATTCCTGGTCGTGACAACTACTTGGAGCTAAGAGACTACTACACGGAGCTTTAGAAGTGAAGACCGGTCCATAAAGGTTGTATTTCTATTTCACTTAGTGTAAAGTTTGTTTACATGTAATGAAACCCTAATTCTCAAGTTCGATTCTAGGATAGCATGCAATAGCACACTAGATTTTTTAAAATTGTATACTTGATGCTTCTAAAAACTCAGTAGTGGTGCTAAAGCATACTTTCAATTATACCGTCTGTCTTATACATGTTGATATAGCCCTTAGGATGTTTGCTTGACTATCAGGACTATGATGCAGATCATACTACTGGGACCTGGGTAGTCTATAAGCACATCCTTCAATTGTTCCTATTCGAGGGAATATCGAGACAGGGCATCGATATTTTAGAGTAGACTAGTGTGTACATTTCTTGACCCTGTATGGGGCGATGGTTGATCCCATTACCTTTGGTGTTTGACATCAAAGATTGTACACAGGTGCTCATTAGAGAATGGGTATACTGAACATGACTCGCCGAGAACTCCTAGATGGTACTATACCTATCGTCAGTTCTCTGGTGGTACTGGTTAGTCTGTAGACGCGAGATCTTCATAGAGTCTTGTGTGGTTCTTTCTGTGCTTTGATTTCCTTCCTACCACGGCTCAAAGGAGTCGTGCAAACAAGTGGATTTTGGGTACAGTCTCAAGTATCATGTGAAAGTGTTTACTAGCACCGCGACGTGGTTAAACAGGAATCACACATGCAATTTTCAAAAATTCCGGGTGCTAATGAACACTAACCTAGATCTAATTAGAATATTAGGGTTTTACAACGATGATATGATAAAAATACAAGAAGGGAAGGAAGCTACAACCTTTGATGACCGTGTCCTTCTTTTCTTATGTTCCGGGTAGTAGTCCCTACGACTCCTCATAGCTCCACTTGAAGAATGATCGAGCTAGCTCCTTGATCCCCCAAGTCGAAGATGATCCACCCGATGTTTCTATAGCTCAAGCTACCTCTTCACTTATATCCAATAAGTGAAGGAAACAACCTAAGCCAAAGTGCTAATCTAGTTTAGGATGATGAAGTAGGGGTTTTAAGCTCACTAGGGTTTGTTCAAAGCCATATGTTTCACATCACATGTGAGGGTTTATGACTTTGAGGTGAAGGAAGAAGAAGATAGTGAGAATGGAGAGTGCAAGAGCTCAAGTGAGGAAAAATGAACTCAAGAAAAACACTAGCCTAGAATGGCTTTCTTTATTTGCTTTCACTTATTTATGCATGTATTTTCTCACAACAAAAAATGCTCCCATGCTTCAATAGTAAAGGCAAATGAATAAACAAATGCCAAAGCCATGCTATACCCCATTCCTCAACTTTCCACCTAATTTTTCTATTTTCTATAGAATATAAAATCAACCATGCTACATATAATATGTATATATATATATATATATATATATATATATATATATGAAGAAAATAATTAGTGAGCTAATAATATTGGTTAATATATAATTACATCAGATATAAATATATATAATATTTTTAAATCAACACTTGATTTAATAATTCGGTTATATCACATATAACCGACTAATATCATTTATCTGTATATCGCATTATCGAATCAACACTTGATTCGATAATCTGTTTATATCACATATAACCTAACCGATATTAAATAACTGCCAGATTACAATACGGTTTCACATATTCGTATTTAATCAGGCCCCTGCACATATCAGCATATGTGCCCTACTTCGTTTCATCTGAACTATGAAACATCTTTGTGGGACTCTAAAGACTCGTCAATGTGCCATCAGTAGGTGATGATCACATCAGTCACCTACAAGCCGTCAGCGGTACTAGCTGGACGTAACGGCTACCTAGGTATTGAGCGAATAGAAGATCAACAAGAAAGCTTGTCCAAACTCCCGTGAAGCCTATAGGTAACACTTACTGTACAGTCTGGTCACTTCGTCTGATATGTCGCATATCGAGTCTAGGGGTGGTAATGTCAGACCATAGTAACTTGATAAGTCATGCCGATGTATGGCTCATAACGGTTCGAGAAACTACTGATAACACTTACCAGTAAATCTCATCAACATCCCTGGCCAGGGACTTACTGTTATATCCAATCGAGCAAAGCGCAACATCAATTCCCAATACCGGGAGAGACGAAACCCCTCCTATTGCTCATTGCCTACATATGACTCGGGACTGTATCTAAAATCCACCAATGTGCACGACTCCTTTGAACCGTGGTATGGAGGAAATCAAAGAACAGTGGAAGCCACACAAGACTCTATGACGATCTCGGGTCTACAGACTAACCTGTACCAGTGTCACCAGAGAACTGCAATCTGACGATAGGTATAGTACCATCTAGGAGTTCTCGGCGAGCCCTGTTCGAAGTACCCATTCTCTAATGAGCACCTGTGTACAATCTTTGATGTCAAACACCAATGGTTATGGGATCAACCATCGCCACCATACAGGGTCAAGAAACGTACACACTAGTCTACTCTGGAATATCGATTCCCTGTCTCGATATACCCTTGACTAGGAACAATTAAAGGATGTACTTATGGACTACCCAGGTCCCAGTAGTATGATCCGCATCATAGTCCTTGTAGTCAAGCCTACACCCTAAGAGCTTTATCAACATGTATATGAGAGACAGTATAATAATACCATTGAACATGTTAAGATAATGACAACAAGATAGCATACTATCATTTGAGCAAGAAAGTCATCTATATATTTGTCCAATCATCCACTATAATATACATCAATGTACAATAATGGGCTCTTGGGCATACATATCCCAAACAACATGGAGGAAATGAGCGATAGGAGGGGTTTCGTCTCTCCCGGTATAAGGAGTTGATGTTGCGCTATGCTCGATTGGTTATAACAGGAAGTCCCTGACTAGGGCTGCTAATGAGGTTTACTGGTAAGAGTTATCAGTAGTTTTTCGAACCGTTATGAGCCATATATCGGCATGACTTATTAAGTTACTGGGGTCTCACGATTCCATCCCTAGACTCGATATCTCATGACCCGTAATTAGCACATGACCGGCACTTAAATTACTCAACATCTAAAGGCGTAACGTAATTTAAGTAAGCCGAAGCCCAGAAAAAAATCTAAACCTTTTTGCGGAAAATAGTGCAGGGGTGCAGTTTTGAAACATCTTATAAGAAATTCAAGCCTTCCTTTTTAAAACTATAAGTCATATAATGTAAAAAGGCAATGAATATATTCTACCTTGAAAACATTTTTCATCCTTGAAATTTTGGGCAGTACCTCCCTTGTATATTTTGATCCAAAACTACAACATAACAATATATATAGGCATCCCCAAATGGGAGCTAGCTCTTCGCAAATCGGCGGAAACACAACCACACAATAAACATATATACGACGGCCAACGGCAAAAATCAACACTGGAAGGGAAAAAAAAAGCAAGACATCATCATCTTAAGAAGCGAACATATACCCATCGCTCAAGTCTCGCGACACAAGTCTTTATAGTCTACAAACATACAAATTCTAGTTCTGATTGATGGAGTTTATCTAGATACAACAGAATATAAGTACGAGAGTGGGAACGATCCAATATGTGTCCCACCCACCAAATCAATACACTCTGGATGAAGCTGTGTGCCAGCGATACCGCTACTGATCCCAAGCGGTCAAACCTACAAGAACTGTGGCACAACGGGGGTGAGTTGCCAACTCGTGAGTAGAAAACATCAGCAGGTATAAATCGAATAAAACAATGATTTCCTAGGTCATACTATATCTTAAAGGTAATACTATGATATCAAGGGTGACCATATATGCCTATATGTCAACAATAAGATCAATGCGAATGATATATATATAAATCACATCTGAAACATATGCCTGCATGCATGTCGATATCATCCACGTATTCACCAATGACACAAACAATATCAAGGAACCTGAGTGTCCAACATCGACACTCGAATCATCATGAAAACATATGCCTGTATGTATGAGGATATCAACCACGTGTGTCCATCAACGACACATCAAAATCATAGAACCTGAGTGTCCAACACCGACACTCGAAACATCATGAAACCCGTGTCCAGCATCGGCACGTAAATATTCATATCTCAGGCGCCGCATACTAAGATCGGCCCTCAAATCTATCTCATCTAAGGCGTCGCATACTCTAATCGGCCCCCATATCTATCTCACGACTCCGGTCGGTATCCTCCGGATAACCGTTGGGTCCAAAAATATCACCGGTAGATAATGCTCTCTCTGCCAGGCTCATCGTCTACACCACAAAAATCAATTCTTGCCCCGGGGTACCATACCGGGTCCACCATGTACCCGCAGACGGTGCCTCCCACTCCTCGAATCGGGTATTCTCATAACTCAGAACCGAGAAAACTCATGGTGGACACCTGAAAATATCACATCAAGAGAAACCGTGTTTTAAAAAGGATTCATAATTTCTTTTGAAATATAACCGCGGTTCTCAAATCCAGAAATCTCCTGAAAATAGCATCTCAATGCATATATCCATAAATTACGATGTATGCAACATAGAACAGTAAGGTGAGCAAATCAAGTATATCATGCAAACAGGTCATATGATAGTACTGAACAATTAAGAATAATGTTAGGATATAGCAATTCTACAATGTAAATGCATAACAATTCTACTGTGTAAGTGGCATAGCAATTCTACTATGTAATTGGCATAGCAATTACCGATGATGAATGTGTGTGAGCTGGCAATTCTGTGTAAATGTAACATGTGCATCATCGATAATTGTGCAGGTGTACTAGCAGACGAAGTCAGGTAAATAAAGGGTATGAAATATCGTGTGTGTATATTTATATATATATATATATATATATATATATATATATATAGAAGTAAAAGAAACACGAGCGTATGCAAAAATAAAAGACTGTAAGCGCGAACACTATATAAAAAATGCAACTACGTAGGAGTAATACAGTTATAGTTTAAAATAGTGCGAATCGTTATTTTGAAAATAAAGGACTATGATATTGTTTGGAAAGATACCATTTGAAAAGTTTATAGCGTCTCCTTGAATTCATCATTTAAAAAAGGCGTAATGATTCGTTAGTTTTGAAACGGGTATGACTCCAAACATTTCACAATATCCACTTTGTGATATACAATAAAATGGGTTCTCTAGTCGGAATAAATATCGGGTTTCATTCTTATATATCACGTACGGAATATCCATCGTACGATATCATCACAACAAGAGTACGGATCTATAGTCACGTACATCATCTCATAATGTTAGTTATATGTATGCTCTAGAGGCCATTACTGTACATTGGATGTATATTGTAGTGGATGCTGGGACATATATCGGAAGGACTTTCTTGCTCGACATGATAGTACACTATCTGGTTGCACTTTATCTTAACATGTATACTTTCTGTCTCTCTGATTACATGTCGATAAAGCCCTTAGGATGTGTACTCGACTTCCAGGACTATGATGTAGATCATACTAGTGGGGCCTGGGTAGTCAATGAGTACATCCTTCATTGTTCCTAGTCGTGGGAATATCGAGACGGGGCATCGATATTCCAGAGTAGACTAGCGTATATCTTCTCGACCCATGTGATGGGCGATGGATGATCCCATATCCATTGGTGTTTGACATCGAAGATGGTATGCGGGTGCTCAGTGGAGACTGGGTACACTGAACGGACTCGCCGAGAACTCCCAGATGGTATTATACCTCACGTCAGATGGCAGTTCTCTGGTGACACTGGTACAGCTTAGTCTGCTGACCCGAGATTGTCATAGAGTCTTGTGTGTCTCCCACTGTGCTTTGATTTCCACCCTACCACGGCTCTACTGAGTCGTGCAAACAGGTGGTTTTTGGGTACAGTCCCGATTCACATGGAGGCAATAAGCGATAGGAGGGGATTCGTCTCTCCCGGTATTGGGGGTTGATGTTGTGCTATGCTCGACTAGCCATAACAGGAAATCCCTGGCCAGGGTTGCAGTGACCTACTGGTAAGTGTTATCAGTAGTTTCACGAATGTTATGGACCTCAAGTCGGCATGACTTATCGAGCTATTGGGGTCTGACGTTTACCACCACTAGGCGAGATATGCGACATATCAGACGAACAGACCGGACTATACGGTAAGTGTTACTGGTTGGATTCGCAGGAGTGTGAGCGGGCTTGCTCGTCGATCTTCTGATCGCTCAATACCCGGGTGGCCGTTACGTTTGGCAGACCGCTTGCTTCTTGTGGATGCTTGATATGATCATCATCTGCAGCCAGCGTATTGACGAGTCTTTAGAGTCCAACACAGAGGTTTCCTGGCTCAAGCGAAACGAAATAGGAGCGCATATGAGATATGTGCGGGACCGAGAATAATTCTAGTATGCGATACCGTATTACATTTTCGCGATCTATGTATCGATTGGTTATATGCGATATAACCTAGTTATCGAATCAAGGATTGATTCGATAAGCCGATACATAAGATACTAGTCGGTTATATCCGATATGACCGGATCGTTAAATTAAGTGTTGATTTAATGATTTAGTGCATATTTATATATTTGATATATTACTTTGCGTTAACTAGTGTTGGTTCACTTTAAATGGATTTTCTCACTTGAATTGTGCAAGTTGTATATGTGATATGCTTTTGTGCACATGTTTGTATCATGTTTGATGATACATGCTTACTTGGTTAAGTGTAAAGAATCAAACCATGGTTTAAACTAATGATTAGAGTTTTGTTTAGTCATTTACTTATTTATCTATTTCTTTATTTATCTTTTTATTTTGGAAAAGATAAATGATGAAATGGTGGCATTTTTTGTTTGCTCGTGGAACATTCATGATGTCTTGACTTAGTCTCCTTTTTTGTTCTTATCCTTAACCCTAACCATTCCATTAACCATGGTTTTTTCTCTACACTTAACTAAGGTTAAAAGTATGATAAGATTTAATTCTTATTCATTTTTTTTATTATTGAACTTATCATATCTTCTTCTTCTTCTTCATCTTCTTCAACAAAAAGAGAAAGCTTGCTACTCCAATGGCAAGTGATGAAAACTAGTGAGAAATCCAAAACTAAAGTCTACCCACTTCCTATTTCTTCATCCTCTACCTCTTGCCAAGTTGTATAGGGTGTTTACTTCAAAAGTTTTCAAAGCTTGGTGAAGTTGGAGCTTGTTCTTGTGATGCTTCGACGTAGATCATCTTCAGCATCGAACCGACGATCAAGCCCGCCTATTCTTCGATGATGCCAATGCTGGAGTCAAGGGTTTGATTTGGACAGCGGAGGGAGATCATCGCGGAGCTTAGGAAGTGGTGGACCGGATCTACAAAGGTTGTAGCCACTTTCCTTTAGATACATTTCCATTTACTTGCTTGTTTCGCCTAGATATCTAGTAAACAATCCGTATTAGGGTTTGTAGGCACCCGTAAAATTTGATTTGTGCATGTTTGATCACTTGTGAGACTCCATTAGAGTGCCTAGGAACCCTACAGTGGTATCAGAGCCTAGCTAGAGCCTTAGGCGAAGTCCTGACGGAGTTAGAAGTCCGATCGACCCAAAACCCCGACTTTGAATATGCTCTCTGTACATTTTTTAATTTCGAGGATTTTTCCACCTTAAAAATATCCAGAAAAATCAGCAGGCTAATTTAAGAATTACTGTGAATTTCGATGGAGTAATTCCATCAAAGAGCCGCGGATCCGCGGCACGAGCATGGCTCGTGCGGCGGTTCCGCGGCCATTTTGTCGTTATGTGCATCCTATTTTGCACAGTAATTCTTAGTTGTCTGTGCTGGTTTTCCTGGGGTTTTTTAATAATTTTTCCCAGAGTTGCATTTTCTGAGTTGTATTGTTGACTCGGTGTATTCGATCGGACTGTCTAATTTTTGTCGGTGTGCTTTTCCGGGTATTTTTAGAATATGTTAAAAAGTTCGATCGGATATAAATACTCACTTTTTCCCCTGCCGGGAAATTTCCAATTGTTGGATTTTTCCGTAGTTTAACGACGTTCTAAGTAGTGCAAGTAACGCGATGGACCCTCTAGAAGACAACAAACCTTAACTCGATTATGTGACCGTCTTGAACTGCTCTTTGAACCTTCGGGTTTGGGGCAGTACGGCGTGCCACATGTGAGGCGTTGGCTTGACCCTTCTACGGCTGGACCGTTGGTACTGAGGCACGAACTGAATGTTGTTAGACTTATTTCATGTGTTGAGCTGTATCGGGAAAACTTGGGTGTTCGATTGTTCGATCGAAAAGTTTAGCATTTTCTATTTATCCGGAATATGATACAATAATTGGAATTCGCAAATAGTTATGAGATAACGGAATGAATGTTATAAACATAGCAGTTTAGTCTTACTTGATCGGTTGCCACGGAATTTTGATGTGATCAAAAGTCCGTCGCAATCACGTAGCGTACGCGGATACTCGCCGGGTAAACTTAATAGACAGCCTCACTCCATAGCCCCGACCAAGTGACTGTAGGAGAACCCCGTCGCCGAAAGCATCCGTTCAGGTGCTCCCGGTAGCGGTGTTCCGCCTTGGTGCACTTCGTCGACGGCGTTAGGGGTGCGGCCGCCTACTAAAGTTTGCGACGAGCATTCGATCAGAATGTCGGGAATTCTGTTGAATTGCCCGACTTGATATTGAAAAGAGTTTTCGATAATGAGACTAAAATGCGGGGTTTATAATTGTTAGGCATGCGATGTCTAAGTAATTCATTTGGTCAGGCATGCGATGTCTGAGGAGGTTGCGGATTCCAACTGTTGTAGTTTTACATTTTCTTTTTTGTGACCGTAAGTGTAATATGTGATATCGCCGGTTTCTTTGCTATATGTCAACGACAATTGGGATGCGCATATTTACTTACGTTGATGACATGTGATGTTATGTGTTGCTGGATATGTTATATTGGATCGTCGTGTTTGAATAGCCGGGGGGTTTTTTATGTGAGATGAGTGTTTTTCATTTTCATTCATGTAAAAACTTGTATGTAATATTCTTTTATTGGGGCACTTCCAGGTTGCGGAAGTTGTCACCGTTGATGTATATTATTTACTTTTCTGCACTAGGATAGACCCAAGGAGGAGAGCACAAGTAACCGGGTTCTGGGGTCCAGTGGGAGACCAACTCGAGGAGTCGAGTCCGGGTCTCCTAACCCTAGAATTGGTAGGGTTGCTTGCCGCTCTCGTAGGGGTCTAGGGGTGTGGGATTGGCTATTCATCATGACCGTGGAATCCGTGTTTTATTCTGGCTCGTATTGAAAACACGGACGTCCTAGTATATCCAATATTTCATATGTTTCTTCTGCTGTGATTTATCTGTGATCATGTGATGTTCTGTGACAGGTATTATATATAGTATATATGATATATTATATAGACGTTGCTTATGTTTTACACCCGCGCTAGCCCTGCCTCGCTCTGGCGTTAGTTACCTAACCTAACGGTGCAGACGGGACATCGAGGCGAATGCGGATGGCATAAGCGTACGTTATATTTATCTGTGATGATTAGGTGGACTTAATTGATGGGATATTCATTAATGAGATTAATGAAAGAAAATAAACCTAATTGATGTTGTGGAATCGAATTTCAAAATAAAACAGGTAGCTACAGTTCTTGCTTTGCATCGTGGTGTTCCTTGTAGAACATCCTGCACCTTATTCGATAAGGAAAGGACCGAGATCCCTTCACCGGGAGTGACTCCTTTAGCAATAACTGGCAGATGCTACAACCCTCGGTTTGTCTTTTGATCGCTTCTATAGTTTCTGCTTTGCACAGTGATATATATTATATATCCCGCACCTCATTCGACGAGGAAAGGGCCGACGATCCCTTCACCGGGAGTGACCCCTTTAGCAAAACTAGAAAAGCCTCAAAAACATTCCATTTAAAAACCATTTGATTCCGCAACGAGATCAAGTTCAAAGCGTTAAAGGTTTTCACAAAAACCAGCCACAACCCTCTGTCATTTTAGGAAGTAGAGTACTTAGTATTCGTGCTGTGTTTGTTGACCATAGTCAAGGCACAGTGTACGGTAGCTAAGTGATGTCTTCCTACACCTCATATGATGCGATTAGTTAGGACAGTCGCGTGACTTTGTTGACCTTAGTTAAGGGTCATGTGGGTGGGTCTAATTAATCACGAAATGACGGGTAGAACTTGACTAGTACTTGTGATTTGTTGACCATAGTTAAGGTCATAGGTGCTAGGGGTAAAAACCTTTATCGGGAGTTTCAAGTGTTGAAATTTGCAATGAGATTGCATACCTTCTATGTGATAGTTGGATCCCGATACCCACTGCGAGTAATTGTTACTCCTGGGAGAGTTTTGCACTTTACAATTAGCCGATCAAGTAGGTGTCTAGAAAGGTGTCAACGGGGTTACGCCTCTGGGAAAACGAGGTTTACTGTAATTAGGTCCGTGCGAAAGCACGGGGAACCTCCCTCAAAGTACCGACACTGGCCTGGCTGAAAGATTGGCGAACTTGTAGAGTGTAATTAATCCCGGCTAGTCTTTCCTTTTAAGGTTTGAAGGAAGATTTGATAAAAATAGTGGGAGCCA